>CM061142.1:128145547-128164547 GCA_030789695.1 Scilla litardierei
GATCTTCGCTTCGCGGGAACAACAAAAACCACCATCTCGCTCTTTCCTTTCTTCGGTGCTACCTTTTTCTTTCCAAGGGATGGGGTTAGGGTGTATAATAACCTATTTTTTGAGTATGCCCGGGAACAACTCCTAGGTCAATTAAGGATCAAATGTTGGAACCTCATGGGTAAGGATAAGGTAATGGAATTGATAGAGAAATTCATAGACCTAGGTGGGATAGGAGAATTTATAAAGGGAATAGAGATGATGATAGAGATCATACTGAGAAACAGAAGAATTCCGTACGGGTACAACTCTTATTTGAACGAAGTGCAAAAAATGCGATCTTTTTTGTCTAATAGAACAAACACTAATACCTTAATTGAGTCGGTAAAGATTAAATCTGTTTATCAAAGTGCTTCTTTGATTGCTCAAGACATCTCTTTTCAACCGAGGAACAATCAAATCTCATTTCGTTCCATTTTTAGTAAAATAGTGAAGGATATTCCATTAATAATGCCAAAAGGGGTGGAGGGGATACGTATTTGTTGTTCAGGTCGATTAGGAGGTGCGGAAATAGCTAGAACTGAATGCGGAAAGTATGGAAAAACATCTCGTAATGTATTTAACCAGAAAATCGATTATGCTCCTGCGGAAGTATCTACTCGTTACGGAATTTCAGGTGTCAAAGTGCGGATCTCATATAGTCAAAATAAGAAGGGACGTGCTATATCCGAAACGTACGAAATATAGTAAATATAGTAAAGGAAGATGTAGTAGGGGTCGCAAACCGGACGGTACACAACTCAGTTTTGGAAGATATGGCACCAAAAGTTGTAGAGCTGGTCGTCTTTCATATCGAGCCATTGAAGCAGCGCGTCGGGCTATAATCGGACAATTCCATCGTGCTATGAGCGGACAATTCCGAAGAAATGGTAAGATATGGGTAAGAGTTCTCGCAGATCTTCCTATTACGGGGAAACCTACAAAAGTTAGAATGGGAAGAGGAAAAGGAAATCCTACGGGTTGGATTGCTCGTGTGTCCACGGGACAAATCCCATTTGAGATGGATGGTGTAAGTTTTTCAAATGCTCGACAAGCCGCTACATTAGCGGCGCATAAACCATGTTCGTCAACCAAGTTTGTTGTGTGGTCGTAACGTAATTGGTTAGTGGGGAAAAACCGGGCCGGGACTCAAAAGAATTTGGCGATGTTCCTGAACGACGGAAGTGGAAAGACAAACAGGGAGAGGGCGGAGTTCGACGGAGACTTTCTTTTTGTAATCGCCGAAATTGTACGACGAACCTTCTTGTTCCAGGCGTACGACCCTGAGACGTGACGGTGTCACTTTTCCGACGTTTTACGTCAAGTAAAATTATTAAGAATAAGAAAGAGAAGAGCTAAGATTCAGGGCGCCTTACCTATTTACGTAATTCTCACAACCCGACAAGTAGAATCGGAACCCTCCGCGCCACTCACTGCTTCAACTGCGTCAACTCCGTGCTCTCCTTCTCGCACACTGCTGACTGACCTTTCCGGGGCGTGATTTTCCCAGTTCCTATGAAAAAGGAGTTTACTTCATTCGATCTTGAGCAACTAACTGGATTTATTGAATCACAGACATAGGGGTCATTAGATTCAGATATGAAAGAAGAGGCGATGGAATCCCTTTCCAGTCTCTAACCATACTGAACAACTGGCCATTCCACCCTATCATCAAACCCCCACCTGAACCATCTGCATTTAGCCAAGACCAATCAGATAATAGATTGCCACCAATGGATTTTAGTACCTGTCCAGACGGATCAATCAACTTTGATTCCTGGATACAAACAATATCAATCTTGCTGCGGAGAAGAAGACCCTTAACATCCCTCCTTTTCTCTGACATGCCTAACCCTCAACCATTCCAAGACAAAACATTCATTTTTTGAATTACAACTCATCCAATCCCCATTGGGTCTCAGGAATCACCTGATCAGATATCTCCTTATCCTTAGCACCTTCTGGCATTTTCTCTGCCTCTATTTCTCTTAGCCAATTAACCGACGCTTACATTCTCTGGTAACCCTTCCGCAGAGGTAACACCAAAAATTTTCACAATCCAGCCATAAAACAGCTTTTCTGAGCTAACCCACTCATGAAAACCGCCACCACCATTAACCAAGTTGCAACATAACATCCAATGCTCCTCGACCGTCAAGTGAAGCCCTGTTCTTGGCACCAAAAAGAAAAAAAATAGAGAATACTTAAAACATCGAATAACCTATAGAAAGGAGTCAGATTATAACAAAACAACACAATAAAACAAAAGAACCCCGGTCACTTCACTCTAAGCCCTCACCATTGCTTGCAATGGAAGAAAGTAGTAGATAAGAAGAAGATCTAAAACTGCATAGAGCATTGTTCTGAGATGTTGCTTAGATTAGGATCATCAGACCTCATAACAAACTTAAACCGGTCAGAAGGTGCGATCTATTCTGTCCACCATCTTCAAGCCAACCGTGGCAAAAGATTCGAGGCCAAAACCTCAATCAGTACCTAACTTTAAGAAAAAACAAGAGAAAGCACAAAAATGACCCTCTGAGGGGCCAAAATTGACAATCTGCTCATTGAGGTCCGACATAACTGCCGTTGGGATGGTCACCGGATCTTGGCCTAGGACCCAACTATCCAATAAGGGAGCCCAATGATTCTCGATAATTTTGTGGAAAAAAGAATTTTCAACTCAGAAACGGTTTAGATACGACTAGAGTAGCAGCATCATGCTACTAATCCTACTTGAATCTGCAATGCCTGTACTTAATATGATTTTATTTGCATAACACGTCACACGTGTTTTAGTGCAAGCGGGAAGCCAGCTGCTACATCTTCATCCTGAGCCACCACATCTACAAGTGATGCAGACTCACTCCCTAGCAACTCTCTTATTTGAACAAGTCTATAGTGTGCGGCCACGCCTGGAGTTCTTTGGTGAGTAGCCAGAAGCAGAAAATATAGGGACTTTTCCTCTCCTTCGAAGTGACCGAATATATATTCGGACGCTGAGAATAGATAAGTCTTCATATGAAAATTAGGTCAAAAGGATTCCAGTTCCGCCAAAGAACCTAATCATAGCAGCATCCGAACTTCCCCCGCTATCTTTCTCTTTCTGTACTCGGAAAAAAAGAAAAGGAAAAGCTAACCGCGCCGCAAGCAGAAAATGGAAAGAAGGGCACAAACAATTTCTTTTTCTTTCCAATTTCAACGGTCTCCATCCTCCCGACGGCTCAAACCATTCCTTTCCGATGTCAAACTCTCACCGCAACCGTCCGATCATCCCGAGGTAATCATCACGCCTCGCAGCCGTAACCATGATGTCAGTTCCGTCTTCAGCGGGACACCCAATAGCCTCCATATAGAGAGAGAGAGGAGAGAGGCAGATTTGGTTTCTGAAGCGGACGAAGTTCTTTACATGCTTTTATAGTGGAGCCTTACACCATCAGTAGTTTTTCCACCATAAGGGGAGAGATGTTGCGCTAGGTCAACTCGAGCATTGGGTGGGCTACGGGCGTATTCCCCAAAGTTCAATCAGATGGGACTGTTTGTTGATAGTTATAAAGGTTTGCAACTAAAAAACCAGCAGATGCAAAGCAAAAGCCAATAAACCAGCTACTCTCTTCCTTCAACTGACTGACTACTTTACTGAAATAGGAACCATAATGTCATCTCTGGTAAAGAGATAGCACTAGGTAGTGTCGATCGGCAACTCTTCTATTTGAAAGCACTTTTGGCTTCTGATCCAGAAAAAAAGGTTAGTAACAAAAAAAACTACGGAAAGTTTTTTGAATCACTAGTAGCAGAAGCCGCGGGGAAAGAGTAAGAGAAGAGGCCAGTCGGACACTACTATAAGCCAGTCGGTCCCCCCTAATATAGATTCAGGTGCTCGTGGTCGAGATAGGGGTGCCGAAGACTGCACTCTTAATGGCATTGATTGATCGTTTGTTTTCACTTTCGAAGATAGCTGGGCTATAGGAGAGTTTCGTTCCATCCACCTTAGTCACTGTGGTCAGGGCGGAGTTCGACGGAGACTGTATTAGATTAGCAGCTCGCCCGTCAATCCCCTATCTATTAAGTATATGCCCCTGTATTTGGTGTTCTTACGCTTTGCCGAGACGAGATAGCCCGCCAAGCCGATAAGGTGAAGTGAAAGAAAGGAAGGAAGCCATCCCTTTCAGCCGATGAAAATACCGAATACCTGTTTTGTGCCAACCTTCATTCAGTCGGTTTCGGGGATGCTGACCGAGTGGAAGCTTGCGAGGCCCTATTCCAAATCTTCCCTGATTGAAGTCACAGTTGAGGTAGAAGCAGTAGTCCCGAAGTGGAAGTGGTCAACGGGGTCGGGTGAGCTAGCAAAAGCAGGTTAGTTTAGCTAGTTGTTTTTGAATTTCTTGCTCGAGAAGGCATTGGTGGAGCACTCCTGGGCTAAGAAAGAGGGAGAAAGCCCGGTCCAGTATGGCAGGCAAGAAGGAGAGAGGTCCCATTAAGAAGGAGTCAGGAGAGAGTGAAAGCACAAGCACTTCGTTCGAAAAACATCTCTCTCTGGAAGCGCAAGCGGAGGGGTTTCAAGTGATTTGACCGTCAGAACCTCTAGTCACAGTTCGCCAGCTGCATCCCTCTTTTCGAGAGTCATTATCCCGCCCAGAGACGATACGATCCAAATCTGGTTGATTACGTAGTCGCATATTATCCAGGTGCGCATTCAGTAGATCGAGATCGATACCTATCAGCGGAGGGAAAGTCCTCGCCCGACACCCCAGAGCCATTTGTTGAACCTGGACTGAATAACCGTCGTAAGTAGAGAGAGCGGCCTTAGGGATCCAGCCACATATGGAGTGGAACCCGTTCCATGACTGGTTACAGAGCCATAGGAAACTCTTTCTTTAGTCCGCATGCATTCAGCTTCAGGATCTGTCGTATATGTGCTAAAGTCTCAGTGGTCTCGTGCCTTCCCACCCAGCTCGGTTTCGTCATCGATACTTCTCCCTGTTGTTGGGACTGTGTGTTCCGTCGCCATCTCGCCAACGTGACGTGCCCAAGCAGTCCCGTTGACTAAGCTTCGTCAGTGCAACCTCGTGAGGTTGGGCCAGTTTTCCTTTCCACTTTCCCAGGGCTGGCTTTGTGCTCCGCTCCCTCTCTTTGTCCTCCCTTGCCTTTGGTGCTCCCTGGCGCGTCCAGTAGGTAACCAAAGCCAAAGGCATCAGGGATAGAGTCGAAGATTGTAGCAGAGGCAGGGGAAGCAGCGCCTGAAGCAGTTGACTTACAAAAATATATCCTAGCACTCCTCCCGTATTGGGATCGAAAAACATAGCCGCCCTGCCCGGACTTTGAAAGTTGCCCTAAGGGCGGAGTTCAACGGAGCCTTGTTTGCGCATATGACCATTGATGGTCCTCTTTTGTCTGGGCCTTAGGGAAGGAAGAACTCATTGCACTGCTATTCGTCACCATTTAAGACAAAGACGAATAGCATGACCTTTTCTATTGTCTCGAAGAAGATCACACTCTCTTGCTTCAGTGGGTGACCCAGACCCTTTTTTCATAAGCAAACTAAGAAGAGCGCGTCTACTCTTGCCACCGGATGGGATAGGGGCAAAAGAAAAAAAGGTTTTCGCTGCTAACAAAGGAAAATTCAGATCTGTAGTCGAGTCGAGAACGAGCCTTTGGATCAACGATTAAGGGTATTTTGTCTGTAAGGTGAAAGATGATCTTTGTAATCAATCTCTCCTTTCCTCTCTAGCGGTCGATTTTCTGATTCCCTAATTTTTCCTCTTCAACGCTTGTTTTGCTTACGCGACTCTCGCTATCCGATCACTCTTGTCTGTATGCTTCAAACAAAAAGAAAGTTTCCTTCTTTTTGTTTAAACACCTCACCTTATCGATGGGGATGGGAAGACTCCGTGATTGAGACCGCTTGTCTAGCGACGTACTCAGAGTACAAAGTATGCTTCACGAAAGCTGGCTTTTTCTAAAAAAAATCTGGCTGGTTCGCGAACTTCTCTTCGATCAAATACTACTTGCTCCCGAGAGAGAGATCGAAACTAACTTGCTACTTTCTTTCACCAAAGCCCGTTCGAGTGCATCTACAGCTACCCTATCCCCTAGGTCTTTGACAGCTATTGCTGACTTTGAATCGAGACAAGAAAAAGAAGAGAGCTTAAGCTCGGCTCGAAGACCAGAGAAAGGAGAGGAATCTCGAAAACCGGGAGAGGACAGCAGAGTAAAGGAAGCTAGCTCGACCCTTTTCTTCCTTATGGGGCCCTCGTCAAGCGGGAGTTGCGGTTCACTACTAAACTGGAATCCATTTTTTGATTTTTTTCAAAGGCAGATCACAACAAAACAAGTTCAAAGGTGACTATCTATCCAAAGCATTGGGTTGACCAAAGGTCTGGCTTGATTCCCTCTTTCGTCAGGTCAATCAAAGCGTAAGGCTTCGTTGGCTCGGCTCACTGATTCATTTAAGACCTTCCCTTCTGAGGTCCAGGAAATAAGAGAATGCCTTTACCTCTTCGAATTGAACTACTTGTCTAGAGGGATTCCTTAATCAATCGACGAAGTAATTACTTTTTTTTTGCACCCTTCTTCTTTCTATCTTTATTGGCCTCTCACAGGTAGAGAAAAGCGACTTCTGGCTGCTTTGACCGCTTACGAGAGGACAAAAAAAGTAGTAAGTTAAGTTGACAGATTTAGCGGTTTTTATAAATTCCCTAAAAGAGTTTTTTAGCAAAAAGCAAGCTTCACCACTCCTGATTGCAAAACTTGCTGACTGACTCACTAGGAGGGGAAAGCGGGGGGATAGAAAAAGCAAAAAAAAACTTTATTGGCAACCCGATGGTAAAGGCACCTTTTCTTTATCAACAGAACTAGACGAGGCTTATTGCTGGTGGTCCAGGAAATTCTCTTTTTCAAATTTGACTTTCTTTATACTACTTGATTGAGTTACTTACTCGGGTTGAGCTTCTATTCGGGTTGATCCAGTAAAGAAGGGCTATTACAAAAGTCGAGCAGAGGCAGACTGATGTCAGGGATAACTCGCTGAGGATCCTCTACCAAATAGATTCACTTTCATTGAGTGGACTGTCTGTACTGGAACTGAAAGACCAAACCCTTCTTTCCCTAAGGCAGGGAACCCCTCTTCTCTAAAGCACCACAGGATACCCTATTTTGTATCCCGCTGAGAGTTCTACCCCCAAAGCGAGAACCCTTCTTCCCTAAGGGAGCCCTTTCTCCAACGAGTGCTGAAGAAAGCGCTATTGGTCTTCCCCCTTCACCTCAAAAGGTCAACAAGGACTGATCGGCTCAATCAAGGGCAAGTGAACCAACTCCTATTTCAGTACTTGGCTGCGCTTCCGCATTTGCTCTTTCGGGTATTGGAAGACCTGACTCCGGTGAAAGAAGGGACAGTTGCGTAGCCAATCATCCAAAGGAAAGGAAGAGTTGTGAAGCCAATCATCCTCCTTCTTGTCATCTGAGGTAGAGGTTCCGAAAATCATCTCGAGTTTCCTTGAGCAGTAAACTAGCCTGAGCCAGGAATATAAGGTAATGGGCTGAGCTGTGAGGGGACAGTACTACATAAATAAGGCTTTTAGAAGATAGTTGAGTTGTCGAAGCCCCGCCACGAAGGAAAACGGGAGTTCCCGACGATCTCATCTTTCCTCGATCGATAAATGAGGCCAGGCGGTCGTCAATAAGAAGGTCTTTCGTAAAAAAAATGAGAGTCTTGCGTGCAGTCCCACTAGGAAGTCAAAGAGAAAGTATGCCCCTGTCGAACAAAATCTCCGTCTGGTTACGAAGGAAAACCTTGGTGAGCCATAAAATACCCCGGGCTTAGTGGATCAAGTCGAATCGCGGATTCCGTCCCGTCAGTGATCAAAGCAGTGGTAGGATCAAAAGAATTTCACTTTAAAGATTTATATGTTGCTAAGAAGAAGAAAGGTAAGTATTATTCTGCAGGAAGAGAATCGCACTAATTGAGATCGAAGCGCCTATGCTGCATTCCAAACAAGCAAGCAAGGAGAGCTGCAATCGTCTTCATGCCATCTTCATTCAGATGAATGCCGCAGATCGTCTTCTGCATAGGATAGGATTACTACTAAGAGCGCATTCTTCCTTCAAAGAGCCTTTATCCCGATAAGCATCCGATGCGAACGAATCGTCTGAATCAAACAATTCCTCTTCTCAACAGCAGTCGTTAGGCCTCCCACCAATAGTTCAGTCGGGAGAGAGATTTGAACTCTTGAGAGATCCTTTGAATACGACCAGGGGGATAGAAGATAAGGTAGGCTAAGCCGGAAAGGGAGAGAGTTGAGTTAGATCCGATGCCATTGATTCTGTTGGAGGATCAGGAGAGAGAATTGCTTTTGTTGAAGAAGCATAAATAAAAGAAGCTCTTGCTCACGAATCCCTTTCAGGTGCAGATGAATATGCTGTTTAGCTTGGGACTAGGGCTTGCGATCCTTCTCTTAACGGTAGAAATACAATAACAAAGGGGCTCTCCTAAGCAAGCTGCGGAGTCGTAGACCATTGCATTGCTTTAAAGACGGGATGGGATCTTTACTTCTGATCAAACGCTGTGAACTCATGGTCAAATGGCTTTCGAGGATCATTCGGGCTCATCCCGATTGAACCTTTCCTTAGCCTCTGCTTCCTCTCCGGATGTGAAGTCCGCCCCCTATTCTATTAGTCGAGGGTTGATTTACGAAAACAGACAGAGCCGATACTTGCACTTGCCTTAAAGAAGACAAACAAAAAAAGAAGTACTAACGCGCAATCGCTAGCTAAAGTACAAGGGTTTGAGAGCGAGACTCATTTCATTAGAAGGCGCTAGAACCGATTGATATCAAGTAGGTGTATCAGTAGCGAGACATGAAGGCAAGTTAGCCAGTAACTGATTCGCGCAGGTGCAAGTTGAAGCGTGTGTTCTTGACTTGACTGAAAAAGCAGCGAGATACCGGATCTTGATATCCGCGAGTGCGAGTCGAAGGAGGTCCCCAGACGGTCAGACAGCCTACAACACATGCACGTTTTGGACACCAACACAGGAACAGGAGGCTAGGCAGCAACCAAGGCGTGACCTAAGTGAATTCAGCCAGAGGCGCGATCCTCGAAAGATTTTATATAATGGATGAACGAACAGCCATTCATCCTTGAATCTGCTCCTGACGTCGCAGGGCTCTGATATAGAACAATAAGAATTGTTGGTTGAAAAGAACAGCAACTCATTGACTTTGTACTTTGCTCCTTACGTCGTGAGGCGCATTAGATCGAGTTCCTTATCGATTTCGTCTCCTTACGCCGTGAGGCGCATAAAATAGAATTCCCGAAGCGCACCTGTTATATATAACAACTCCTTACTAAGCAAGACAACTCCATCTCCTGAAAGATTAGATTGGACTCAAGCCAAACAAAGGAAAGAAGTCACCACATTCTTACTATACGAAATAAGAAGAAAAACAAGATGAGATTCTCAGCAAGTGGAGCCTGAGGAACTTGACAGGCTTTAAGGCAGTAGTGAGGAGACGAATCGCTAAGGAAAGGGTGCGTAGGGGGCTTCTTTAAAGAAGAGTTACGTCAGGGCCTAACATCAAGTGTAGTTCCGTCAGTGGGGGCCTCTTTCTCTACGCAATTCGAGTTGTTCGATTAATACCAGGCTGTCTTGATGGCAGCGAATACCGGCGACTTATTAGCATTAAAAGGATTTCCTTAAAATCATGCTTTACCTAAGGCACAGTTCGATACCTTTTCTTGAGGCCAGTTATTTGGTTCCCATAGGTAGATTGGTCCCTGCTCCGTTATCTGCCTACTTGGCTCATGCTCTAACCGCTTCCCCTTCTATTGGCTCCGTAGGATGGATTACTTATTTCCTTGAGTTCATCCGGGCGGTCGGATAACCCTCCTTCATTCTACCTCTTGCCTGGGTCTTTTCTGTACCTTGGTTAGCTTCCTATTCAACCAGTATGCCTCTTTGCATACCTTCCCTCCCATCCAATTCGGTGCCTTTCCTCGATGCAGCAAGCTGAGATAGTTGAATTAGATGTCATGTCAGTTCCTCTAGCAGACGATAAGGTCTTCTTCTCAAACCCCTCCCACCAGATCTAACTCATTTAAGAGATTGAGAAAGTTTGGTACAGAAAAATCCTTTGATCCGCCCCTAAATATAGGAACGAAGATCTGAGAACCAAAACGAGCATATAGAAAGGTGGGAAAGTGGATTTCGAAGGCTCTATCCAACGAACCTAGATAGAAATTGAATAGAACTTCCGTGAAAAGAGGTACCCCCCGCGGCCCTTTTAGACGACAAATCCGTTCCTGTGTTGTTTAGGATAGGCAAGTCAAGAAAGGAAGAGATCAATCGCAAAAGAAATTGATCTTTCACTACGGATTCCAATTTTGCTAAGAGACGAGAACGCGAAAAGGTAATTAAAGAAAACTGTGAGCGAGGCTCACGCCGATTGAGAAGATAGGCCCGCGCCGCTTGAGCGCTTGGAGTTCATCTCCGTATAGTAAAGTAAGTACTATCAGAAGTGAAGTGTCTAAGTAGGTATGCAGTTGAAGGAAAAGCGCAGCAGCGGAAGCGTCAAGGGGAGACGAAGTCTCAAATACCAGAGCAAGTGAATAGCGGGCAAAGGGAAGAGAAGCGGAGCGCGAGCACTCGTTACTAAGTAAATGAATCACAGTAGATATCAAGTTTTTATTGGCCATGCATGATGAGGAAGCCTGGTATGAGCAAAGGTTCTGAAAGAAAAGAACACTGACAAAGAACGTAGATACCCTACTCTAGTTGATGGAGCAAGGCTGGCGAAACCTTTTCTTAATTTAGGGAGGCTCCTATCCGATTGACAAGAGATGCTTGCTCTTACTTTTAAAGGAGTATGCACACGCTTTCTCGATCCACTATCTTATTCATTAGAAGAAATACGGTTCACCTTAGACCACCAGGGAATTGAACCCCGAGTACCCAACCGGCGTGCGTGGGTAGATTCCTTCTGATCTTGAAACTGAACTAATTGTGTAAGAGAATAGGTCTCTCTTCCTGCCTAAAGGTGGTGTACCAATGGAGTAATTACTCTTCTAGCTAGGCGCGTGTATCTGTCCAAGAATTGCTCTCTGCCCGAGTGACTTAGAATAGAAAGAGTAGGGTATGTTAAATTAATGAATGATTCTTTCCCTTTGTAGTGGTCGGTCCTAAAGGCAAGAGCAGTTCCAGGTGGTCCAGTGGATTAAGCCATTGATCTTGGGTCAACGACGGAACGAAGAAGTCAAGTTGGTTCCTCGAAGCCCGCCCGCCACTAAAGGGGTAAAGCCTGAAAGCCAAGCCCGTGTAAGAAGCTATTCTTCTCTCTCCCGCCTGGGCCTATCCTAGCCCTTTTGTGGAATAACTATAAGTTCTTTGGGGCACCTAATCTTCCGTATTTGTATTTCATTAGTACAAGCTCTCTTCCTTCGGGAACTTTCCAAGAAGCAAGAAGGGACCTCTCAAGAGAAGGAGTAGCCTTCCTTCAACAAATAGAAGTGCGCCCCTAAGAGGCCGTATTAGTCTATGTCGAATAAGAGCTCTCCCTCCGAGGCGAGGTAAATAGGACTAGCCAGAGTAGGAGCTCCAAAACTGATTGTGTACAACAAAAGGTTGGTATTGAATATGTGTTTTGTTTCTTGTTCAGAGTATCAACCTATCTTAGCCCCCAACCAATTTCTTACATAACCGATTCTTTCCCTGAATAGGTTGCTAGTGTTCGGTCCTGATCCAAGATGAGGAACCAAACCATGAAAGTCTTCCTCTTATTGTAGGTTAGATTCAGACTGAGCAGACTCTAGTTCTTGCGTCTGCATGATCTGACTTCTATGACTTGTAGTATCAAATTGAAAAAGAAATTTCTTTTGCTTCCCTCCCGAAATCAAGTGCTCAAGGGGGTCTCTCTAGTAGTTAGATTGAGTATCCGAGTCTGCGTACGCTAGTTAGTTGTCATTCTTCCTACGTGCCTTTGAGCAGCTAGTATTGAGCAGACGCAGACGATAAGACGAGCAAATGTTCTTCTGTTTTATCTTCTTCCCTCCTTCCTGGGCTCTCAAGCTGCTTCGGACCGACGGGGGAGTACTCACAAGCGGAGGCAAAGACCCAAGTGATCCGTTTATAAAAAAGGAAAGGCTTCCCTATCTGCATTTCTCGATTCTGCTCGCCTAGCTCCGGGGAAGGCGGAACCAAGCCCCTTAGCTACATTTGTTAATACTTATTTATTCAAGCAAGAACTCAAATCCGCAGCTCTCTGGCACCCAGGCAATCCAATCTTATTCTTAATCGAGTGCTTCTGATGCGCGCCTAAGCCTTCTTTTCCATTGCAGCCAACAAGGGATGGCCTCTATATCAACTGGATGTCAGTCAAGAATGCCTTCTTGAATGGTGACCTTCAAGAATCAGTATAAATGACTCCTCCACCTGGATTCACGTGTAAGGGGGAGGAAGGCAAAGTGTGCAAACTCAGGAAAGCCATCTACGGTCTCAAACAGTCTCCCAGAGCGTGGTTTGAGAGATTTAGTGGGGCTATGGTAGAGATTGGGTTCAGGCGGTGCCATGCAGACTACTCCATGTTCATCAAACGAAGGGCTGAAGGTAGCTTGCTCTTCTTCTAGTGTATGTGGAAGATATTGTCCTTACTGGTGATGATGGGAAATCCATCAAGGTTATGTAATAAAGGAGGGTCAAGTTTTTTACATAAAAGATCTTGGAGAACTAAGAGCAGGGTATCGAAGTTGCTCGATCTAAACGTGGCATTTATATCTCCCAGAGGAAGTACGTTCTTGATCTTCTTCGGGAAACAGGAAAACTTGGTGCGAAGCCGGAGGTTCATCATCGTCTCAGCACTGAAGAAGGGGAACTGAACGTATATAACCTTGGAAGACCAGATTCCATGAAAAAAACCGGGCGGGCCCTACGCACTATAGGGGTCGCAATGCCTCGCTCCAGTTGCTTAACTTAAGAGATTCGATGGGCAGGTCGGGCCGTCTAAACACCTGCAAAAGAAAAGATCCGCCTGCTATGAAACAGATAGTTGCCTCCTTTGCTTCCCCGCATCACCCATCAATACTGGTTGCTTAGTCTCCCATAGATATAGATAGGGCCACTCGGGAATGGGCCCTACTGGTAAGGTTAGCTCTTCTTTCTCGAATGGAATGAGCTATACTAAACTAAAATAGACGAAACATGCATGGGCTTTACCTACCTCCCTGGATAGGAGACAGATCGTTGAATTGGAACTCGTCGAGTGCGAATTCTTGGGAGAAAACACTAGAGATTAGATAACTACTAGACTATAGACAGACGAATTCACTTCACCATTTTAAATAAGCCCCTACTACCTATATCTGGGGCACTCCTACAAAACAAAAATAGAACCGGGCTTCATTCATCTTGCATTGCATCTGTGCCCGGACGGAACGGACCTATAATCTAAGATCGGTACGGAATAGTACGGTCGTATGATTGACATATTTTAATATAATACTATCATGCACTTTCTCAGTTATATTTATGATAAAACATATAAATCTTTAAAGTGCAGATGAGATACGGTTCTTAAGTGGTTCCATAGCTCCCTTCTACGCCGGTTTTGTAGTAGGTTCCGCCTCTCCCTTCGTCGTCGACGACTTTCATTTTGTCTATCGTCGTCGTTATTGCCAGAATCCCTATGGCATGGTCGGCAACCGCCTGCTGCCCTCGTTGGGAACCCTCCATTTTCACTACTACAACGTTCACCAAGATCCGTGATACGAAAACCACCTCATCAAAGAGTGAGACTAGGCGTTCGGCATGATATGGAATCTACTTAGAGTCCCTGGTCTTCCACTCTCCCGCGACCTGACTGATAACCAATTTCGAGTCCCCAACCACTTTTAGGCAAGTCACTCTAAACGTGAGAGCGCTTTTCAGGCTAGTTTTTTGTGGTCCCTTTTTTGAGGGAGCATGGCGTGGAGAGGAGGGAGGGCGAGTCAAAGGGGCGACCGATCCATGACAGCCAGTAACAGACAGAAGAGAGAGAGCACAGATAGAAAGGCCCCCCTGCCTCGGATTTTGGGAAACACAGCTGTTGGTCCTTCGAACTGCTAAAGTGGCTAGTTGCTAAAGTGGTTAGTCTGCGATCCCCGTTTTGAAAGCACTGTCCGACCTTAACTATTCCAGAAGGCACCATTATAAGGATAACTCGTGCTTTTCCCGCTTCATATAGTTTTTAGACCGCTCGCGGAAAAACCTCCGAAACCGGCGACCTTGACAGAAAAACGCTCAACAACAGGCATGGTCGAGCTGAAGGAAGACTACTTATGTTATGATGGTGCGATTCTACTCTTCTTTCTTTCTTAAGGCCTCTAACCGGTCACCTGCTTGGCAAAACAGGCTTTAGAGGCTAACCGCGCTTTTGCGGCCAACTAGGGCGCGATGATCGCTTGAAGATCTGCTTAAGGTGTTAACTATATTAGTAATGAATTCTTTGGTTACACCACCTCTGTTTCACTTTCGAGTGATTCATCAATAGGGGACCCTCCCATAGGAAGTTGCTTCTTGGAATGCCGTCGTCTAGCTGGCAAGGCTTTCGTTTCTTTGGGCTTAACAGCGCCTGTAGAACCGGATTCCGTTCCTTGATTCGAACCAGACTGACACTAAGGTAGAGAACCTTCGTAATGAATGGATATTTTTTACATATAGTCATCAGACCATATGGATGATGGTAAGCAAGCAAACAACGAGGAGACATGGCAGATAAATCCACGCGTCCACCCACCCTTGACGCAAAAGCGCTTAGCAAACTCAAATGCACCAGTGTCAGAAATCAGACATTTTGGAGTGCAAATTTGAACTCATACTTTCTGAAGACACTGAAAATAAACTTAAGCAACTTGCGCATCAGCGATGACAACATCATCACCGAGCACATTGATTGGGGCACATCCACTAAAGTGGCTTTTGAACGAGACCTACCGGCTTTACTTTACTTTAGCTATAGGGACAGTTTCGCCGACCTAACAGCCAATAAACTACGGCTGGAATCAGGTTATCCTTTTTATTTCCACTTCCTTATAGGCACCTCTAGAAAGCTTTGGTTCACTTACTTCGCATGTCTGGACATTGGACCTTCTTCAAACTGGCCTTTGAACTTTAGCAAATAAAAAAAGAAAAGAAATAGTCTATTGGATAGAACGGAGAGAGCTCGTTGGGGGAGCTCTTTGCTAATCGAGGGATTAACTTCCGATTTAGCTATTTAACTTCCCTGCTCTGGTTCAAAACTAGCTAGACATCTTCCTCAGTCTCGTTAACCGATTAACTTTCACTCACCGTCTCGTTACCACGCTAGCTTGAATAGCCAGGCATTTACCTTGGAATGGCGGACTGAACACCAAACCTTCATTACATTACAAACGGGCTCCCCTGTTTGCTTTCGCTTAGCCTTATCTTATCCTCCCTCCGGTCGCCTCACTTCACTCGTCATTATATAATATATGAATTCTATTTTCTTTTATTGATCCCATCTCAAATGCCATTATTACATAATAATACTTGAATGAACTTTCTCAGTTATATGAGATAGACAAATCGTGAAACTCGACATCTCTATATTAGGGTGAATGAACTTTCTCAGTTATATGAGATAGACAAATCGTGAAACTCGACATCTCTGTATGAGGGAAATTGGGTTGATGAGAAATCTATTATATAAAATAATATGAATGATCAAAATCGTGAAACTCGACATCTCTGTATTAGGGTGAATGAACTTTCTCAGTTATATGAGATGCAAGGTGATCGATTTCGGCTGCTCGCTATTAGGGTGAATGAACTTTCTCAGTTATATGAGATGCAAGGTGATCGATTTCGGCTGGTCGCTATTAGGGTTGATGAGAAATCTCAGCTATAAGAGGTATGGTCTAACGGTCAACGTACGTAGCGTAGCAGACCGATCATCTGCCTCTTTCTCGTTCTCGCTCGGAAGCCAGATCTCGACCATACTAAAGTACTGGACCTTCTACATTGTTTATTGACTTGTCGAATCGGAACCTACTTTCTTGCTTGTCCGGCTCTCGAAGAGTTGAGCGGGCGCTGGCCAGCAACTTCCGTGCCTGAGAATGGAAGAGGGCATAGATTCATTCAACTAGTCTAGGCCCTGGTCCAGCCTCACTTCGCGGGTTGGTCAGACGGTCAAAGAAAAGAGAGTGCTCGACCGGAACAACGTCAAACCATAGAACACAGCTCCTTTCGGTCGAACCCGCCGGTGACGACCTTACCTTTTTCGTAGATAGTCTCAGTGAGAGCTACTGTAGTCTCCCCCGTTGACCTTCTTTTATAGATAGAATCTTCAATGAGTGGAAAGGACTCCTTTTATTTTAGTAGATGCTTGCTCCGCAGTACGAGCCTCATACAGAGCCGCGCCCTTGTGATATGATAAGAAGAAAAGGCGCTGCCCTCTTTTCTTTTCCGCACCAACCCTGATTGTCAAATCGGGTGTATAGCTCAGTTGGTAGAGCATTGGGCTTTTAACCTAATGGTCGCAGGTTCAAGTCCTGCTATACCCATACACTCTTGTATTCGTAAGGTAGGGGAGTTCAAAGAGCACTCTTTGGCCTTGAGACTCGCCCCTTTCTCATCAACATCTCGACTTCGCTCGTTGTGTGAGGTCAGGAGTAGTTTCAGACTGGCTCGGTCATCGATAGGTTCTGAAAGAAAAAGACTGCAAATGATTTACCATCCATCCCACAAATGAATATAGGATAGTTATCGGATGAATCGGATCGGGAAATGGATCGAACCGCGCGAAATGGTCGCCTCGGAAGACAGGGCGCAACGGACTTGAAAGTCCGGTTCTTTGTTGGCGTGTTGCGTAACAAGGGCAAGAGGAGGCTACGGCGTTCGCCTACTTTGATAGGCAAGGCATTGCAAGCAAATAGAGCAGAGAGCGTTTGTTTCTATTAGAGTCCCGAGCTTGTTGTAGTCGGTCCTAAAGGGAGAACCTTGCTGCTTACTTGCTATATCCCCGAGTCCTTGCACGGCTCGTTTTTTTTCTTCGAGCCCTGCTTCTCCCTTCCCCCTCTCCCCAGGGACCGACCGTATGGAGTATAGCCAAGTGGTAAGGCATCGGTTTTTGGTATCGGCATGCAAAGGTTCGAATCCTTTTACTCCAGATTATGAAGACCCGATCGGATTTGTCAAGAACGAGCTGACAACTACAGGGGAAGCGGCTTTATAATCAACTCTTACCTCGAAACTGCCAATTGAGGAAGGGTTGTTCCGGCTTTCGAGCCAACAAGTGCCGGTTTGAATCAAGCTTGAGCAATGAACTCTCTTATTCTGCCTCTGTCCATTCTTCGAGCGAATCAGTCGTCTCGTGTTTTTTACTCGGATGGACCTGTTACTCAGCGAGATGTAGGGTTGGCTGATCAAGAACGGTTGATGTCAGTTCGAGAACTACTTATCTCGATTTTCATAGTAATAGCTCTGTTTGAGTTTGACTCGTTCCGGCAAAGAGTTTATACGATGAGACGGGAGAAGATAGAGCAGTGTTGGGGATGGAAGGTACGAAAAGCGAATTCAAGCGAGGCCGTAGGATCCCATCAATTATTTATCGTTGGACTGGACTGAGAAGCGTGGGAAAGGAAAAGAGTCGCATAAGGCGACGGGGGCAAGCGTCAATGAAAGCCTCAGACTATGCCCCCGTGAGACCCCTCTATTTGACTAACATACCCCCTCTTTTTTGATCTCCCCCCATACCGAGGGCTTCTTTAAAGGGATCCCTGAACTCCACTCCCTCACTCGAAATTAAAAGCACCTAATCGCACCATGCCCAAAGCGTGCCTGCTTTCAGACGCTCAGCTCGTGCTTCTTTCGAGGATCATCATGACACTCGCCCAACCTATACAAACAAGGGGCGTCGAATCGGTATCTTGTTTCGGGATAAAGCCTACTAAGGAAAGGGTGAGATATAGCATTAACTCCACTTGTTGGTATCCGTTGGGACGCATGCTAATTTTTCTTTCAATATCCCCTAATCGATATTGATAGGAACGCGTGGCAGAAGAGAGGGCTTCCCTTTAGAGAAGCCCGAACTGCCCTCTTTGAAAGGTTTGGTTTGGTGGATCAGGAGGATATGTGTGACTGTCACCCTCCATGCTATGAGTTGTACTACTCAGCCTTTCCCCTTATTAGTAGCCGAAGTGTAGGCCGGGATACTATCTACTCGCCCAAGAATGAACAAAAGGAGGACGGCTTTATAGGTATAGGGGGCTTTTTCTCAGGTTCAGTTTCTTTCTTTCAGAACCTTTTCATTAAAGATTCCAATAGTTCAGTAGGGACACACAGGAATCGTCTTTCATCTCTTCTTGCTTTCTTTCAGAACATTCTGTTTCCCCACTACCACGAGATCGAGACCCTGAGTCGAGCCGATACGAAGCAGCAGAGAGATCTATCTTCGAAAGTCACAGAATCAGACCCTTTCATCCGTGATAGATACCTTTTGAATCATTTGGGCTTAACAGCGCCTTATTGCAGACACAACTCGATGCAACTATGGCGGCTGACCGAGAGAGAGTCGAGGAGAGGTCAGTGATTCCTCGGGTCCCTTGATGCTTCCTCCTGGATCAGGCCGAGCTGCTACTGCTGCTACCATGATGGTACCGGTCCGGTGACTCCAGTGGTGCTTTCCGAGACGCAGCCTCAGGTAGATGAGGGTGTACGTCGCGTTGCTGATGTTGATGATGCCGTCATTGATGCTGGACCTTGTTCCCGCCCGGGGAAGAGACCGAGAGATGATACTGCTGCTCCTGATGATGATGCCTGCTGTGGTCAGGCGTTATAGACCTGCTTTTGACTTCGAACCATTCATTTTTTGATCCGGGCCCCGGGTATTTGGAAACTGCTTTTATCCAAAGATTCTATTCAAAAATCTTAGTAGCCTAGCCATGCTTTCTGTACTGTACGTGGCAAGTTCTTCCTCTTCATAGCAAG
>CM061142.1:128165047-128182027 GCA_030789695.1 Scilla litardierei
AGTTGGGTTATACGTTGCAGGTAATGAGCTTTAAGATCTTTTGTGTGATATGTAATCGTCAATTGTTTGCTGTTTTCTTTGAGCTGCAGCTCCCATGTTTCTAGTGTTCTTAGATGTCAGCCTTTTGTAGCATTTTTTGCTTTCTTAGTTTTCGGAACCTTTAGATTATGTAATTAGATTGGTAGAAGTACAAGATATCATGCGCTTCAATTGTAACTGTTCTCCGTACTGTTCGAATTTGAAGGTTATTTTCAGTTATTTGACTGATTCAATTAAACCCTTTGGGTATATGATATTCAGGACTATATGGTCTTATTAATTTAATTGCCGTGCCCAAATGATTCTAATGCAAGATAGCAGTTATTTTCCCCCCTTAAACTTATTCTCGATTTGATGCTGAAAATTTGTATGTTTATATTGATGGGAATGTATGACTTGACATACATACATTAATTAATTAATTAATTAATGGGTATCATACGCCATATGAGGCATCCCATCATATGCCCTCTCACATAAAGGGGGCGGATACATGGCGGGTACATACATACATACATTAATGGGTATCATACGCCATATGAGGCACCCCCATCATATGCCCTCTCACATAGGTACAAGCCCACATGGGCTTGTACTTGTTATACCCGCCCCCCTTTATGTGAGAAGGCATATGAGGGGGTGCCTCATATAGCGTATGATACCCATTATTCTCATATATGTATGTATGTATGTATGTATGTATGTATACCCCTTTATCCTTTATGTGAGAGGGCATATGAGGGGTGCCTCATATGGCGTATGATACCCATTATTCTCATACACACACATGTAAATCTTCCATTGAGAACATTTCGCACCATGCGAAATGTTTGTTAATTTTTTTTTGAATTTTTTGAATTTTGTTTCACCTTCATTTTATGCCCCTCAAACAATTATAAATAATTGTTGAAAAATTATGTGATTTGGCCTTTGATCAAGACATTACAACAAATTCGCACGTTTTGAAACCATTAAATTTGTAATGGGTGGATCAGTGCTCAAATCCCCTAGGGTTCACCCATTATTTTCACTGGGGTATATAATTGTATGGATTAAACATCAAATTTTTTTAAAAAATGTTCAAAAATAATAATATTGTTTTCGCACGGTGCAAAAATACTAGTTTTCACACTTGAAAACTAATATTTATATATAGAATAATGTGTATCATATGTCATGGGAGGCTAAGCCTCATATACAAAGACACAAAAAGGTGGGTAGTACAAGCCCCACATGGGCTTGTACTTGTTATACTTCCTACTTTTTTGTCTCTGGGTATATGATGCTTAGCCTCCCATGCTATATGATACCTATTATTCTGATGCGGCTCAAGGGGTTCAAGGGGGTGCGTCGGCTCAAGAGGATGCAGCCCAAGGGTTGCAGGTTTATGCAAGGAGGCGAAGGCGCGGGTCCATGGACCCGCAAACAAATCTGTAAATTCTCATATGCCATGTGGGGCCTTTTCATCAATGACTAATTATGCAATTAGCCTCCCCTAAGTAAGGGTCCGGCCGGCCCTAGGAGTTTATCGAACTATTGAGATTGAGTACTTTTCATCCTTAAGCCCTAGATTTATTCATAGCTATTTTTCCTTGCAATTCTTAGTGGTTAATTAGCTTTTAAGTCAATTATATAGAATTATTTCTTTATTTCCACATCTGTAATTAGTGGTAAAAATCCTCTTTTTATTGCTCCTAATCCCTAAAAATCCTATTTTTAGTTCACAAAAAGCTCTAATTGCATCAATTTGGTATCAGAGCGAGTAGATCCATGGCAATGACAAGATTTAAGGAGCGGATTGATTTGTTGGAAGAGAAACTAGAGAAGTTCGAGAGCAAGTTTGACGAGGAGATCCAAGAGATCAAGAGAAGCGCGTGTGAACATGCAAGCCTTGTGGATCGGCGGTTTGAGCAAATGATGGAGGCCATACAACAAACCGCGACGGCAACGAGGCATGCCTTGTTGGAGGCGATGGACGAAAGGCTAGGACGGAGCAACAATGAGCCACCTTTGGTGAAAGGAAAGGAGAAAGAAGACATTTTTGTCGAAGGACTACTTGACCACGCTGATACGTACTTTGTGGAAGATGAAGAGGGGGCCGGGAGAGAGGAAAATCATATCGGAGGCTTCCAACATGCTCGACAGCGACATCCGACACTTTCTCCGCCTCCGGGGGTGCACAGGGCCAATGGGAAGGCCGATCGACCCCCCGGCCCACTGCTGGGGTCCACTGACCCCCGGGGGGCGATAGGCCCCTTCCGTCCATGCAGGGGCCGCGCCGGCCATATCTGGGGCCGCCAGCCCCGCTGCCCCTTTTTGAGGGGCCGACGACGTCTCGGTGGGCCGACAGGCCCCGCCAGATACTCTTGGGGGTCGCCGACCCTAATGGGGGGCCGACAGGTCCCGCCACCCCATTCAGAGGCTCTGTGGGGCCAGTACGGGGCCCGACCGATTCAGCCACCGCCTCTTCAGCCCCAGATTGGTTCCGTTGGAGGATTTCAGCACCCGGGAGCACATCGACAATTTTTTGGAGGGTCGTCTACTCATCATCCACCTTTTGGTGGAGTGTCGGGAGATTGGAGAGGGCTTCAGAGCACACACAGAGCACTCCAGGGGAACTACGTACGACAACATAGAGATGTTCGGGGTGATGGGGTAGCTTGGGGCGACCAGCAGTGTGATGGTGCAGATGGAGGAGCTCGGAATCCAGTCACAGGGTATGTGCACTAGTGACCACATCTATTTTTACCGAGATGCCTTGACCATCCACACGCGAAAGGAGGATTTGCAGGGGAGAATTAGCTGAGGAAGCTGAAGATGCCGGTTTTGAGGGGAGGATCCCGATGGTTGGTTATATCGGGTGGAGAGGTATTTTGAGGTGGACATGGTACATGAGGTGGACTGGTTCAGGGCTGTAAGAGTCTGCTTGGAGAGAGAGGTATTGGGATAGTTCCAATGGATACAGCAGCAGAGGCCGTTTGGTACGTGGGAGGAGTTCACAACCCTTTTGCTGGAATGTTTTGGGGAGGTGCATGCTGGTGTAACTTATGAAAGGTTGTATGCGTTGCGGTAGGATGAGACCGTGAGAGACTACATCAAAAAGTTTGAAATGCTATGTAGTAGAGTGCGTGGGGATATCATAAGAGTCCTTGGAAGAGTGCTTTATGAAGGGGTTAAAACCCACCATTAGATTGGGACTGAGACAACTGAAGCATGTGAATCTGCGAGAGATGACGACTTCAGCGAGGATGGTGGATGACCATCAGGATACGGAGAGGAGAGCCCGCGGGGCAAGAGGAGACACCTCTGTTCGAGGGCAGGCGCTAGCAGGAGGATAGATAGCGACCACTACCCCGGGAGCTACAACAGTTACAGCAGCCAGCAAGGAGAAGAAGGTGGATCCACGACCAGGAGGTCAAATATGGAGGATGACTGAGGCGGATATTCGGGACAAGCGTGCTAAGGGACCGCTTCAAATGTAATGAGAAATTCACTCCAGGGCATCAGTGTGTGGACCGTACTCTTCAGATCTTGATAGTGAACGATGAGGAGGAGGATGTAGTGGTGCTTGATGCTGGTGAGGATGAGGAGCAGGAGCACCAACACTTGGACTTGGCAGAGGTTTCCCTCGATTCCGTGGTAGGATTCACCCTGAACCACATCTTAAAATTGGTGGGAAAGGTGAGCAATCATGACGTGATTGTATTGGTGGACAGTGGGGGCTACCCACAACTTTATCTTCAGCAGACTAGTGGATGAGCAGAGACTACAGCTGAGTGACATGTGGATATATGGAGTAGTATTGGGCACATGTCAGGTGGCACATAGCAGCGGTGTCTGTCGAGACGGTATCATGACGATTCAGGGGATTCAGATCATCACAGATTTCCTTCCTCTGGAGTTGGGGAGTACAAACGTCATTCTGGGGATGAAGTGGTTGCAGACATTGAGTGAGACCAAAACCAACTGGAAGCTACTCAGATTGGAGTATCAGGACGTGGAGGACAGTTCTACAGGGGGACCCCAGCTTATGTAGATCATTGGTATCCTACAAGGCCATGACACGCGATATTCACATGGCCGGATGAGGATATCTGGTAGAGCTGCAGGGGGTGACATTGGAGCAGAGGACTGAGGATTAGGAACAGACGATGGCACCAGAGTTAGAGCAGCTACTGAGCCAGTATGCGGAGGTATTTCAGACTCCATAGGGGCTCCCACCACCCAGGGATCATGAGCACGCCATAGTCTTGCGTGAGGGGGTCTCCTATCAGTGTGCGACCATATGGATACCCAGAAGGATGAGATCGAGAGATTGGTGGGTGACATATTGCAAGCAGGGGTGATTCAGCCGAGTGTAAGTTCATTTTCCAGCCCAGTCCTGCTTGTAAAGAAAAAGGTTGACAGTTGAAGATTCTGCGTTGACTACCAAGCTTTGAATAAGGAAACTGTGTCGGATAAGTTTCCTATTTCAGTGATCGATGAGCTTCTTGACGAGCTCCATGGGACATCGATATTTTCTAAGATTGATCTGAAGTCAGGATACCATCAGATCCGGATGAGGGCAGCTGACGTGCCCAAGACAGCTTTCAAGACTTATGAGGGGCACTATGAGTTCCTCGTTATGCTATTTGGCTTGACGAATGCTCCATCGACTTTCCAGGCCTTGATGAACAAGATATTTCTGTTGTATTTGCGGAGATTTGTCTTGATATTCTTTGACGACATACTCTTTTACAGTCGCAGCTTAGAGGAGCATGTGGGGTATTTACATGCAGTTTTGCACGAGCTACATGAGCATCCGTTATTTGCAAATAAAAAGAAATGCCTTTTTGGACAGCCGTGGAGTCCTTAGGGCACATTTCAGCTGAGGAGTTGTCGGCAGACCGAGGAAAAATTGCAGCTATGTTAAATTGGGCGCGACCTACGATACTTTGAGGCCTACGGGGCTTCTTGGGCCTTACATGATACTACATGAAATTTGTCCAGAGATACATCACGATCGCTTGGCCATTGACGAAGCAGCTTAAAAAGGACAGTTTCTAGTGGGGTGAGGAGGCTATCAGGGCATTTGAGGCCCTAAAGCAGGCGATGACTACTGTGCCAGAGTTAGTTTTACCAGACTTCAGCAAGCCCTTCGTGATTGACACAGATGCTTCGGGATATGGATTGGTGGTTGTGTTGATGTAGGACCTGCGGCTAGTAGCCCATTTCAGTCACACTTTGTCGACACGAGCCATATTGAAATCAGTGTATGAGAGGGAGTTGGTGTCGATTGTGCTCTCCACTCAGAAGTGGCGGCCGTATTTACTTGGGCGAGATTCATCGTAAGGACTGACCAGAGGAGTCTAAAGTACTTATTGGAGCAACACATGGTCATCGAAGAGCATCCGAAGTAGCTCTCCAAGCTGGCTCACTACACCTGTGATATACGGTACATGCCAGGATTGGAGAACAAAGCAACAGATGCTCTGTCACGCAAAGAGGAGTTAGCAGAGGTGTCGGCCATATCAGTACCCGTCCTGTTAGCCTGGGAGCCTTTGGGGAGAGAGATTGAGGCGGATGAGGAGTTGGCACGGATATAGGAGGCACTGCAGAAGGGCTCAGCAGATCACCAGGGTACACGTTGAGTGGGCAAAGGTTGCTAAATCAGGAAAGGCTGGTGATACCCAGGGAATTTACCCACATTCCTTTGATATTTCATGAGTTCCATGGCAGTTCGTATGAGGACACTCGGGAGTACATCAGACATACATGAGGATGGCGAAGGAGTTATACTGGTCGGGAATGAAGCGAGACATTCCTAGAATGGTAGTAGAGTGTGACGTTTGTCAACACCACAAATATTTAGCGATGGCTCCTGCAGTATTACTTCAGCCCCTAGCAATGCCTGAGAGAGTCTGGGAGGATATTAGCATGTACTTCATTGAGGGACTATCACGTCCAGAGAGTTTCACCGTTATACTGGTGGTGTGGACCGCCTTAGCAAATATGCGCATTTCATTCCTTTGCGACACCTTTGCACAACGGTCACGATAGCTACAACATTCATGAGGGAGGTGGTCTGCTTACATGGGTTTCTTGCTTCGATAGTGTCGTATCATGATAAGGTTTTCATGTGAAGCTTTTGGAAGGAGTTGTTCAAGGTACAGGGGACCAAGCTAAAGAGGAGCACGACCTATCCCCTACAGACAGATGGCCAGACCGAGGTGGTGAATATGAGTGTGGAAACTTATTTGAGGTGCTTCGCTTCAGACTCACCGAAGCAGTGTGCCCGGTGGTTGGTATGTGCAGAATATTGGTACAACACCTTGTACCACTCGGCAGCACATAGCACCCCTTTTCGCATTCTTTATGGAAGACTCTCCCCAGCTGATCCACTACAGTCGGGGCATGACGCCAATATCTCAGGTCGAGGAGTACTTAGAAGAGCGGGACCATCAGATTATGAAAGCTAAAGCTGATGAGCACATGAGAGATGTGCAGTTTGCCGTGGGGATCGAGTCTACCTCAAGCTACGGCCTATAGACAGAAGATACTGGCTCACCAGAGCAATGAGAAGTTGGCGGCCCGCTACTATGGGCCATTTGAGGTTACTGCTCAGATCGGGAAGGTGGCATACCGCCTGAAGGTACCTGATACACCTACCATCCACCCTGTATTCCACGTATCGCAGCTACAAAGGGCCATTGTGGACCACACTCTGTAGTTTTTACTGTAGCCATAGGAGCTCAAGGGGATTCGCTAGAGTTTAGAGGGGAAACATGAAGTGCTAATCAGGTGGAGGGCCTGCCTGGGTACGACGCAACTTGGGAGGCTCCTGAAGTGATCCGAGACCAATCTCCAGACTTCCACCTTGAGGACAAGGTGGCACTTTTGGGGGAGTAACGATGCGCCTCAATGGGTTCAAGGGGGTGCATCGGCTCAAGATGGCGCGTCCCAAGGGTTGTGGGTTTATGCAAGGAGGCGAAGGCGCGGGTCCACGGACCCGCGGACAAATTTGTAAATTCTCATAGCCGGTTCGTCAATGACTAATTATGCAATTAGCCTCCCATAAGTAAGGGGCCGGCCGTCCCTAGGATTTTGTCGAACTATTGAGATTATGAGTACTTTTCATCCTTAAGCCATAGATTTATTCATAGCTATTTTCCCTTGCAATTCTTAGTGGTTAATCAGCTTTTAGTCAATTATATAGAATTATTCCTTTATTTCCAGATCTGCAATTAGTGGTAAAAATCCTCTTTTTATTATTCATAATCCCTAAAATCCTATTTAGTCCACAAAAAGCCCTAATCACATCATATTCTCATATATATATATATTGGATTAATGTGTATCATACGCCATATGAGAGTGTGTCTCATATGCCCTCTCACATAAAAGGGGTTAAGTACAACAAGTACAAGCCCATGTGGGCTTGTACTTGCCCCTTTTATGTGAGAGGACATATGAGACTGATGCGGACGCGCCGCTTGGGCCGGGCACACACGCGGGAGATGCGGCTAGCGGGAAGCCCACGATTGTTTACTTTCGCAGGAGGAGACGTGGGGGCCGGTATTAGTCATTTCAGGGGTATTTTGGTCTAGTCAGACCAAATTAGTAAATCCCCGTTTTCCTTTATAATTAGGGCTAGCCGACATTGTTAGTTTATGCTTGATTTCTCTTCGAACAATCTAGTTATCATCTTGATGCTGTTTAGGCTTTTAGGTGTTCAATAAAAGCTGTGAGATTGATTTGTCTCGAAGAATCCTTATCAAGTTCTTTGCTTTCTCGTTGTTTTTCCACTATTTTACATTTTTCCACCTTTAAATCGCTGTTTTAATCATTTATTTGCTGATTTGATCCAAACGGCAAGCGATTCGTATCAAATTGGTATCAGAGCGGTGAGATCTCATGGCTGGAGGCACGAAAGGCGGCGCGACGGAAGAGCGGCTTCAAGGGTTCCGTGAAGAAATCAACCGCGAGATGGAGGGGTTGAAGAAAGCCATGGTCGATGATATTTAAGCATTGAAGGCGGCTATGGAGGTCTCCAACAAGGATTACGCCCATTCGCAAGAGGACATCCAAGTCGAACTCAATCACATGAGGGTCGAGGCGGCAAAAATGGCGAAGGAGGTTGCTCAAATCCCAACGATGATGACGATGCTCCAAACCATCTCGGCGGCCGTTGGAGGAGATCGAGGCAAGAGACCGGAAGGGTTTTTTGTCGAAATGGCGGCTACCAACTTTCCAAACCAAGGCGGCGGCTGCCCAAATCTTCTAGGGTTTGCGAGGGAAGGCAGCGGGACCCACCAAGACCCGACGGCAAGCACGGCAGGCCCAACTGGGCGTCCCGTAAGTTCGACAGGCCCAAAAGGGCCTGCCGATAGCTGGGCGCCCCCATCCGGGGGCGCGGGAGGCTGGGCGCCCCCATTCAGGGGGCGCGGGAGGCGGAGCGCCCCCAATCGGGGGCGCTGGCGTTGGGGGGCACCTGGGCGGAGAAGCCCAGGGACCGTGGGCCCCAGGTGGGGGTGCCGCGGCTTCGGAAGGGTCCCGGGGTGGCGCCACAGCCTGGGCCACCCCTCCTGGGGGCCCGACGAGACCAGCGAGGCCTTTTGGGGGTGTTTGGGGGGGGGGGTTCGTTCAGCTCCCAGGAGCGACGGCGAGGCCCGGTGGAGGAAGAGGGGCTCCCAGGATGACGATTGGGACTCCTGCGGCCCAATTTTGGGGCCCGGGGGGCCATCTGGAGGGCCGGACAACGCCCGTTCAGCAGCACGGAGGGACTACAGAGCCCATTTTTGCCCCGCCACCACGACCACTGGAGTGTTTGGGGAACTACATCCCTGAGGAGGATAGAGAGCGACCTCAATGGCCGGATGAGCTGTACGAGGGAGGCGACGGAGGCCCCGGAGGGGGGGCAAGGGGGCGTGATGGTGCAGGGAGGCGGCCGTGGGGGGTTTGGAGCACAGTACGGTGACATAAATGCGGATCGAAGGCTGAAGAAGCTGAAGATGCCGACTTTTGATGGCACCGATCTGGACGGTTGGGTCTACCGGGGCCGAGCGTTACTTCCAGGTGATGCAGCTGATAGAGGAGGAGGTCCTGCGTGCTATATGGATCTATTTCGAGGACAATGCCCTAGCCTGGTACCGGTGGAAGACAGCCCGCTCTCCTTTTCGCTCCTGGGAGGAGCTCTCTTCATACCTTCTCGACCGGTTCCAGTAGAAGTCCAGAGGGGACTTCTATGAGCAGTTGTCGGCACTGCGACAGGAGGGGACATGATACGATTTGGGGGTCAAATCGTATTTAGGGCTGAATTTAAAAGAGGAAAAATGGAAAAGAGAGGAATTTCTATTGAAATACGAAGAACAATAAGATAGATTTGATCTTTTTCTGGAGAGATCACTCCCTAACTTGAATTAAAGGATCAAGTCTAATCCCCCACTAACCCTAGCCGTCACGGCAATCTAATCTCAATTCTTCGATAATGAACAACTAGGGTTTTTGGGGTATTTATAGGACTCATCTAGTCATTGCTAAATGATCGCTCCGGGATGTGACCCAAAGAACGGTTGTAGTTTTACCGCAAGCGCACGGTATAGCGGCAAGCGGGTTATCGAACACAGGGAGGACGAATGACCGTGCTTGTTCAAATCAACCTGGCTATTTAAGAGAGAAATTTGCCTTTGGCGATCCTGTCACAATCGTCAGACAAAAATGAGGAAATATCAAATCAAATAAAGAACGTCTAGGGAATGGGGAATCCCCGCTACTCACCGTATTTCATAAATGCGGTTTATCGGTATCAAAATTGCTTGAATGAGAATTTGGATGAACTAGTTGCAACTGAATGTAGAACCAAGCTCACGCTCTCGCGTTGTTGCCGGTCTATAGCTATCCTAGGTTTGGGTCCAATCTCTTGTAAACCCTAGCCTAGGGAAGCTAGCATTAGGATCAACATCATCGTTCAATCGTGCTCCGAGCCCAATCTCTTGCAAACTCGGTCCACGACCTAGATTGGGATAGTTCCTACCCGTCCAATCTCTTGCAAACGAGTATCGGCATGGAATTGCAACCGGAAATCCTAGTATCGGTCCAATCTCTTGCAAACCGATACTTCGAAAATCCGACTCCAATCCAATTCGGATTTCTAGGGTTTCCTATCGAATCGGGATCCAATCTCTTGCAAATCCCGATCGGTATGAATACCTAGCCATCCGTAGTAAATTGATCCCAATCTAATCCCTAATAACAATTCTAGCACAATTTCTACCAATTCATCACAAATATGAAAATGGGCTTGTAGGGTTCATCCCCACGCCCCAAGACGTGGAGACTACTCACAAATCATAGCAAGATCACAAAAATAATCGTTGAAATAAGCAATGGAATTCATCACAATATTGAGATAAGCAATAAAAATAGAATTTTTAAGGAAAAGAGATGCAAACCAATGGAGTTCTTCAATTAATCCAACAAAATTCCAATCTTTGTCTCCTCTCCAATCACAAGAATAAAGCTAAAAACTAATCTAAAACGCTGCAAAAAATCTAAGAGAGAGGCTCTCCAAACTAGGGTAAAAACAGGGTTTAAATAGCCCTCAAAATCGTCCAAAAACTGTGACCAAAATACCCCTGCACAGCCTGTTTTCCGCAGTTTTCGCTACATGCAGCGCATCGCACTCGGCCGAGTGACAAAAGTCGCTCGGCCGAGTGAGAAACCCTGTAATTTTCCAGTAAGTCGGGGCTTTCAGGGGTCTCTACTTCGGGGGCTGCTCGGCCGAGTGAGTTGTCGTCACTCGGCCGATGGCTTCATAGTACTCGGGCGGACGGGATTAACCACTCGGCCGAGTGGGTCTTCTGAAGTTCAGGCAGCCGAAAAACAGTAACTTGGATGTTTTGGAAGGGCTTCGTCTGGGCGCCACTCGGGCGGACGGGGTCTCGTCACTCGGCCGATGTGGTCTTCGGTGCTCGGCCGAGTGCACACATAAATCGTGTCTGTTCTGGTCGGCCGAGCAGTGTCTCGCTGGTCGGCCGAGTGGCTCCTCCACTCGGCCGAGTGGGACACAAAAAATGCCCAATCTGCTTGTTTTGGCCTCCTCGTCGCTCCTGCGACGTCCGTTCTTCTTCCGCTCCTCTTCAACAGCAAAATACCCCTCGGGGAGGTCGTTGGTGACTGTCTAGAGTAAGCGCATCTCGAGATCACTCCAAATCGCGCCAAATCACCTGAAATGCGACAAAAACAACAAATCGTGAAAAGCATCGCAATATCGTCGATATATCGTGAAAAACATGATTTGGGCGATCTAAATGGCATGCAAACATGCGGGAAAAAGGTGTAAAATAAGGAGTGATCACTAAACGCACATACCGTGACTTAAGCAATGACTAAGATGTTACAAAGAAAAAACAAACCAAGCTAAGTAAGATAGGGTGGGTAGCTCTAATTCCGGCCCGTGCCCGCTTGCCTCCTCTTGTAGACGACCGCATCATTACTCCCCCCCCAAAAAACGAACCTTGTCCTCAAGGTTGTAGTCTGGGAACTGAGCCCTGATGGTATCTTCCCGCTCCCAAGTAGCCTCGTGGTCAGGCAACCCCAACCATCTTACCAGCACCTCCCGACCGCCCCTCTCAGTGTGTCGTACCTACAGAATGTCCTGGGGCGCCATCATCACCTCTGAATCGGCTGTCAATGTAGATGGCAGAGTGGCCACTCGTGTCTGTGCCCCAACCGCTCGTCGTAACTGGGAGACGTGAAACACTGGGTGTAAGGTAGATCCTGTGGGTAACGTCAGTCTATATGCCACGGGTCCAATCCTCGTCTCTATCTGGAAAGGCCCGTAAAACAGCGCGGCCAACTTCTCGTTCCGGCGTCGGGCTAGCGACCTCTGTCGATATGGTCTCAGCTTCAGATAGACCTGATCCCCTACTGCAAACTCCACCTCCCTACGATGTGCGTCCGCCTTGGCTTTCATAAGCCTCTGAGCCCTCGCCAAATGCTTCTTCAGCTCCTCCAAAATCCCCTCTCGCTCCTCGAGGTACTGATCCAACTGGGACACCGGGGTCGTCCCACAACGATAATGGACCAGCGCTGGTGGATCCCTCCCATATAGCACTCGAAACGGTGTCGTCTGTGCGGCTGAATGGAAGGAAGTATTGTACCAATACTCCGCCATGCCAGCCATCGATACCAACTCCGAGGACAATCCGATGCAAAACAGCGAAGGTAGGTCTTAACGCTCTTGTTGACGACCTCCGTCTGTCCATCCGTCTGGGGGTGGTAAGCTGTGCTCCTCAGAACGGTCCCCTGCACCCTGAACAACTCCCTCCAGAACTAGCTCATGAAGACAGTGTCCCGATCTGATACTATGGACTCGGGAAACCCGTGCAGACGCACCACCTCCCGCATAAATGCCGTAGCCACTGTCACTGCAGAGTAAGGATGTTTCAGCCCAATGAAGTGCCCATACTTGCTCAGTCGGTCTACCACCACCAAAATCACCGAGTATCCTTCCGACTTGGGTAGCCCCTCCACAAAATCCATACTGATCCCCTCCCAGACCCGCTCAGGAAGAGCTAAAGGTTGCAGCAGCCCTGCTGGTGCCATGGCCAAGTATTTGTGACGCTGGCAGACGTCACAACGGGCTACCATCTCTGCGATGTCCTTTTTCATTCCCCTCCAGTACAGCTCCCTAGCCATCCTCATGTATGTCTGCTGGACGCCAGAATGCCCCCCTATTGCGCTCCCATGGAATTCCTGAAAAATCAGTGGAATGTGCACTGAACCCCGTGGTATCACCAACCTTCCCCGATACAACAACCGTCGTCCCTCCACTGAATAGCCTGGGTGCTCAGTCACCCCCCGAACCAAATCCTCGCGGACTCTATACAACTCCTCGTCGGCCTCCACCTCCCTCCATAAAGGCTCCCAATCCGCTAGCAGTGGTACTGACAAGGCTGCTAAGGACGTAACCTCCTCCCGCCGTGATAGCGCATCCGCATCCATGTTTTCCAACCCGGGCCGATAGTGTATCTCAAACTTGTAGTCCACAAGCTTAGATAACCACTTCTGATAGTCCGCTGCCACCAATCTCTGCTCTAGTAGATATTTCAGGGACCTCTGATCCGTGCGCATAATAAATGGCCGCCCCAGCAGGTACGGACGCCACTTTTGAATCGACAAGGCAATCGCCATCAACTCCCTCTCATACACGGACTTCTGTCTCGCCCGTGAAGACAAAACCTGGCTGAAGTAAGCCACGGGTCGCTGATCTTGCATCAGCACTGCTCCCAGCCCGTACCCCGAAGCATCTGTCTCAACCACAAAGGGTCTGCTAAAATCAGGAAGAGCCAGTACAAGAACGGTCGTCATCGCCCCCTTCAGGGCCTCAAACGCCGCAGTCGCCTCCTCAGTCCACTGAAACCCATCCTTCTTCAACGGCTCAGTCAGAGGCCAGGAAATGGTACTATAGCCCTGCACGAACTTGCGGTAGTACCCCGTCAAGCCCAAAAATCCGCGCAACGCCCTCAGTGTAGTTGGCCGCGGCCAATCTAGCATGGCCTCTATCTTGCTCCTATCAGCTGCCACCCCTGCCGCTGAGACCACATGCCCTAAGTATTCCACATTCGCCTGGGCGAACGTGCACTTCTTCTTATTGGCATACAGCTGGTGGGCCTGTAGCTCCTGTAACACTGTCTCTAAGTCCCGTACGTGCTCCTCCACTGTCCGGCTGTACACCAAGATGTCGTCGAAGAACACCAAGACAAACTGCCGTAGGTAAGGCTGGAATATCTTGTTCATCAACGACTGAAATGTAGCAGGTGCATTCGTCAGCCCAAAGGGCATGACGAGGAACTCATAATGCCCCTCATGAGTCCTGAAAGCAATCTTCTGTACATCTTCTGCCTTCATCCGGATCTGATGATAACCCGACTTCAGGTCAATCTTCGAAAAGATCGACGCCCCATGTAATTCGTCTAGAAACTCATCTATCACCGGTATAGGAAAACGGTCTGCCACCGTCTCCTTGTTGAGGGCACGGTAGTCAACACAAAACCTCCAGCTACCGTCCTTTTTCTTCACCAAGAGCACCGGGCTAGAGAACGGACTAACACTCGGCCTAATCACCCCCGCCTGCAGCATCTCCTTGATCAATCGCTCGATCTCATCCTTCTGGACATGCGGGGTACCTGTATGGTCGTACACTGATGGGCGCTACCCCCTCCCGTAGCACGATGGCGTGCTCGTGGTCTCTCTGCGGTGGAAGTCCCTGCGGCATCTGAAAAATGTGCCCATAGCTGTCCAACAACTCCTCCACCTCCGGTGGTGCCCTTTGCTCCTCTGCCTCTGCCCCAAAATCCTGGTAGGACACAAAATAAGCCTCTACTCCTATCGACACTGCCCGAGCCAAGGACTTCAAGGACGCTGTGCGACAACACAGACTGGGGTCCCCTAGCAAAATCACAGTCCTTCCGTTCTCCTGATATTCCATCCTAAGCATCTTCCAGTTGAACTTGGTGTCGCCTAATGTCTGTAGCCACTGCATCCCCAATACCAAGTCAACCTTCCCCAGCTCCAGGGGGTAACAGTCTACCACCACCAGAGCTCCCTGTACTGCCAGAATCACAGCCCTGCAGACACCCCTGCTCTCCTCCCTCTGGCCGGTGCCAAAAATCACCCCAAAAGTGGCTGTCTCACTCACTTCTAGCCCCACCTGCTCCACCAACTTCCTGGAGATGAAGTTGTGGGTCGCCCCACTGTCTATCAATACCGTCACCTCCTGGTCTGCCAACCTGCCCACCAGCTTCATGGTGTGATAAGGAGTAAATCCCACCACGGAGCTAAGAGAAACCTCCACGACGTCTAAGTGCTGGTGTTGTTCCGCCACAGCCTCCTCCCCATCGAGTATAATAGTAATATCTCCCTCTTCTTCCTCCTCAGCCGCCACCTCCAACTGCATGGTTCGTCCTGCGCACCGATGCCCCGGAGTGAACCGCTCATCGCACTTGAAGCACAGCCCCTTGGCCCTGCGCTCCCTCATCTCTGCCTCGGTCATCCGACGGGTCTGCCCTCCAGGTCTGGTCTCCGCGGCCGGGGTCCCGGTCGTAACCCTAGGTACTGCTGGCGGAACTGGGTTACGTGCCGCAACCCCGCCCCACACTCCTCTAGACCTCCTCTCCTGAGTCTGCCTGTCCTCCACCCTCCTGGCTAATCGCATCATAGCTGCCAACCCCTGAGGATCATGCACTCCTACCTCTGCTCTCACGGATGGCTTCAACCCTTTCAAAAAGTTTCCCTCCATCGATTCCGCTAACACCCCCTCTACTCGGCTCGAGAGGGTCTCGAACCTCGAGATGTAGTCACGCACGGTCCCCTCCTGTTTCAAGGCATATAACTGCTCAAACAGCCCGCCCCCGTGGGTCTCCTGGAACCTCTCCATCAGGCACTCTGTCAGCTCCCTCCAAGTCCGTATCGGTCTCTGCTTCTGGGTTCACCGGTACCACGCCAGGGCTTCCCCTTCGAAATTTAGTGCCACCGCCCTCAGCCTCTCTGCTTCAGCGAAGCCCATGACCTCAAAGTATCTCTCTACCTGGTAGATCCAGCCATCGGGGTCCTTCCCATCGAACAGTGGTGCCTTCAGCTTTCGCATATCTGGGGGTGTATCTCCTCGTAGTGGTCCCCCCTGTCTGCCTGCCGCCTCTGGTAAGTATGATCCTCGGCCCTCCACTGTCCTACGCCTTCCCTGGCCCTCCCATTGGCGAGTGCTCCGACATCGTCCCACTCGTCCACATGCTCCCTCCGGGGTCCTCCATGTAGCCAACCTGCTTCGACGCCCCCAAAAAGAGGGGGAAAACCTCCCGCGGGCCTAAGGTGGGCCGCCTATCCTCCCCCGCCCCCAACCGGGGGCGGGTCTCCATTGGCGGGCCCTAGGAGGGCCCGCCCCATCATTCCGCCCCCCACCGGGGGCGGAAACCCCCCGGCGCCCCCCCGCCTGGGGGCGCCACCTCTCGCCGCCCCCTAGGGGGGCGGAAACATCCCAGCGGGCCCCGGATGGGCCCGCTGCTGTTCGCCGCCCCCCCGTAGGGGGCGGTAGCCCTTCGGCGGCCCCGTTTCGGGGCCGCCCGCCTTCGCCGCCCCCGGTTGGGGGCGGCCGACCACCGGGACCCCCTTGAAGGGTCCGCCCGCCTCCCGGTTGCCTCGGATCGCTCTCCTGTGGGGGAAATGCTACTCCTTCGTCGCCGTTTCCAGGATTTGTCCGTGAGATCAGATCTAATGTACCCGACGATTGCGGATCTGGATCTCGCTGCAAAAACTATGGTTGTTGAAGCATCCTCGCTACCTCGGCAAACCCATCCTTCATCTCGCGTGAATGGCGCTCCGAGACCCGATTCAACTTCTCATCCATGGTTGCGCTCAAACCCGCCTTGAGTTCTTCCCTCATATCCGTCATCTCCTTTCGCAACCCCGTGATTTCCGCATCCAATCGCTCCTCCAGAGTTTTTGTCGCAGTCGCTCGTGTGCTCTCCATAGGACCGAGAGCTCTGATACCAAAATGATACGATTTGGGGGTCAAATCGTATTTAGGGCTGAATTTAAAAGAGGAAAAATAGAAAAGAGAGGAATTTCTACTGAAATACGAAGAACAATAAGATAGATTTGATCTTTTTCTGGAGAGATCACTCCCTAACTTGAATTAAAGGATCAAGTCTAATCCCCCACTAACCCTAGCCGTCACGGCAATCTAATCTCAATTCTTCGATAATGAACAACTAGGGTTTTTGGGGTATTTATAGGACTCATCTAGTCATTGCTAAACGCACATACCGTGACTTAAGCAATGACTAAGATGTTACAAAGCAAAAACAAACCAAGCTAAGTAAGATAGGGTAGGTAGCTCTAATTCCGGCCCGTGCCCGCTTGCCTCCTCTTGTAGACGACCGCATCAGGACAGTTCGAGACTTC
>CM061142.1:128182527-128207529 GCA_030789695.1 Scilla litardierei
ACTTTTCCAATATCTCTTATCCAATTTCTCTTGATAATATCCCTCTTTTATAATATAGATATCTCTTATCCAATTTCTCTTGTCCAATATATCTTATCCAATTTCTCTTGATAACATCCCTCTTTTATAATATAGATATCTCTTATCCAATTTCTCTTTTCCAATATCTCTCAACCAATTTCTCTTGATAACATCCCTCTTTTATAATATAGATATCTCTTATCCAATTTCTCTTGATAACATCCCTCTCTTATAATATAGATATCTCTTATCCAATATCTCTTGTCCAATTTCTCTTGATAACACCCTCTTTTATAATATAGATATCTCTTATCCAATTTCTCTTGTCCAATATCGCTTATCCAATTTCTCTTGATAACATCCCTCTTTTATAATATAGATATCTCTTATCCAATTTCTCATGTCCAATATCTCTTATCCAATTTCTCTTGATAACATCCCTCTTTTATAATATAGATATCTCTTATCCAATTTCTCTTGTCCAATATCTCTTATCCAATTTCTCTTGATAACATCCCTTTTTTATAATATAGATATCTCTTATCCAATTTCTCTTTTCCAATATCTCTTATCCAATTTCTCTTGATAACATCCCTCTTTTATAATATAGATATCTCTTATCCAATTTCTCTTGTCCAATATCTCTTATCCAATTTCTCTTGAGAACATCCCTCTTTTATAATATAAATATCTCTTATCCAATTTCTCTTGTCCAATATCTCTTATCCAATTTCTCTTGATAACATCCCTCTTTTATAATATATATATCTCTTATCCAATTTCTCTTGTCCAATATCTCTTATCCAATTTCTCTTGATAACATCCATCTTTTATAATATAGATATCTCTTATCCAATTTCTCTTGTCCAATTTCTCTTATCCAATTTCTCTTGATAACATCCCTCTTTTATAATATAGATAGATAGATAGATATATATATATATATATATATATATGGGTAAAATGCGCCTGAGCTCGTGCTCAGATGGGATTCCTGCGCTCGACCCCTCCTGACCGTCCGATCCGATCAGCGATCATGGTAATATCTGACCTTTTTGTGCAATTACCAAAACTCCCTTTAAGCTCTTTTTAACGCGCCTCTGTACTAAATTACCTTTAACCCCTTTTGTACTAAAATACAATCGCCACCAATTCTTTTGCTCACTCCCGCGCAAAACGCAGAAGCTGGAGCAATCGCCACCAATTCTTTTGCTCACTCCCGCGCAAAACGCAGAAGCTGGAGTAGATCCCCAGTTTTACACAAGGTCTTCGATTTCAACAGCCCACGCCTAAGATCGTCCCCAAATCCAGGCCATCACACTCTCGTTGATTCCCCTGTTACTCTCCTCCATCGAGGTAAGGATCGTCATCCCTAATTTGTTGGACATCTCATATTGCTCAACGCAAACAACGGATTAAGGAGTTGAAGGGTTTTGCGCGGGGAGCAATTTCCAACCGTTGGACGATTAGCCTGGAAATTCCTCTCCGCGCACAACGGGCTAAATTTTTGTCCCGTTTTGCACGGTGAGTAATTTCCAAACTAGCGAAGTGTTGCGATGGATATTACTATCCGCGCACAACCCTTCAAACATCGCACCCGTTGTGCGCGTTGAGCAATATGAGATGTCCATCAAAACTTGCCGAAGCAGCTCATATAGCACAACAACATGGAGCGAATGGCGTACATAATATTGCCCACCGCGCAAAATGGTTGATATGTTTGATTTTTTGATGGATTTGATCCTGTCATCAAATATGATGGTAACAATTAGATCAGATTGAAAAAGAATAGATATAATACGCAAGGTTTTAACATGAGTAGTAATAGTAGTGTGGTTTCAACTAACATGCTGATGATGATCGACTGATACTTGGATAGACATGTATAGCAGTCATGCTGCGGTAATATTACTGATATTTTTACTTGTTTCTAATGTAGAAAATGAAAATCGAAGAGAGTGAACCCTATGTGCATGATCAGGAGATGCCAAATGAGATTGAAGCTGAAAATGACAGTGCAAACAGCGTATATCAAGAGGATAGGCATAGTGATAGTGAAAAAGGCAGCCCACATGTTGGAATGACATTTCAAACAGAAGAAGATGCGTATCAATTTTATAATACATATGCAGCAATGAAAGGTTTTGCAACCCGAAAGGGATCTACGGGAAAGGGAAAAGATGGCAATACCACGAGGAGGAAGTATACGTGCAACAAAGAAGGGTATAAAAGCTTAAAAGATAAGAGGGAGATAGGGAGGGACGTTAATCGAAGGAAAAACGAGAGAGAAGGCTGTATGGCTCGAATGACAGTTCATAAAATCACCGGAGGAGTATGGCGGATAAACTCCTTTAATGATGATCATAATCATGAGTTGATAAAAAGGCCAGCGAAGATCCAGATGCTACGGTCACATAAAAGATCGTAGATGGACGGAACATGTAGGAATTTAGTTGATCAGATGCGTGGCTGTGGAGTAGGACCTGCAAAGATTGCAAGGATTCTAAATGCCACGAGTAGTAGTAATGTCAATATTACTACGCAACAATGCAATGATCATGGGAGAGTAGAAAGAAAGAACAACATTGGGAAGGAATGCATTAGAGTAATAGAACAATTTATTAAAAGGCAAGCTACAGACTCTCAGTTCTATTATGCTATTGAGCATGATGAAGAGAATGTATGCAGGAGTATATTTTGGGCTGATGGAAGGACGAGGACATCATACAGCCAGTTTGGAGATGTTGTTGTATTTGATGTCACTTATAAGACAAATAGATTCATGTTGCCTTTTGCACCTTTTACAGGTGTCAATCATCATAAATAGTCTATTTTATTTGGATGTGCTCTTCTTGCTGATGAGAAGGAAGAAACCTTGTGGTGTACATCCTCACTTGTGCGTTTGCCCGCACAGGACGCGCACGACGGGGGTAATTTTGCCCGTCGTGCGCGCGGATGTGAATTTCTTCACACTAGGCGTTTTAACCCACGCGCACGACGGGGGTACGTTTGCACGTCGTGCGCGCGGATGAAAATTGCTTTACAGATTGCGTTTTCCCCCTCGCGCACGACGGGGGTAATTTGGCCTGTCGTGCGCACGGCTGTAAATTAATATACTCACTTGTGCGTTTGCCCGCACACGACGCGCACGACGGTGGTAATTTTGCCCGTCGTGCGCGCGGATGGAAATTTGCCGACACTTGTGCGTTTTAAGCCCCGCGGACGACGCGCACGACGGGGGTTATTTTGCCCGTCGTGCGCGCGGATGGAAATTGCTGCACACTTGTGCGTTTTAACCCCCGCGGACGACGGGGTTAATTTTGTCCGTCGTGCGCGCGGAAGGAAATTGCTTTACAGATTGCGTTTTCCGCCTCGCGCACGACGGCAGTAATTTGGCCCGTCGTGCGCACCGCAGTAAATTGTTCCACACTTGTGCGTTTGCCCGCACACGACGCGCACGACGGGGGTTATTTTGCCCGTCGTGCGCGCGGATGGAAATTGCTGCACACTTGTGCGTTTTAACCCCCGCGGACGACGGGGTTAATTTTGTCCGTCGTGCGCTCGGATGGAAATTGCTCCACACTAGGTGTTTTAACCCACGCGCACGACGGGGGTATGTTTGCCCGTCGTGCACGCGGATGGAAATTGCTTTACAGATTGCGTTTTCCCCCTCGCGCATGACGGGGGTAATTTGGCCCGTCGTGCGCACGGCTGTAAATTGCTCCTCACTTGTGCGTTTGCCCGCACACGACGCGCACGACGGGGGTTATTTTGCCCGCACACGATGCGCACGACGGAGTAATTTTGCCTGTCGTGCGCGCGGATGGAAATTGCTCGACACTTGTGCGTTTTAACCCTTGCGGACGACGCGCACGACGGGGGTTATTTTTCCTGTCGTGCGCGCAGATGGAAAGTGCTGCACACTTGTGCGTTTTAACCCCCGCGGACGACGGGGTTAATTTTGTCCGCCGTGCGCTCGGATGGAAATTGCTCCACACTAGGCGTTTTAACCCACGCGCACGACGGGGGTAAGTTTGCCCTTCGTGCGCGCGGATGGAAATTGCTTTACAGATTGCGTTTTCCCCCTCGCGCACGACGGGGGTAATTTGGCCCGTCGTGCGCACGGCTGTAAATTGCTCCTCACTTGTGCGTTTGCCCGCACAGGACGCGCACGACGGGGGTAATTTTTCCCGTCGTGCGCGCGGATGGAAAATTGCTCCACACTAGGCGTTTTATACCACGCGCACGACGGGGGTAAGTTTGCCCGTCGTGCGCGCGGATGGAAATTGCTTTACATATTACGTTTTCTCCCTCGTGCACGACGGGGGTAATTTGGCCCGTCGTGCGCACGGCTGTAAATTAATATCCACTTGTGCGTTTGCCGGCACACGACACACACGACGGGGGTAATTTTGCCCGTCGTGCCCGCGGATGGAAATTGCTCGACACTTGTGCGTTTTAACCCCCGCGGACGACGCGCACGACGGGGGTTATTTTGCCCGCCGTGCGCGCGGATGGAAATTGCTGCACACTTGTGCGTTTTAACCCCAGCGGACGACGGGGTTAATTTTGTCCGTCGTGCGCTCGGATGGAAATTGCTTTACAGATTGCGTTTTCCCCCTCGCGCACGACGGGGGTAATTTGGCCCGTCGTGCGCACGGCATTAAATTGCTCCACACTTGTGCGTTTGCCCGCACACGACGCGCACGACGGGGTTAAGTTCCGCACACGACGCGCACGACGGGGGTAATTTGGCCCGTCGTGCGCACGGCTGTAAATTGCTCCACACTTGTGCGTTTGCCCGCACACGACGCGCACGACGGGGGTAAGTTTGCCCGTCGTGCGCGCGGATGGAAATTGCTGCACACTTGTGCGTTTTAACCCCCGCGGACGACGGGGTTAATTTTGTCCGCCTTGTGCTCGCATGAAAATTGCTCTACACTAGGCGTTTTAACCCACGCGCACGACGGGGGTAAGTTTGCCCGTCGTGCGCGCGGATGGACATTGCTTTACAGATTGCGTTTTCCCCCTCGCGCACGACGGGGGTAATTTGGCCCGTCGTGCGCACGGCTGTAAAATGTCCACACTTGTGTGTTTGCCCGCACACGACGCGCACGACGGGGGTTATTTTTCCCGTCGTGCGCGCGGATGGAAATTGCTGCACACTTGTGCGTTTTAACCCCCGCGGACGAAGAAAATTGCTCTACACTAGGCGTTTTAACCCACGCGCACGACGGGGGTAAGTTTGCCCGTCGTGCGTGCGGATGGACATTGCTTTACAGATTGCGTTTTCCCCCTCGCGCACGACGGGGGTAATTTGGCCCGTCGTGCGCACGGCTGTAAATTACTCCACACTTGTGCGTTTGCCCGCACACGACGCGCACGACGGGGGTAAGTTTGCCCGTCGTGCGCGCGGATGGAAATTGCTGCACACTTGTGCGTTTTAACCCCCGCGGACGACGGGGTTAATTTTGTCCGCCTTGCGCTCGCATGGAAATTGCTTTACACTAGGCGTTTTAACCCACGCGCACGACGGGGGTAAGTTTACCCGTCGTGCACGCGGATGGACATTGCTTTACAGATTGCGTTTTCCCCCTCGCGCACGACGGGGGTAATTTGGCCCGTCGTGCGCACAGCTGTAAAATGCTCCACACTTGTGCGTTTTCCCGCACACGACGCGCACGACGGGGGTTATTTTGCCCGTCGTGCGCGCGGATGGAAATTGCCCGACACTTGTGCGTTTTAAGCCCCGCGGACGACGCGCACGACAGGGGTTATTTTGCCCGTCGTGCGCTCGGAAGGAAATTGCTCCACACTAGGCGTTTTAACCCACGCGCACGACGGGGGTAAGTTTACCCGTCGTGCGCGCGGACGGAACTTGCTTTACAGATTGCGTTTTCCCCCTTCGCGCACGACGTGGGTAATTTGGCCCGTCGTGCGCACGGCTGTAAATTGCTCCTCACTTGTGCGTTTGCCCGCACAGGATGCGCACGACGGGGGTAATTTTGCCCGTCGTGCGCGCGGATGTGAATTTCTTCACACTAGGCGTTTTAACCCACGCGCACGACGGGGGTAAGTTTGCCCGTCGTGCGCGCGGATGGAAATTGCTTTACATATTGCGTTTTCCTCCTCGCGCACGACGGGGGTAATTTGGCCCATCGTGCGCACGGCTGTAAATTAATATCCACTTGTGCGTTTGCCGGCACACGACGCGCACGACGGGGGTAATTTTGCCCGTCGTGCACGCGGATGGAAATTGCTCGACACTTGTGCGTTTTAACCCCCGCGGACGACGCGCACGACGGGGGTTATTTTGCCCGTCGTGCGCGCGGATGGAAATTGCTGCACACAGTAGGCGTTTTAACCACCGCGGACGACGGGGTTAATTTTGCCCGTCGTGCGCTCGGATGGAAATTGCTCCACACTTGTCGTTTTAACCCCCGCGCACGACGGGGTTAATTTTGTCTGTCGTGCGCTCGGATGGAAATTGCTCCACACAAGGCGTTTTAACCCACGCGCACGACGGGGGTAAGTTTGCCCGTCGTGCGCGCGGATGGAAATTGCTTTACAGATTGCGTTTTTCCACTCGCGCACGACGGGGGTAATTTGGCCCGTTGTGCGCACAGCTTTAAATTATTCCACACTTGTGCGTTTGCCCTCACAAGACGCGCACGACGGGGGTAATTTTGCCCGTCGTGCGCGCGGATGGAAATTGCTCGACACTTGTGCGTTTTAACCCCCGCGGACGACGCGCACGACGGGGGTTATTTTGCCCGTCGTGCGCGCGGATGGAATTTGCTGCACACTTGTTCGTTTTAACCCCCGCGGACGACGGGGTTAATTTTGTCCGCCGTGCGCTCGGATGGAAATTGCTCCACACTAGGCGTTTTAACCCACGCGCACGACGGGGTAAGTTTGCCAGTCGTGCGCGCGGATGGAAATTGCTTTACAGATTGCGTTTTCCCCCTCGCGCACGACGGGGGTAATTTGGCCCGTCGTGCGCACGGCTGTAAACTGCTCCACACTTGTGCGTTTGCCCGCACACGACGCGCACGACGGGGGTAATTTTGCCCGTCGTGCGCGTGGATGGAAATTGCTCGACACCTATGCGTTTTAACCCCCGCGGACGACGCGCACGACGGGGGTTATTTCGCCCGTCGTGCGCGCGGATGGAAATTGCTTCACACAGTAGGCGTTTTAACCCCCGCGCATGACGGGGTTAATTTTGCCCGTCGTGCGCTCGGATGGAAATTGCTGCACACTAGGCGTTTTAACTCACGCGCACGACGGGGGTAAGTTTGCCCGTCGTGCGCGCGGATGTGAATTTCTTCACACTAGGCGTTTTAACCCCCGCGGACGACGGGGTTAATTTTGCCCGTCGTGCGATCGGATGGAAATTTCTGCACACTAGGCGTTTTAACCCACGCGCACGACGTGGGTAATGTTGCCCGTCGTGCGCGCGGATGTGAATTTCTTCACACTAGGTGTTTTAACCCCCGCGAACGACGGGGTTTATTTTGCACGTCGTGCGCACGGATGGAAATTTCTTTACACGTTGCGTTTACCCCCTCGCGCACGACGGGGGTAATTTGGCCCGTCGTGCGCACGGCTGTAAACTGCTCCACACTTGTGCGTTTGCCCGCACACGACGCGCACGACGGGGGTAATTTTGCCCGTCGTGCGCGCGGATGGAAATTGCTCGACACCTATGTGTTTTAACCCCCGCGGACGACACGCACGACGGGGGTTATTTTGCCCGTCGTGCGCGCGGATGGAAATTGCTCGACACTTGTGCGTTTTAACCCCCGCGGACGACGCGCACGACGGGGGTTATTTTGCCCGTCGTGCGCGCGGATGGAATTTGCTGCACACTTGTTCGTTTTAACCCCCGCGGACGACGGGGTTAATTTTGTCCGCCGTGCGCTCGGATGGAAATTGCTCCACACTAGGCGTTTTAACCCACGCGCACGACGGGGTAAGTTTGCCAGTCGTGCGCGCGGATGGAAATTGCTTTACAGATTGCGTTTTCCCCCTCGCGCACGACGGGGGTAATTTGACCCGTCGTGCGCACGGCTGTAAACTGCTCCACACTTGTGCGTTTGCCCGCACACGACGCGCACGACGGGGGTAATTTTGCCCGTCGTGCGCGTGGATGGAAATTGCTCGACACCTATGCGTTTTAACCCCCGCGGACGACGCGCACGACGGGGGTTATTTCGCCCGTCGTGCGCGCGGATGGAAATTGCTTCACACAGTAGGCGTTTTAACCCCCGCGCATGACGGGGTTAATTTTGCCCGTCGTGCGCTCGGATGGAAATTGCTGCACACTAGGCGTTTTAACTCACGCGCACGACGGGGGTAAGTTTGCCCGTCGTGCGCGCGGATGTGAATTTCTTCACACTAGGCGTTTTAACCCCCGCGGACGACGGGGTTAATTTTGCCCGTCGTGCGATCGGATGGAAATTTCTGCACACTAGGCGTTTTAATCCACGCGCACGACGTGGGTAATGTTGCCCGTCGTGCGCGCGGATGTGAATTTCTTCACACTAGGTGTTTTAACCCCCGCGAACGACGGGGTTTATTTTGCACGTCGTGCGCACGGATGGAAATTTCTTTACACGTTGCGTTTACCCCCTCGCGCACGACGGGGGTAATTTTGCCCGTCGTGCGCACGGCTATAAACTGCTCCACACTTGTGCGTTTGCCCGCACACGACGCGCACGACGGGGGTAATTTTGCCCGTCGTGCGCGCGGATGGAAATTGCTCGACACCTATGTATTTTAACCCCCGCGGACGACACGCACGACGGGGGTTATTTTGCCCGTCGTGCGCGCGGATGGAAATTGCTTCACACAGTAGGCGTTTTAACCCCCGCGCACGACGGGGTTAATTTTGCCCGTCGTGCGCTCGGATGGAAATTGCTGCACACTATGTGTTTTAACTCACGCGCACGACGGGGGTAAGTTTGCCCGTCGTGCGTGCGGATATGAATTTCTTCACACTAGGCGTTTTAACCCCCGCGGACGACGGGGTTAATTTTGCCCGTCGTGCGATCGGATGGAAATTTCTGCACACTAGGCGTTTTAACCCACGCGTACGACGTGGGTAATGTTGCCCGTCGTGCGCGCGGATGTGAATTTCTTCACACTAGGCGTTTTAACCCCCGCGAACGACGGGGTTTATTTTGCACGTCGTGCGCACGGATGGAAATTTCTTTACACGTTGCGTTTACCCCCTCGCGCACGACAGGGGTAATTTTGCCCGTCGTGCGCACGGTTGGTAACTTCTCAACACTTGTGCGTTTTAATCCCACGCCGCGCACGACGCATAGGCTGTAGCGCGTTGTTCGCGGGGAGTAATATACTCCGTTCTGGGTCGACGCGCACAACGGTGCCGTATAGTGTAAACTATTTCTTTGAAAAGGATATAAAGGGCGGGATGGTAATTGCAGCAATAGTTCTAAAAAGTTGCTTTCATAGGGGCTATAATGGCGGGATGGTAATTGCCCCAAAAGTTCCGGGCGCGTAAGGGCACGTTGGTAATTGCACCAAAAGTTCCTCATGTTCCGCTTTTAACAACAGCAGTGGGATCGGATCGGACGGTCAGGAGGGGTCGAGCGCAGGAATCCCATCTGAGCACGACCTCAGGCGAATTTTACCCTATATATATATATATATATATATATATATAACCTAAGAAGGAGGGAGGAGTTGGGCTTAGATTACTCTCAGAATTGAATGTGGCTTCTGGGGTGCGGCTGACCTGGAGACTCTTAACTTCTGATGGCCCCTGGGCTCGGTTTATGAGGAGGCATTACATTACTAAGACAGACTGCTTTTACAATGCCACTTCTAAGCCTACACATTCTGGCACATGGAAATTCTTAATCAAAAATTGTGGCCTGTCACTGAGACTTATTAAGCGGATTGTTAGAGATGGTGCTTCTACTTCCTTCTGGTTTGATAACTAGCTTCCTTGTGGCCCCCTTGCCCTACTTCATGCTGTACCATCTGGTGAAGAAAAGAGATTGGTCAGTCATTATTGGTCCCTGAATGGTTGGTCACCTTCTATTCATCATCTGCTTCCTCACATTGGTCACTTTCGTCTCACCCCAGACATGGATACTTGGGCATGGATTTCTTCTTGCAGCGGATCCTTTAGGGATGCTTGGGAAAACTCCCGCCAGCAAGGTACAATTTTTCCTTATTACAGTGTTGTCTGGTACAACAAGCATGTCCCAAAATGGTCCCTAACTCTGCTACGTGCCTTTCATGGGAAGCTCTTGACTAGAGACATTTTGTATAAGTGGGGGTGACTTCAACCCAGAGATGCGTTCTCTGTGATGAAGGATCAGTTGAGAGTATTGACCATCTTTTTTTTGAATGTCCATACAGTCGCTATATTTTATGCAGGAGCTTCCTAAAGCTCAACATCTCAGGTCCAGTTCCTTCTACCCTTGCTGGGGTGGGGAATCTTCTATCTCATTACCATAAAAAGGATTGTTTGGGCATCCTGGCTAAAACTGTGCTTGCTTCCATGGTGTGGCATATTTGGAAGCAACGTAACAGTAGGATATTTGAAGGTAAGGGTGTGTCCAAAACCAACCTCTTTGAGGCTATTTCGACTGATATTCTCATAGCACTGCGAGGCATCGATCATGACCAGCCGGGGGCTACAATCTCGTTCGCTAACTGGGGTTTTGATGATATTTGATTCATTGTAATATTGTTGTACATATTTGGCCAAAGGGTCTCCCTAGGTGGATGTCAGTGTGTTGTGGGTGACGGCGCTTGTGCACTATCCCCACTCTCCCTCTCACCTTCCTAGGCCCCTTGTGGATTCTCTGTATTGTTTGTTTTGTCTTTAATAAAGTTACTCTTTACTCGTCAAATATATATATATGTGTGTGTGTGTGTGTGTGTGTGTGTGTGTGTGTGTGTGTGTGTGTGTGTGTGCGTGCGTGTGTGTGTGTGTGAAAAATGGAGAAGAGCTGACAGCGCTGGATATTTTTCCAGCGCTGTCCGCATTTGGGCCCCCTAAAAGTATTTTTTTTGAAATTTTTTTTGCAGTAGTTAGATATACTAGTTGGGAAGCTCCCCACAAAATTTCAGCTCGATCCGACACCGTTTGAGCCTCCGTTCATCGATTTCACAAACGTTACGCAAATCTGTCCACAGTTTTGCGTAACGTTTTTGAAATCGATGAACGGAGGCTCAAACGGTGTCGGATCGAGCTGAAATTTTGTGGGGAGCTTCCCAACTAGTATATCTAACTACTGCAGAAAAAAATTTCAAAAAAAAATACTTTTAGGGGACCCAAAATACGGACAGCGCTGGAAAAATTTCCAGCGCTGTCAGCATTGGCCCATTAACCTCTATATATATATATACTAGTCATAACCCGTGCCCATAGGGCACGGCGAAGGTCGTCTCCCGAGTGCGAAACCGAGGAGGACAGTCAGTGCATAGGTGAAATGGTGACATGATAATCATCTCCCAAATGCATTTTTATTCCTCCAATTAAGACATTTTTTTCAAATGGAATATCATTATTTTTGGCATTCAGAAAGGTAGCTTGTTGTCTTTCCTATACAACCATATCAAAGAAAATCTAACCTTAGGGAATTGTGTTGATATCTGTATGTTTCCGCCCAACGTTTACTGTAAACTACCATTAAAACAGGATTGGAAAGAAATTATATCAATTAAGCGTGTGTCCTCTTAATTGAGCGATATCAAATCGTGACATGTTTGGCATCAATTAAAATTAGAATAATGTGAAATCCCCACTCACAACCCACAATTAAAAAAATTGACCGATATCCCCACTCACAACTCCCAATTAGAATTGGAAAGAATTGTGTCCTCTTTGGCATCAAGCTTGTTGAATTATCTTTGTTCTTGGTTGCATGTCTAATCTGGATATAAGTGTGAGCAGTCTGTCACAATCTCTATCAATTAAAAATAACCTCCAGCAAGAAATTTTTTTTCACATTTTTATGTTTAGTTGACATGAAATGGAAATTTTTTATGTTTATTTGATTTTAATCCCTTTGGAACAGTTCACTTTGGAACAAAATCAGTTGGAACTCAATCAGTTAAATGAAAAGTGCCCTTTGGAACTCAATCATCAAAAATTTGAAACTCAATCTGCCTATTGAAACTCAATTTGTCGAAGTCTGTGTACTTTAAGATAGGGTAACCCATGCACAGTCATAATGCTAATGATAATGGTAAGCTGCTAATCCTAAACGGTTTATTATAATGATAATGCTAATGCTAATGCTAAACTGTTTAACAAATTAGACCGTGTTCACCTGGGCTAATCCTAAAAAAATAATTGGATCGTGTTCATTTGTACGGTCCTAAACGAATAATGCTAAATTTGTAATCAAAGGGCACTTTTCATTAGCATTATTAAATGAGGACCATGCAAATCAACACAGTGAATAATTCAATGAGGACCATCATAAATGATTCAAATAATTAAATTAATGCTGAGGAGCCATCATAAATAAAGTGCTTATTAAATTAATTAATGCTGAACTGGTGCTTATTAAATTAATGCTAAACTGGTAAAAAGTTTCAAATAATTCATTGGCACGGTCCTAAATAAGGTCAGTAACTTTAAGAATGAAATTAACTGGGTAACTACTTGGGAACTACATAAAAATGACATTTCCTCTACCCAAAAAAATGTAGAGTAATTCACCTAAACAAACAAATGCCAAAAAATGAAACCCAAACACTCAAAAGGTCAGTTACTTTAAGACAGCGTTGATTTCGAACATGAAAAACAAATGCCAAACATTGATTTCAAATGTCAAAAATTAACCAAAAAATGTCAAAAATTAACCGAAACCCTAGGGATCAGAAATTAATGAATGCAATTGTGAGAGAGAGAGACAGAGAGGAGAGTACCAGAGGACGTCTTGAATCGAGGACGTCGCGGATGAGTTGCGTTTGTGGGATGAAGGTTGAAGGATGAAGAGAACAGTTTGTTAGTGGGAATTGAAGACAACAGGTTGTTGTTGGGAATTGTTGAGAACTTGTAAATGAGGGCACGGGAATTGAAGACAACAGGTTTTTATTTTTTAGAACCGTTCCTTTTCAAAACAGTCGTAGGATCCAAAGTTAGAACCGTTTTTTTTTCAAAACTCAGTTTTAAATAATTGTGTGTGAGTAGATTATCCTAGTCATAATTTTGGAGACACGTAGGTAAAAATTGAGACATGTAGGACAAAACTGCCATATAGGACAAAGGTCATGCATTATATAATAGATATCACTCAAAATCTCATCTCTTGTCCAATTTCTCTTGTCCAATTTTTCTTATCCAATTTCACTTGATAACATACCTCTTTTGTATATAGATATCTCTTATCCAATTTCTCTTGTCCAATATCTCTTATCCAATTTCTCTTGATAACATCCCTCTTTTATAATATAGATATCTCTTGTCCAATTTCTCTTGTCCAATATCTCTTATCCAATTTCTCTTGATAACATCCCTATTTTATAATATAGATATCCCTTATCCAATTTCTCTTGTCCAATATCTCTTATCCAATTTCTCTTGATAACATCCCTCTTTTATAATATAGATATCTCTTATCCAATTTCTCTTGTCCAATATCTCTTATCCAATTTCTCTTGATAACATCCCTCTTTTATAATATAGATATCTCTTGTCTAATTTCTCTTGTCCAATTTCTCTTGATAACATCCCTCTTTTATAATATAGATATCTCTTATCCAATTTCTCTTGTTCAATATCTTTTGTCCAATTTCTCTTGATAACATCCCTCTTTTATAATATAGATATCTCTTATCCAATTTCTCTTGTCCAATATCTCTTATCCAATTTCTCTTGATAACATCCCTCTTTTATAATATAGATATCTCTTATTCAATTTCTCTTGATAAAATCCCTCTTTTATAATATTGATATCTCTTATCCAATTTCTCTTGTCCAATATCTTTTATCCAATTTCTCTTGATAACATCCCTCTTTTATAATATAGATATCTCTTATCCAATTTCTCTTGTCCAATATCTCTTGTCCAATTTCTCTTGATAACATCCCTCTTTTATAATATAGATATCTCTTATCTAATTCCTCTTGTCCAATATCTCTTATCCAATTTCTCTTGATAACATCCCTCTTTTATAATATAGATATCTCTTATCCAATTTCTCTTGATAACATCCCTTTTTTATAATATAGATATCTCTTGTCCAATTTCTCTTGTCCAATATCTCTTATCCAATTTCTCTTGATAACATCCCTCTTTTATAATATAGATATCTCTTGTCCAATTTCTCTTGTCTAATATCTCTTATCCAATTTCTCTTGATAACATCCCTCTTTTATAATATAGATATCTCTTGTCCAATATCTCTTGTCCAATTTCTCTAGATAACATCCCTCTTTTATAATATAGATATCTCTTATCCAATTTCTCTTGTCCAATATCTCTTGTCCAATTTCTCTTGATAACATCCCTCTTTTATAATATAGATATCTCTTATCCAATTTCTCTTGTCCAATATCTCTTGTCCAATTTCTCTTGATAACATCCCTCTTTTATATTATAGATATCTCTTGTCCAATATCTCTTGTCCAATTTCTCTTGATAACATCCCTCTTTTATAATATAGATATCTCTTATCCAATTTCTCTTGTCCAATTTCTCTTGATAACATCCCTCTTTTATAATATAGACTAGTCATAACCCGTGCCCATAGGGCACGGCGAAGGTCGTCTCCCGAGTGCGAAACCGAGGAGGACAGTCAGTGCATAGGTGAAATGGTGACATGATAATCATCTCCCAAATGCATTTTTATTCCTCCAATTAAGACATTTTTTTCAAATGGAATATCATTATTTTTGGCATTCAGAAAGGTAGCTTGTTGTCTTTCCTATACAACCATATCAAAGAAAATCTAACCTTAGGGAATTGTGTTGATATCTGTATGTTTCCGCCCAACGTTTACTGTAAACTACCATTAAAACAGGATTGGAAAGAAATTATATCAATTAAGCGTGTGTCCTCTTAATTGAGCGATATCAAATCGTGACATGTTTGGCATCAATTAAAATTAGAATAATGTGAAATCCCCACTCACAACCCACAATTAAAAAAATTGACCGATATCCCCACTCACAACTCCCAATTAGAATTGGAAAGAATTGTGTCCTCTTTGGCATCAAGCTTGTTGAATTATCTTTGTTCTTGGTTGCATGTCTAATCTGGATATAAGTGTGAGCAGTCTGTCACAATCTCTATCAATTAAAAATAACCTCCAGCAAGAAGTTTTTTTTCGCATTTTTATGTTTAGGTGACATGAAATTGAAATTTTTTATGTTTAGTTGATTTTAATCCCTTTGGAACAGTTCACTTGGGAACAAAATCAGTTGGAACTCAATCAGTTAAATGAAAAGTGCCCTTTGGAACTCAATCATCAAAAATTTGAAACTCAATCTGCCTATTGAAACTCAATTTGTCGAAGTCTGTGTACTTTAGATAGGGTAACCCATGCACAGTCATAATGCTAATGATAATGGTAAGCTGCTAATCCTAAACAGTTTATTATAATGATAATGATAATGCTAATGCTAAACTGTTTAACAAATTAGACCGTGTTCACCTGGGCTAATCCTAAAAAAATAATTGGATCGTGTTCATTTGCACGGTCCTAAACGAATAATGCTAAACTGGTAATCAAAGGGCACTTTTCATTAGCATTATTAAATGAGGACCATGCAAATCAACACAGTGAATAATTCAATGAGGACCATCATAAATGATTCAAATAATTAAATTAATGCTGAGGAGCCATCATAAATAAAGTGCTTATTAAATTAATTAATGCTGAACTGGTGCTTATTAAATTAATGCTAAACTGGTAAAAAGTTTCAAATAATTCATTGGCACGGTCCTAAATAAGGTCAGTAACTTTAAGAATGAAATTAACTGGGGAACTACTGGGGAACTACATAAAAATGACATTTCCTCTACCCAAAAAAATGTAGAGTAATTCACCTAAACAGACAAATGCCAAAAAATGAAACCCAAACACTCAAAAGGTCAGTTACTTTAAGAAAGCGTTGATTTCGAACATGAAAAACAAATGCCAAACATTGATTTTCAAATGTCAAAAATTAACCAAAAAATGTCAAAAATTAACCGAAACCCTAGGGATCAGAAATTAATGAATGAAATTGTGAGAGAGAGAGACAGAGAGGAGAGTACCAGAGGACGTCTTGAATCGAGGACGTCGCAGATGAGTTACGTTTGTGGGATGAAGGTTGAAGGATGAAGAGAACAGTTTGTTAGTGGGAATTGAAGACAACAGGTTGTTGTTGGGAATTGTTGAGAACTTGTAAATGAGGGCACGGGAATTGAAGACAACAGGTTTTTATTTTTTAGAACCGTTCCTTTTCAAAACAGTCGTAGGATCCAAAGTTAGAACCGTTTTTTTTTCAAAACTCAGTTTTAAATAATTGTGTGTGAGTAGATTATCCTAGTCATAATTTTGGAGACACGTAGGTCAAAATTGAGACACGTAGGACAAAACTGCCATCTAGGACAAAGGTCATGCATTATATAATAGATATCACTCAAAATCTCATCTCTTGTCCAATTTCTCTTGTCCAATTTTTCTTATCCAATTTCACTTGATAACATCCCTCTTTTGTATATAGATATCTCTTATCCAATTTCTCTTGTCCAATATCTCTTATCTAATTTCTCTTGATAACATTCCTCTTTTATAATATAGATATCTCTTATCCAATTTCTCTTGTCCAATATCTCTTATCCAATTTCTCTTGATAACATCCCTCTTTTATAATATAGATATCTCTTATCCAATTTCTCTTGTCCAATATCTCTTATCCAATTACTCTTGATAACATCCCTCTTTTATAATATAGATATCTCTTATCCAATTTCTCTTGTCCAATATCTCTTATCCAATTTCTCTTGATAACATCCCTCTTTTATAATATAGATATCTCTTGTCTAATTTCTCTTGTCCAATTTCTCTTGATAACATCCCTCTTTTATAATATAGATATCTCTTATCCAATTTCTCTTGTCCAATATCTCTTGTCCAATTTCTCTTGATAACATCCCTCTTTTATAATATAGATATCTCTTATCCAATTTCTCTTGTCCAATATCTCTTATCCAATTTCTCTTGATAACATCCCTCTTTTATAATATAGATATCTCTTATTCAATTTCTCTTGATAAAATCCCTCTTTTATAATATTGATATCTCTTATCCAATTTCTCTTGTCCAATATCTTTTATCCAATTTCTCTTGATAACATCCCTCTTTTATAATATAGATATCTCTTATCCAATTTCTCTTGTCCAATATCTCTTGTCCAATTTCTCTTGATAACATCCCTCTTTTATAATATAGATATCTCTTATCTAATTCCTCTTGTCCAATATCTCTTATCCAATTTCTCTTGATAACATCCCTCTTTTATAATATAGATATCTCTTATCCAATTTCTCTTGATAACATCCCTTTTTTATAATATAGATATCTCTTGTCCAATTTCTCTTGTCCAATATCTCTTATCCAATTTCTCTTGATAACATCCCTCTTTTATAATATAGATATCTCTTGTCCAATTTCTCTTGTCTAATATCTCTTATCCAATTTCTCTTGATAACATCCCTCTTTTATAATATAGATATCTCTTGTCCAATATCTCTTGTCCAATTTCTCTAGATAACATCCCTCTTTTATAATATAGATATCTCTTATCCAATTTCTCTTGTCCAATATCTCTTGTCCAATTTCTCTTGATAACATCCCTCTTTTATAATATAGATATCTCTTATCCAATTTCTCTTGTCCAATATCTCTTGTCCAATTTCTCTTGATAACATCCCTCTTTTATATTATAGATATCTCTTGTCCAATATCTCTTGTCCAATTTCTCTTGATAACATCCCTCTTTTATAATATAGATATCTCTTATCCAATTTCTCTTGTCCAATTTCTCTTGATAACATCCCTCTTTTATAATATAGATATCTCTTATCCAATTTCTCTTGTCCAATATCTCTTATCCAATTTCTCTTGATAACATCCCTCTTTTATAATATAGATATCTCTTATCCAATTCCTCTTATCCAATATCTCTTATCCAATTTCTCTTGATAACATCCCTCTTTTATAATATAGATATCTCTTAACCAATTTCTCTTGATAACATCCCTCCTTTATAATATAGATATCTCTTGTCCAATTTCTCTTGTCCAATTTCTCTTATCCAATTTCTCTTGATAACATCCCTCCTTTATAATATAGATATCTCTTGTCCAATATCTCTTATCCAATATCTCTTGATAACATCCCTCCTTTATAATATAGATATCTCTTGTCCAATTTCTCTTGTCCAATATCTCTTATCCAATTTCTCTTGATAACATCCCTCCTTTATAATATAGATATCTCTTGTCCAATTTCTCTTGTCCAATATCTCTTGATAACATCCCTCTTTTATAATATAGATATCTCTTATCCAATTTCTCTTGTCCAATATCTCTTATCCAATTTCTCTTGATAACATCCCTCTTTTATAATATAGATATCTCTTATCCAATTCCTCTTATCCAATATCTCTTATCCAATTTCTCTTGATAACATCCCTCTTTTATAATATAGATATCTCTTAACCAATTTCTCTTGATAACATCCCTCCTTTATAATATAGATATCTCTTGTCCAATTTCTCTTGTCCAATTTCTCTTATCCAATTTCTCTTGATAACATCCCTCCTTTATAATATAGATATCTCTTGTCCAATATCTCTTATCCAATATCTCTTGATAACATCCCTCCTTTATAATATAGATATCTCTTGTCCAATTTCTCTTGTCCAATATCTCTTATCCAATTTCTCTTGATAACATCCCTCCTTTATAATATAGATATCTCTTGTCCAATTTCTCTTGTCCAATATCTCTTGATAACATCCCTCTTTTATAATATAGATATCTATTGTCCAATTTCTCTTGTCCAATATCTCTTATCCAATTTCTCTTGATAACATCCCTCCTTTATAATATAGATATATATATATATATATATATATATATATATATATGTATATATATATATATATATATATGAGGTTAATGGGCCAATGCTGACAGCGCTGGAAATTTTTCCAGCGCTGTCCGCATTTTGGACGAGATAAAAAAAAATTTGAAATTTTTTTTTGCAGTAGTTAGATATACGTGGTTAGGAAGCTCCACACAAAATTTCAGGTCAATCCGACAACGTTTGAGCCTCCGTTTATAGATTTCAAAAACGTTACGCAAATCTGTCCACAGTTTTGCGTAACGTTTTTGAAATCGACGAACGGCGGCTCAAACGTTGTCGGATCGAGCTGAAATTTTGTGGGGAGCTTCCTAACACGTATATCTAACTACTGCAAAAAAAATTTTCAAAAATAATACTTTTATCTCGCCCAAAATGCTGACAGCGCTGGAAAAATTTCCAGCGCTGTCAGCTCTTCTCCATTTTTCACTATATATATATATATATATATATATATATATATATATATATATATATATATATATATATATATATATATATATATATATATGCCTACACATAGCCATACACACATTCGCTCATACACACCCGATTATTATTCTAATAGTAGGTATACACACAGACATACATACATACATATTAGGATCCATGCAACCATGCACATACATCACAATGTAGGGTGCACACACCCTTTCACACATGCCATATCCTGTTATTACACACCTATACAGTCAAGCTACTCAAACTACTCTAACAGTAGTCGGTAGCTATCCATTCCTTTATATACATAACGTCCAATATATCTACACTTTTACTAACATACTAATACATACACAAATAAGTGTATTTCAACATTCACACACATCCAATAGATGGTCGTATCCCATATACGTACACATTCATATACTGTTACACACATATCAGAATAGGGATCATTCACATACATACACATGTAACCACTCATAGGACAGATATCAATACACGTTCAATAATAGCAACATTTTTACACAATCACACCATGCTTGCTACAACAACATACATACACACAAGTATGTCATATACCAATACACATTCCTTCCTCATGCCGCTATATACGGAAGGGTGCACACACTACATAAGCATCCAAAGGGTCCTATAAACACCATTCTACAGGGTAAACGTATACACAAAGATATACATATACCATAACTCCACTTAACCATGCAAACCCTTAGCCATCTCACTTATACACGCCCTGTATAATCTCAAATCCTCATATCCATCACATCTTACATGCGTTATCCGTCACACTTACATCCTTATCCTATACTAGGCACGATATAGGGCTAAAGGTTTAAACTTAGGGTGGACGGGGCTAAAGTACTAATACCCACCCCAGGATACATCTATTCCAAACACCCTAGAGCATTACTCATACTACCCGTACACCCATTACTTATCTATATCGCTATATACACGCTATATATGGCCACAACACAACACCTATCTTCACGCAATAATACACCCACGTCCGCTTACCAAATTGAGACAATAGACCAATTCATATAAACACATAGGCAGTACATTGACATACTCACATTTATTTAAATCTAACACATTAGGAATTTTATACACTAGCAACGCAACACTGGCGATATATGTACACCAATATCCTAACCTATATCTACACCACCTACCCATACAAGCACATATATATTTACACACATGCACCTGCCTGTCTTTTACATTTCATGGGATAGGGATAAGTGGGATGCTATGGTGGGTAGGGGTGCTTTAGACCATAGGATACCCCTACCCACCATAGGATACCCCTAACCACCATAAATCACATACTCAAAAACTTAGGGTGGACGGGTCTAAAGCACCCCTACCCACCATAGGATACCCCTACCCACCATATGATACTTCTACTCCAAACATGTGTGTGAATATATATTCACACACATGCACACCTACCCACCATAGGATACTTCTATTCACACACATGCTCAAAATTTGTAGATATGGGTGTCTTGGAATTGCAGACAAAATTTCAGAAAAAAATATTAAGTATGTGATTTATGGTGCATTATTTCGTGAAGTGTGTCAAATCTATTTTTTAGACAGATTTCAGAGCATGTGTTCAAAGCCAATTTTGAGCATGTTCTAGCCAGAAATTCGACATACAAGCACGCTGATAAACTTTTAGAAAAACTTGTTAATTTTCCAACAAGACCAAGAACACAAAATTTCATTGAGTGTGCAGGTATTTAAGCTATTTCTACTGAACTGTGTCAAAGCTGGAAATCAAACAGACATGCTGTAGAATTTGAATTTTTACTCCCAATTTCAGAATTTAACATATATCAATATTTATATGATTTTGGGGGTAGGACTTCAAGATCTACAAGATCATATTTTTTTCGAAGCTTAATTCGAATCACAGCGAGCAGAATCTAAGCATGAACACACAACAAAATTTTAGCTTTTCAAAGGAAGTGATGTTGATTAGAATTTCAAAGGAATATTCATGAAAATTAAAACATGGCATATGAATTTGATTATTACTAATCCATATTGATAAAACAAGATGTAGAAACATAATAAAATAGAACCCTAATTAAATTCCAAATACCAAGTTGGAATCCTACCTCACATCTTGATTTCTCTTCTCCTTCTCCTCCTCCTCCTCCTCCTCCTCCTCCTCCTCCTCTTCTTCTTTTTCTTTCTTTTCTTGGTTGAAGGAATTGGCCATGGCATGGGGAGGTGGCTGGCCATAGGCTAGGGAAAGAGAGCGGAAAAATGGAGATTAGTGTAGAAAAGAAAAGAAAGAAGAGTTAAGAAGGAAGGAGAAAATTCTAAGGAATATTCTCCTTCATATTCCTTTCTTATCTTCTAAGAAATATTCCATATGGAAATGACCAAAATACACTCACATCTTCCAAGTATTTACAAGTTTGCCATTACTTTAGGTACCGACCACTTAAGTATGTACGCACGACAAATTTAGTCAAAAAGACCGTTTTTTCCCCTGACCTTTATAAAAATTTACAGGGGTTGCCATTGACCCCTAACCCCTTTCACACTTGCATGGCTCTTCCTACACACATTCACGCCCATCCATGCATGCATACATGCATCACACACACGCGTCTAACACATTCCTGTTGTTTTGCACTGACGACGTCTTTCACACTTCTCTACTTTCACACTTCACATCCACTTCCCTTAGCCACGTATTACGGCCCAATCCCCATCTCACTACATCACATACATCGATATCTTCGTTTATCTCATGCCTACGTATGCACCATAGATAGAAATACCTCACGTATTCAGTAGAATACACGTATAGTGCAAAATAGGGCATGACAAAAAGGAGTAATCGGATTGCATCGACCGGTACACCGGGCATTTGAAAGCGCACTTGGACAAGAACGACTGAAGGTGGTAGTGTGGATTCTTGTGGGAGTTCCCATGAAATGGGTCTTGTTGCATTAGAACCACAAGTCCCGTCTTGAGCTCAAAATTCTTATCCGCTGCCAACTCCGGCATCGCAATGGATGAAGTAGTGGAAGTAGTCTTAGGCCGAAGCCTATCTCTGATAGATATTATTCTAGCCATGCGTGCCGCTAATTCTTCCGGTGTCTCATGTTGGTTCATAAAATCGTCCTCTATAACAAGTCTCTTCTCGGCTCTAAGCCTCCTTTCGGTGCGTTCGATCTCCGGATCAAATAATAGATCTTCTAGATGCTCCGTCGATCTCGTGTACATGCACAAGAAAATAGAGCTTCGATGGAATTGTTAGCACGATAGAGGAATAAAAAGATAGAAATAATAAAAAGAAAAAAAAGAAATATCTAAGTAAGAAAAATAAAATACCGTCGCCTCCCCGGCAACGGCGCCAAAAACTTGATCGCGTCCGAATATACACTCGAAAAACGACTTGTAGTTTTACCGCAAGCGCACGGTGTAGTGGCGAGCGGGTATCGAACACAGGGAGGACAAATGACAGTATCTCACTTTAATTACCTAGCTATCAAGAAAGTAAGAGTAGATTTGGGGTATCGTCACAATCGTTCAATAGCAAGAAATATCAATATAATAAAGCGTCTAGGGATAGGAAATCCCCACTATGGACCGCTTCTCATCCTTGTGAATCGTAAATTTCATTGTTGCTAAGCTTGAATATAGTTGAACTAGTCGCAACTTAATGTAGAACCAAGCTCACACTCTCGCGTTATTATCGATATATAGCAAACCTAGGTTAGGGCCCACTCTCGTGCAAACCCTAGCCTAAGCCGCTAGCGTGAAGAATGACATCATTGTCCAATCACATCTCGAGCCCACTCTCGTGCAAACTCGAGCTACGATATAGGTTATGATAATTTGTATTCGTCCAATCTTTTGCAAACGAATATTAATATAGACTCATAATTAAAAACCCTAGCTTTGGTTTAATCTCTTGCAAACCAAATCTAGAGAAATCCAATTATCGATCTAAATCGAATATCTAGGCCTTCCTATCAATTGGGATCCAATCTCTTGTAAATCCCAATCGATATGAATTCCTAGCTACCCGTAATATATCAATCACAACCTAACCATCATCAATTTTAGCAACAAATCTACAAACTCATCACAATTCAAAGATCGGGTTCGTATGGTTCATCCCTAGGCCCTAGAATGACAGAACTACTCACTAATCATCATGAAAATCTCAGAATTAACAATAATAATCATGGCACAATTCATTGCAAAAGAGAAACAACTCATAAAAATTGAGTTTTTAACAAGAAAGAACAAGCCAATGACGTAGCCAATGATCTCCAGCTGAGATTTTTCCAAAGAATAGTCGTCTAAAACCTAAAAGAACTCTCTAAAAATAATTCTAGTCTCTACTAAAACTAAGGTAAAAACAGGGCTTAAATACAATCTAAAAACGTCCAAAAAATCGTGACAAAACTGCCCCTGCGCAGCCCAAAATTCGCATTCCTAGCAGCAGGCGGAGAGGGTCACTCGACCGAGTGACCCTTGTCACTCGTCCGAGTGACAAACCCTATAAAATAACAGTAACTTCGGGGTTTTCAGGGGTCCGTCTCTCCGGGTGACTCGGCCGAGCAGACTTCTTCATTCGGCTGGGTAGCAATCATGCTAAGCCGAGTGAGCTTTCTCAGATTTTCCAGTAACTTTGGCTCTTTTCTATCTGAATTCCCTGACTGACTCAGAAAGGTGAACTTTCTTACTTGGCCGAATGGAATTCCTTACTCGGCCGAATAGAATTCCTTACTCGGCCGAGTGAACGTCTGAAATCTTCGGTGCGTATCCATTCTACTCGGGCAAGGGTGATCCTTCACTCGGCTGAATGATCAGTCTTGCTCGGCCGAGTGAGGTGCTCCTGAGCTTATTTATTCTCCTTTTCGCTCCCGTGTCGCTCCTATCAAATTCCTTCTTCTTCCGCTCATCTTCCATCGCTGATAAGTCCTCAAATAAGCCGTGGGCGACACTCCAAAGTGCGTGAAACTCCTTTGATCTCATTTTTGCTCCAAATCGCTCCATACTTCCTGAAATACGACAAAAACAAGAAATAGTGAAAAGCATCACAATATCGTCGAATAATCGTGAAAAACGCAATATGGACGATCAAAACGTCATGAAAACATGCAGAAAAAATGTGTAAAAAATGGAGTGATTAGTAATCAGATTGCTTCTTTAAAGAGGCTGCAAAGGCAACATGATTACTAGTGATTTCCTTATCTTCAGCACTGCTCTCTAACTCATCTTCACTCCAGGTACTCGTCAAAGACTTTCCTTTTTGTTTCTTCAGAGTGTTTGCACATTTAGCATGAATTTTCCATACCCTTCACACTCTCTACACTGAATCCCTTTTTCTCTCTTCTTCTGATC
>CM061142.1:128208029-128504235 GCA_030789695.1 Scilla litardierei
AGGGGTTGTCGACTGAGGAGGAGCAGTAGACAGAGACCGCAGGGGAGGTGGAGCCTGTACTGGAGCAGTACCAAGAGGTGTTTCAGAGCCCACATGGGCTGCCACCGCAGAGGGGACACGAGCATGCGATCGTGCTACGGGGGGATGGGGCTCCAGTCAGCGTGCGGCCATACAGATACCCGCATTCGCAGAAGGACGAGATAGAGCGGTTGGTGCGGGAGATGCTGCAGGCGGGGGTGATACAGCCCAGTGTGAGTCCCTTTTCTTCACCAGTGCTGTTGGTGAAGAAAAAAGACGGGAGTTGGATATTTTGCGTCGATTACCGGGCGCTGAATAGGGAGACTGTCGTGGACAAGTTCCCTATTCCGGTGATTGACGAGTTGCTAGACGAGCTACATGGGGCAGCGGTCTTTTCGAAGATCGACTTGAGAGCAGGGTACCTCCAGATATTGATGCGGCCAGAGGATGTGCCGAAGACCGCTTTTCGGACCTATGAGGGTCATTACGAGTTTCTCGTCATGCCTTTTGGCTTGACGAATGCTCCGTCGACGTTCCAGGCCCTCATGAACAAGGTGTTCCAGCCTTACCTACGGCGGTTCATACTTGTATTTTTTGATGACATCCTGGTCTACAGCCGGGATATGGAGGAGCACATAGGCCACTTGGAGATAGTATTCAAGGAGCTGTTGGCGAATCAGCTCTTCGCCAACAGGAAGAAGTGCAGCTTTGGACATCTGCGGATTGAGTACTTAGGCCATGTAGTGTCGGCAGAGGGGGTAACGGCCGACAGATCGAAGATATCAGCTATGCTAGATTGGCCGCTTCCTACTACGCTACGAGCTTTGAGGGGTTTTTTGGGGCCGACGGGCTACTACAGGAAGTTCATCAAGGGCTACAGCACGATTGCGTTGCCTCTCACCGAGCAGTTGAAGAAGGACGGTTTCAAGTGGGGGGAGGAAGCCACCAAGGCCTTTGAGGCCTTGAAGGTGGCTATGACGACGGCACCGGTTCTAGCCTTGTCGGATTTCAGCATATCGTTCGTGGTCGAGACGTATGCCTCGGGGTACAGGCTGGGAGCGGTACTTATGCAGGAGGGTAGACCCATAGCTTATTTCAGTCAGGTGCTGACCGCTAGAGCACGACTGAAATCAGTTTATGAGCGGGAGCTGATGGCCATAGTCTTCTCGATTCAGAAGTGGTGGCATTACTTGTTAGGAGGGAGTTCGTGGTTCGCACGGACCAGCGGAGCCTCAAGTACTTACTGGAGCAGAGGCTTGTCACTGAGGAGCACCAGCACTGGTTGTCCAAACTGGTGGGGTACCGGTTCGACATCGAGTACAGACCCGGGTTGGAGAACAAGGCTGCTGATGTCTTGTCACGTAGGGAGGATGGCATCGACTTGAGGGCGTTGTCACTGCCTATGTGGTTGGGTTGGGAGCCGATGTTGCAGGAGGCAGAGGCAGATGCGGAGTTGCGACATATCCGGGAGAGGCTGCAGAGTGGCGAGGACGGACCGGTTGGTTACTCGTTAGCAGGGGGCAGATTGCTGTACCAGGGGAGGATGGTGATACCACGGAGCTCAGAGTTCATACCGGTCCTCTTCCAGGAGTTTCACAGTTCAGTGACCGGGGGCCATTCAGGGGTACAGCAGACCTACTAGAGGATGGCCAGAGAGCTATATTGGCCTGGAATGCAGAAGAGGATCGCCCGCCTAGTCGCAGCTTGTGACGTTTGCCAACGCCACAAGTACATGGCCATGGCCCCAGCGGGTCTACTACAGCCATTGACATTTCCAGAGAGGGTTTGAGAGGAGGTGACGATGGACTTCATTGATGGACTACCACGGTCCGATGGCTACATGGTGATATTTGTGGTAGTGGACCGCCTGAGTAAGTACGCTCACTTTATTCCATTGAAGCATCCATACACTGCAGTGTCGGTAGCTATTGCTTTCACGAGGGAGGTGATACGGTTATATGGGGTGCCAGCGTCCATCGTGTCCGACAGGGACCAGGTTTTTATGAGTGGCTTCTAGCGGGAGCTATTCAGGGTGCAGGGTACGGTCCTGAAGCGGAGTACGGCCTACCACCCCCAGACCGACGGCCAGACGGAGGTGGTCAACCGCAGCATAGAGACGTACTTGCGGTGCTTTGCCTCAGAGACACCATGTCAGTGGCATAGGTGGTTAGCGAGGGCAGAGTACTGGTACAATACTTCGTACCACTCTGCGGCAGGGACGACGCCATTTAGAGTGATGTACGGGATGGATCCCCCACCCTTGCTCCGTTTTGGTGACAGACAGACTCCAGTGTCTCAGGTGGAGGAGTACATGGGGGAGAGGGATAGTTTGCTAGAGGAGCTGAGGAAGCATCTGCTACGAGCTCAGCAGGTGATGAAGGCCAGGGCCGATGTGCATCGACGGGATGTACAGTTTCAGGTGGGAGACATGGTGTATCTCAAGATGAGTCCGTACCGGCAGAGATCGTTGGCGAGGAGGCCAAATGAGAAGCTGTCAGCTAGATATTTCGGTCCATACAGGGTGGTGGCCAGGATTGTCCATGTGGCGTACCGGTTGGAGTTGCCCGCGTCCTCGGGGATACATCCGGTGTTCCACATGTCGCAGCTGAGGAAGGCTATCGGAGATCAGGCGGTGTCTTCTACTTTGCCTCCTACCTTGACGGAGGACATGGAGGTACTACTTGAGCCTGTGGATGTGAGGGCGGTTCGTCAGGGCCCGGGGCGGCGGAAGGAGGTACTGATCTATTGGGCGGGTCTACCGGACTGTGATGCGACTTGGGAGGCCTACGACGTGATGCAGGAGCAGTTCCCTGACTTCCACCTTGAGGACAAGGTGGCTCTTTTAGGGGGGGTATTGATGCGGACGCGCCGCTTGGGCCGGGCACACATGCGGGAGATGCGGCTAGCGGGGAGCCCACGATTGTTTACTTTCGTAGGAGGAGACGTGGGGGCAGGTATTAGTCATTTCAGGGGTATTTTGGTCTAGTCAAACCAAATTAGTAAATCCCTGTTTTCCTTTATAATTAGGGCTAGCCGACATTGTTAGTTTATGCTTGATTTGTCTTCGAACAATCTAGTTATCATCTTGATGCTGTTTAGACTTTTAGGCGTTCAATAAAAGCTGGGAGATTGATTCGTCTCGAAGAATCCTTATAAAGTTCTTTGCTTTCTCATTGTTTTTCCACTATTTTACATTTTTCCACCTTTAAATCGCTGTTTTAATCATTTATTCGCTGATTTGATCCAAACGGGAAGCGATTCGTATCAGAGACACCCTCTCATATGGCGTATGATACCCATTATATATATATATATAAAATCAAACGCAAACAATTCGCACGGAATTTTCCGTTCGAAAAGTTTTTTAATTTTTTTTCAAATTTTTTCTTGCTTCATTTCATGTTATACACCCTTCAAAAAATAATGGTTAAAAATAATGTGATTTGGCATTCGATTAAGCTATTACAAAAGGTTCTATTGTTTTGAACCGTTAAATTCTGCAACGGGTTGATTGGTACTCAAATCCCCCTAGGGTTCACCTATTATTTTTCCTGGGGTATATAATTGTATGAATTAAATATCAAAAAAATATTTGCAATTTTTTTCTAAAAATGGATAAAATGTTTTTCGCACCAGAATATTACTATATATATATAGTAATATGGAGGTCAGCTAGCAAAGAAGGAAATTTCCTACTTGGCTAAATTATGCTATCCCATTCCTCCATACTTTTCGATGATCGAATCCGTTCAGTTTGTTTTTTATATTCTAAAATTTCAAATTATCAATTTTGGGGGTGAACCTAGGGAGTTTTGATTGTTGATGTAACTGTTGCAACTGAAAAAAGTTCCGTTATAACTGTTAAACTTGCGAGAGTGGATGAACAAGCAAAACTCTTTGGATTTATTTGAAAATTAATGTGTTGGGCTTAAAAATGAAGACCAAAATGAATGGTTCAGATTGATGGAATATATATATATATATATATATAGGGTAAAGTGTTCCTAGGGTGACTCCTTAGATTAAATCTAAGGAGTCGCTCCCATTTTCTCCCATCTCCCACAATTTTTTTGGGTTTTATTTTTCATAGGATTGTTGGTCACATCATGAATGATCAACATATCAAAAATCACGTCATTCCAATACTTTAAAAGCCCCCATCTACCCCTTGCAACTTTATGGGGTTTTCAGCACGTTTTCAGACCGTTGAAGTTGCAAGAGGTAGAGCGGGGATTTTAAAGTATTGGAATGACTTGATTTTTGGTATGTTGATCATCCATGATGTGACCAACAATCCTATGAAAAATAAAATCCAAAAAAATTGTGGGAGATGAGAGAAAATGGGGGCGACTCCTTAAATTTAATCTAAGGAGTCACCTTAGGAACACTTTACCCATATATATATATATATATATATATATATATATATATATATATATATATATTTGGGATGTCCGATTTTTATGGAGCTCAACCTAGGGGCGACTCTGCTATCGCTCGAGAAGACGGCGGCCAAAATTCTAAAGTTAAAGTGATCGATTCTGTGGGAGCACGTGATGATGCTGCTTCACCAAAGACGATTGAGGCCAACACATCTGATGGGGAAAACACGAAGAAGCCTGCTGAGGGTTGGCAAACAGTGAACTACGCGAAGAAGAGGGCGGCCAATGCTCAGGATCATCGGGGTTATTCTGCGGGATGGGTAAGAGGTCGATTCCCTTCAAGATCTGCGGTCAGTAATAAAAATTTGAATTTTAACCGATTTAGAGATAGAAGTCGTGTTCCTGTGAAGAGGAATCAACAAGCTGATGGCCATCCTAACCATGCCCACCAAGTGTTCGGTAGAATTCCTATAAGGCCAATGACATCAACCCGTATTATCCCAGAGGGGGGGGGGGGGGGGAAATCGTGGTTAGACGTCTGTGCCCAACGTCGGAAGTATGATGACCCACTTATAATGTCTCTAATTCCACCAGCCGAAGTAGAGAATGGTGTTGCTAAGGTGAAAATCTCAAATGCCCAATTGGAAGGGGGGATAGCTAGATGGAAGAATTCTCTGGTGGGGTACGTCTTGGGAGATATTCCGTACTATGGACAAATCAAGGCTTGGACTGACAGACTATGGAAGCTAAAGGGGGGACTTCAGATTCACAGTAAGGAGAATGGGTTTTTCTACTTCTGTTTTGAAAAGGAAGAAGACCGTGACAATATCCTACATGGGGGTACATGGCTTTTTGACGGGCGTCTAGTAGTACTGCAGCACTGGAGCCCGTTAGTAAAACATGATCGGGACTTTCTTACTGCAGTTCCAGTGTGGATACAACTCCACAATCTTCCTCTTCACATGTGGTCTAAGGACATCTTAAATATGGTGGCGAGTGGTGTAGGTACACCGATTTGCCTTGATCGTGGCACTGCAACTTTGAGCAAAATAATGTACGCAAGGTGTTTGGTTGAAGTAGAAGCAAGCAAACCATTGGCAAGAAATGTGCTTGTGGAACTGGATGATGGTACTACTGTATTGGTCACGGTAAAATATGAAGGCGAGCCTCCCCGTTGTATTTCGTGCTCAAGTTTTGGTCACTTGAATACTCATTGCTCAATCAAGGCGAAGGAGAAAGAGCCATCTTCGATCCAAAAACCCTTGTCAGAATCTCTACCACAAGTCCCTCACATTGATATTTTGCCAGGGGAATGCTCGGGTAGTTCCAAACTCACTGTTGTTACCCCAATGTCGATTAATATTGGAAATGCTGAACGATTTGTTGCTGCAAGTTCTGAGGTTGTTAGTACGCAAAGAACTCAAACAAAGCATGGTGTTATCTCTCCAGAACCGGTTTCTAATTTTGTACAGGAGCCGAGACCAATTGCTAATGTTCAGGAGCCTACAGAAATTCCAACTTCAAAGGTGCATGAGGGGGCCCTTGATGCCACTTTAAATTCAGAAGACTCCCCATTGCCTGAGGCGCAAGAAGGGACTATGAAGCTACCTTTTGCCAATTCAAATTACTGTAGAAGATCCTCAAATTCCTGTGACTGATTCCAGCAGCACTATTCCACCGCTAGCACCCGACGTTCCCAAAGTCTGGACTGTCGCGGTTCCAGAATGGACAAATGAGCATGTGGCACTCAAAGCAACTCTAGTCAAACAAAAGACAAAATCTGTTCCATCTTCTCCTAAATCTGCCCGGCGTAGTTCACGCATTGCAGGTAGTTCTTGCACCCCCAATCATGATTAATGACTATTTTATTTTGGAACACTAGGGGTTTAAACAACCCCATTCGTCGAGCTGACTTGAAGCTAAAATTGCGAAGGATCAAGCCTTCGGTAGTGTGCTTGCTTGAAACTAAAGTGGAGATTAATAACTCTGAAAGGATCAGTAAATGCTTTGGAAAGGATTGGCAAAGTGTTGATAACAGGAGCATATGTAAGGGTGGTCGAATTATTATGTTTTATTATAGCTTCTCTTGGAATTGTGCTCTTTTTTCAGCATCTGAGCAACACATTTCGTGCATTCTCTCCAATTCTGGGGGCTTCACCCTAGTCCTCACTGTAGTTTATGGGTTGAATACTGCTAATTCTCGATTAGCTCTCTGGAATCATTTGGTTGCGGACTCAGTTACTATTCAGTCAATGCCTTGGTTAGTTGGCGGCGATTTCAATTGCATGCGCAGCTCAAATGAGAAGGCAGGAGGTAGATTGGTTGACTCTGTTGCAATGGATTCTTTTAATGCAGCCGTTTGCAGTTGTGGGCTATCTGATTTGAAAAGCAAGGGGGGCTTGTTCACCTGGAATAACAGACGCATTGGGCCTGATCGGATAGTGGCCCGTCTCGACCGTGCACTTGCAAATGATTCTTATTTCCAGGATCTTTCAAATTCCTTCAGTGAATATTCTGACCCGGGCACAAGTGATCATAATCCAATGACTGTATATCTTCATCCTCAACTTATTCAAGCCCCATGACCATTCAGGTTCTTCAATTCTTGGGTCTCTCTTCCAGGTTTTTATGATTTGATCTTTGCATTTTGGCAAATTAATACAGTGGGATCGCCTATGAAGAGGCTTGTGGAAAAATTGAAATTGCTGAAGCTTGAACTTAAAAAATGGTCTGTTGTTCAGAGAGAGGGTGTCAATGTTAATTTGTGTAGAAGGAAGCTGGAGGATATTCATAATGACCCAAGATTGAATACTGATATTCACATCCAACAGTTAGAGAAAATGGCATCCAATAATCTTGCAAATGCTTTAGATGTGGAGGAAGCTGACTTGAGGCAAAAAAGTAGACAGAATTGGATCACTTTGGGTGATAGGAACTCGAAGTTCTTTTATTCTGCAATGAAGACTCGTCTCTGTTACAATAGTCTTTGTCATCTGGTTTCTGCTAATGGCGATAGGAATGAAGCTCTTGCTAACTTACGGTCCGAGGCTCCTAAATACTATCAGGAATTGTACAATCAGCAAAATTACAGTACTGCATTTCCTTCTATTGTTCCTAAACGGAAACTATCTCCTGAGGCTGCCGTTTGGATGGACAGAAATATTACTGCTGAGGAGATTAAATGTGCTACCTTTCAGCTGGGTAAGGATAAGGCACCAGGGCCTGACGGGTTCAATGCTTTCTTTTATCAGAATTGTTGGGGAATTATTGGAGAGGATGTTACGACGGCAATTTCCTCCTTCTTTCAAGCAAGTTTTATTCTTAGACAAATTAACCTTACCTTTCTGACTCTGATCCCTAAAAATGCTAAAGCTTCAGTTTGGGAGATTACAGACCAATATCTTGCTGTAATGTAATCTATAAAATCATTAGCAAGGTCCTTTGTAACAGGTTGAAGATGGCCATCTGTGAATTAATCTCTCCCAACCAGGCTGCTTTCTTAAAGGACAGGTTACTAGCTGACTGCACACTTATAGCCCATGAACAAATCTGTGATTTCAGTAATCCTATGGGGGCAAGGGCTTGCATCAAATTGGATATCCGTAAGGCATTTGATAGTGTTAATAGAAAATTTGTCAGTTACATGCTCCATCAAATGGGATTCAGGGAAAGATTTATTAACTGGATTTCAAATTGCATTGATACCCCTTCTTTTTCTGTTTTAATTGAGGGGGCACCTGAAGGGTATTTTACTTCCACAAGGGGCTTAAGGCAAGGGGATCCACTATCACCTTATCTTTTTGTGTTGATTATGGAAGCTTTTTCTTTATTGATGGCAAAAGCTGAATCTGTTAAGTCTATTCAACCAATGCGGCGATCTGGATCTATATCTCATCTGCTATTTACAGATGATCTTTTGTTGTTCTGCCGTGCAAATACCAAGTCATTCAGAGGTATTATAGAACTCCTTCACACTTTAAATCAATTCACAGGATTGCAGGTTAATCTGGATAAGAGTTCAGTTATTTTTAGTAAGGGCACTAAAAATCCACGGATATTGGCTGATATGCTTGGAATCAAAATTGTCTCTTCCCTTGCAACATATTTGGGTCTTCCCCTAACATCTAAATATCCCAAAACTTCCATGTTTGGACGATTGATTGATAAGTGTAAAAAGAGACTACAGGGTTGGTCTTCCTCTTTATTGTCCATTTCGGGCAGGATTGAACTTGTTCGTTCCGTGATCTATGGTATGGTAAGTTTTTGGATGCAAGCTTACTCTCTACCTAACACTGTTATTCGGGCTATTAATGCTGCCTGTAGGAGATTTATTTGGGGAAAAGTACATAGCTGGGCTTGGAAGGATATGTGCGTTCCAAAGAAGGAAGGAGGAGTGGGACTAAGACAGCTTAAAGATCTAAATTCTGCTTCTGGTGTTCGTCTTATTTGGCGATATCTTTCAACTAATGGTCTTTGGGCAACTTTGATGAGGAAGAATCAAGGCACTATGGCCGGGTTTTACTCTGCTAAACCACGACCAACAGACTCAGGTACGTGGAAATTCCTACTGAGGAATAGGCATATATCTCAAAAACTCATCAAACGAGTAATTAATGATGGAGCTACAACGTCTTTTTGGTTCGATAACTGGCATCCTATTGGTCCCCTGTTTAAGCATCACAACCCACCAAATGGTTCCGAAATGGCCCTTGTATGTGATTACTGGGAGGGTAATGGGTGGAAGCAATGTCCGGACATTCAACCTCTTCTTCCAATTCTTCAGACTATTAGATTATCTCCTGGTCCGGATTTTTGGCATTGGGCGGATGGTTCCAGTTTCACTTTTCGCAAATCCTGGGAAGGGATCCGAAGTTCAGGTGCTACTTTTCCTTTCTATAAATTGATTTGGCATGAGCAACATGTTCCTAAGATGGCTTTAACATTACTTCGAGCATTTCGCAACAAATTGCCAACCAAAGATATTCTATCGAGATGGGATCTTTCGGTGGATGGAACTTGTCTTATGTACTTCTGGAGCTTCCGAAAGTACCAAACATCTATTCTTTGAATGCGACTATAGTAAATACATACTTGCTAGGAGTCTGCTCAAATTGGGATATCGTGGGGTTGTGCCAAACTCCCTTGAGGAGGTCGGAGATTTGATATTATCCTTATACCAATCTCAGGATTGTGTGGGGGTACTTGCCAAAACGGCTCTAGCACCTATGGTTTGGCATCTTTGGAAGCAACGTAATATGAGGATATTTGAAGGAAAAGAAGTAGGGAGAGTAACCCTATTCGAGGAGATGGCTTCTGATGTTCGTATTATTCTTCGTAATGTTAAAAGAGATATTGACGTGCGTTTATATTTCATATATTCACGCACGTTTTATTTTGTGTTTCTCCGTGTTTTTCCGCCGTCTCTTATTCGTTTTCGTATATTTTCCCGTTTTCTTTCACTTTTCTTTGTTTGTCCATGATTGCATGGATTGACCACGTAGGGGACGTTTAACGATGATATCCCAAGTCCCCGGAGCAACGGGAGAAGTCACGCGTGATCCGGGGGGTCAAACGCCAAAGAATTCATCTTTCAGCCCCTCACCCGATCGGTTGGTCTTCTCCAACCGATCGGGTGATGCACGCGTGCACCAACCGGTCTCTGCCGCAGCTCACAAAGAAGTCACCCGACCGGTTCGCAGACCGGTTCAGCGGGGGCTATTCTCTGTTTTCTCGAAGCAAAGCGCCAACCGATCGGGTGACTCTCACCCGATCGGTTCATCTGTAGCTGAAGAAGATGAGCTGAAGACACGGACGTTCAACCGACCGATTCACCCGACTGCTTCAAGATCCAACCGGTCACTCAAGAACTCACCCGACCGGTTCATGTGATTGGGTGAAAACTCGCCGTTTTCTGATATTTATTTGTAACGGATCAACCGATCGGTTGACTTGTCAACCGATCGGTTGATGCGACGGCCTATATATAGAGCCCCTAGGGTTCCAGAAACGGGAGTTGATGTTTTTCTACTGTTTTATTTCCTTGTGACGGCTGTAATTGTTACTCTTTTGTAAGTTTTCAGATCTTTCTAAAATTTTAGTATTGTCTTTATGACTCTATTACTTCTGCATTGCAATTGTCCGATTACGATTCTAACGGTTAAATTTCATTTAGATTGCTTTTTCATGAATTTTTGTGAGTAGTTCCCTAATCTGGGATTTTGGTGGAAACCCCTTCGGGGGCTCTCCCCGATGCGTCCATAGGGTTAGGAAACCGATAGGGAGTAGGAATCTAATGGTTACGCGGGGTGTTTCATTGTCATTGGCGGGAAAAAGACCGCCTTTGACCGTCGGGTCAAGGGGGAATAAACTTGGCGGTTGACTCCCTAGCCATAGCTCACACCCTTAGCGTAGACGTCGAATCCTAGCACGCGGGAGCGGCAGGATGAGACGTTGGGAGTTATCGTTGCGGGCTTAGTGCTCCCGGAATCGATCAGTGTTTATGGACACGGGAGTGCCCACTGATCAAACCCGGGAAGTCCGGTGTATCATCCTGGGCACCGACCGGAATATCGGGCCCATGGGACGCCGGTACCACTTTCAGAGGCAACGTCTCACCATTAGACCCTAATCCCGATCGCTATCCATACCCGTAGGCCGTGTCGGCGAGAGTCTCTCGTCGGGTTGGAAACCAAAGTCCCGGGTTTTCTTTCTTGTTGTTCATACCCATTCATTTCCTTTCGTGACAACCAACCACCGATTCGGGCTAGCTCGCCCCTCGGGGTGATTTAGGTCCTACCTGACCCAAGCACAACCTCGCCTCCCTGAGTTCGATATTCCCGCACCCTACACTAACCGTGAAACTTGCGGTAAACGACACCGCGCCGCCGCATCAGTTTGCGGGCGCCCGGTCAAGTTTATGGCGCCGTTGCCGGGGAGGCAACGTGCTTGATATTTTAGGATCTCTTGAACCCTCATGTCTAGCTCACATCCCTACCTCACGATAATTTTCGCATTCTCATTTTTCTTTTTCTTTTTCTTTTTGTTTTCCTTATTTTTATTTCTTATTTTATCTGTTTCTTTCCCACTTGTCGCTTCACGGGTGTTTGTTGTTTTTCATGCGCAGGAGTTCAAGGAGTCTTGACGACTTGATTCCCCTCGATCCGGAGATTAACGCCACCCTTAGGCGTTTGGCCGCTGAGAAGCGAAGGAGAGAAGATCCCGAATCCATGGAGGAGAACACCCCACCTCACAAGTCTCTGCTGGAGTACTCGATGCCCTCCATCGAGTCAACTTCCGCCATCCGATCTCCAGCTATTGCGGCCCAAAGCTTTGAGCTGAAGCCGTCTCTAGTGACATGGATCCAGCAGGACCAGTTTGCGGGTGCGCCCATGGAGAGCCCGATAGAGCACCTGGACTCCTTCTTGGAGAAGTGTGACACCTTCCGGATTAACGGTGTCACTACAGAGGCTATCCGTCTGAAGCTGTTCCCTTTCTCTTTGCGGGACAAAGCCAAGCAATGGCTAAGGGGGGAAGGACCCCAACACTTTCAACACCTGGGAGAAGCTCTCCAATGCTTTTCTGACGAAGTTCTTTCCTCCAGGGAAGACCATGAAGTTGAGGAGTGAGATCTCCTCCTTCTCCCAGGCAAGCCACGAGTCCTTGCATGAAGCTTGGACGAGATATAAAGAGATGCAAAGAAGATGCCCTCACCATGAGCTTCCGAAGTGGCAGATTATCAATCTGTTCTACAATGGGTTGAGGGATGACCTGAAATCTTCTATGGACGCCGCGGCTGGGGGTTCCTTCATGTCTAGAAGCGAGGAAGATGCCGGGAATATTCTGGAAAATATGGCATCCAACAATGAGCGGTGGTGTGACGAGAGAGCCACACCAAGGACTGGGGGTATACACAGAGTCGAGGACGTCGACAAACTTTCAAGCAAGTTTGACTTGCTTTCGACCCAGATCTCCGCACTGATGGTAGGAGCCGGTGGGGCCGGTACACAGCAAGTTTCTGCGGTAGAGTCCGAATTCTTTGGGGAATTCGACGGTGGTGACATCTCACCACCATTGGATCAGGCGAGCGCACTATTTTACAACCCCACGGGGAATGCGCCATATCCACCAAGGACAAATTCCAACCCGGCCTACTCTCCCAACAACCGGAACCACCCGAATTTCAGTTACCGGCCACCATTTCAGCCCTCGCCGCAGCCGCAGCCGCAGCAACAAATTTATCAGCCGGCTAGACCACCGCAGAATCAGGTTCAGCTGCAACCGTTTCAGCAGCAAACTCAGCAACAAACTTACGCCCCCAGGAATCAGCAGCCGTTCCAGCAGCAGCAGTATGGCCAACAGAGGGCCGTCTCTCCGGCTGAGTCTCTCTTGACTCAATATATTACCAACCAGGAGAGGTTCAACCAAAAGCTGGAAATGGGCCAGCGGACCCTCACGGATCAAGTAACCCAGCTGGGGTTACAGGTGGCGAACCTTGCAAGGTCACAAACCAATTGCCGCCACAACCGGAGGTGAACCCGAGGGGAGCAACACAAACATTGGCACTCGTGCACGAGCCCGCGAATGTGTCCGCTATCGTTCTGAGAAGCGGGACACAAATCCCTACTAGAGTGCCCCCTAGCAACCCGGAAGCACCATTGGTCGTTGAGAGACCGACTGAAAAATCAAATGACACCGGTGCTTCGTCATCAAATCCCATGACTCCGGAGGGAGTGTCTGAAGAAGAGAAGAAGGAGGAGGAAGAGAGCCCGAGAGTGTATAAACCCGTTGTGCCATTTCCACAACGGTTGGCTCAGGCGAAAATTGATGAGAAATATGGGAAGTTCTTCGCCATGGTCAAGGACCTAAGCCTGCAAATCCCCTTCTTGGAGGCAATCGAAACAATCCCCTCCTATGCAAAATTCTTAAAAGATTTGGTGACCAAAGGGTCAAGAAAAGAGAAAGTGGTGCTGACGGCGGAATGTAGCGCTCTTATTCAGAGGGATAACCCGCCGAAGCTCAAGGACCCGGGGAGCTTCTCTATTCCTTGCACAATCGGGGCTGTGAAGATTCATCGTGCACTCGTCGATCTAGGAGCGAGTGTTAGCTTGATGCCCTTGTCGATGTACAGAAGGATAGGAATGGGTGATTTGGAGCCCACCGGGATGACCCTGCAACTAGCTGACCGGTCGGTCAAATACCCGGTGGGAATTGTGGATGATCTCCCCGTGAATGTGAGAGGGGTGCATGTGCCTGTGGACTTTGTAGTCATGGACATGCCCGAAGACGCACACACCCCCATTATCCTGGGATGGCCTTTCATGGCCACTGCTGGCGTTCTAATAGATGTGAAGAACGGAAAACTCTCCTTGAACGTCAGCGGAGAGAAAGTTGAGTTTGATCTGGGACTATCCATGAAGCACCCCGACCGTCCCGATGATCTCCGGTGTAATTTGCTTGAGATAGAAGAAGAAAAGGCTGTAGAGGAGAGCTCCTGGGAGATTCTCCTGAGAAACCCCCCCCCCCCCCCCCGATGACTTGGGGAATTCAGAAGATGGGGACGGCCCCGAGAACAAAGAAGCTGCTGGAAGACCGAGTGCAGCGAGAACGACCCCTCCCGGGTTCCCCAAGGCTCCTCCTGTGAGGAGAACGGGGAAAGAGCTCACGGACCTCACTAAAGACGAGGTCCGGATCCTGAAGAAGATGGCGGGAAGCGCCAACACCAAGGAAAAGCCCCCGGATCTCAAGAACAAAGGGAGGGTAGTCGAGCAAGTATTTTTCCAGCCGCTGACTACTCCAAGCGCCTCCAGCTCTAACGAGAAAGAGATGCCAAAATTTGGACATCACCCGTATCAGCCACCATGAGCATCTCTTGCGGGCGTCGAGCCAACGACGTTAAACAAGTGCGCTTCATGGGAGGCAACCCATGTTCTAAACTTTTTTCTCAAATTTTTAGCGTTATTTTTTACTTTATTTTATCTATTTCTATGAATAAAATTAGCCGCGAGAACATCCGTTCGGGGACTTAATCAAATCTCTTGGTTTTTGCAGGAAACAAGCCCCAACCGATCGGTTGACAACTCACCCGATCGGTTGGGACGTATCAGATACATGCCGAGATCTGTCCCCATATGAACCGATCGGTTGAGTAATGAAGAGACCGGGTGGAAGACCGGGTGAGCTGGGGAGAACTTTTGGAAATTTTTGGGGAATATCAACCGATCGGTTGAGTTTATGCACGATCGGTTGACGCGACCGGGTGATCAGCCCTAAGTTCTCGGGAAATTGTGTGGAGCGGCCAACCGGTCGGTTGAAAAGTCAACCGATCGGTTCACCTGTAGCATTTCTTCGGCAAAATTTTCGACCTAACCGTCAACCGATCGGGTGACAAGTCACCCGATCGGTTCGATTTAAAATCCTATATAACCCCCCCGACACCCGTTCGTTTCCACCCTCGCCCGATCGCCCGGATCTCTGCCGTTTCGTCTCCCGTCGAGCGCCTTCCTGCTTTCTTCCCCAAGATCAGCCTCGATCTCCTTCCCCAGCCATTTCCCTACCCGTCCACCATCATTTCCCTCCCTTCCCCAGCCATCTCCCTCCACACAAACCCTAGATTTCACCCATTTCCCCCCCCCCCCGCTTCGGAACTTGTTGAAGAAATCGCTGCGGCTTCATATCGTGCTCCAATCGAGTAGCATCAGGGCGTCTACGATCGACTATTTGCATCTCATTTGGGTAAACTCGCTCCTTTACTTAATTTTAATCTTACCCCAAATATTTCAATTGCTTATTGGTCGTGTTTCGTGTTTGTGTTGAATTCGTTAAACTTTTACACACTCGCGTGCACACAGGACACCCGCACAATGCCTCCCCACCGTGTTAAACCCACCGACGCCAGCTCTTCGAACCCTAGGCCTAACCGTCGCGTTCGTCGCGCACATCCCCCAGCTCAGCCCACCACCTCCAACCCACCTGCCCCCGATCAAGACCAGGCCGATCGATTCATGGCCATGATCCTCCTTGCTGGGCAGGGTGGTCGGATAACCGAGGAGTCCGTCGGCCAAAGCCTCCCCTTCCTTCAAAGCTTCGTTCGCCACATCCGCGAAGACCCACCCGACGTCTCCGAGCTCCACATTCCACCTCCCACGACTCTTGACCCATTGCACAGACCCCCGTCACCACCCCCAGAGGGTGGTGCCCCTGCTTGATTTTTCTCTCCCACTTTTGCCCCCCCAATATTTGTGCCCATCTGTCTTTTCGGGGCCCTGCTTTGTCTCTGTCGAGACGGGAGGGGGGAGGGGACTTTTTGCGTGTTGCTTTCTGATTTCCCCTCTTTTGTTTTTGACTCCCCCTTGCATATATCTGGATTTCATCGATCACATCATTTTGCTAGCACTTTCTGGTCTAGCTTGGGGGACGTCTATTTTGGTGTGCTGTCGTGTTTTGTTTGTTTTTCTCATTGTGTGTGTGTGTGCTTGTTTTTCATCGTTTTTTGAGTGTCGCGTCGTGTGCCTTTTATTTTTTATTTTTTATTTTCGTTTTGTTCGATTTTGATTTTGATCTCTTTTTCTTTTTCAGTTTAATCTATGTGTTTTCCTCGTCTTCATTTCTTTTTGTGTCAGTACGTATTCCCCCCCATTTTCATTGCCCTCCCGTACTCACTCATATTGCATTGAGGGCAATGCAAACTTCAGCTTGGGGGAGTCGCACTGTGTGCGTCATTTGAGTCTTTCTTTTTGTTTATTTGAGTCGTTTTTCTCCGTGTTTTTCTTTTTTTCTCTTTTCTTCTTTTCTTGCTCTTTCTCCTAGAGATGAATCCTATGATGAATCGCCACAAAGTCACACACACCTAGCATTGCATCGATAATCACACTCACTAACCCTAGGATTTCGAGTCCTCTTGCATTTCACGCATCGTGGGTCCACTTAGCTTTTTGTGAGTCGTGTGTCGTGACTAGCATTTGGTGTGCTTCTGCTTGGTGATTTTACTTTATATACCTGTCCAGGAATGACCCCTAGATTATCATGCTCCGAATTGAATATGCGGTATTTGCTTCTAATGTCTGCTTCTATATGCATGCTATATATATCGTATACTTCATTTCGCATGCGTCGGGATTCCACAACTAAGGACTAGGATAACCCATTTAGCCTAAGCTCTATTTAGCAGGAATAGTCTCCTTTGCCCGAGTGTTTAGATTTCGACTTCTTTTTTGTTTTACTTGGTGCAAATCCCCTCGTCGTGTACCGTTCTCACACTTGGGAGAGTACACAAGTGTATAGCCAAAAACCCAAAGATCCAAAAAAATGGGAGAAAAGAAATGAAAAACCCAAAAAGAAAAGAAAAGAAAAAGATTGTATAGCCAAAAAGCCAAAAAATATGCAAATACCCAAAACCCAGAAAATTTCCCGTGTGAATATTTTCCTACTTGCCGAGAATAAAGGGAAGGCGAGAATTTGCACCGAGTGTTCTTCTCCACATCATCTCAACCCCCGTCGTTATCAAAAACACTTGGCTTGGGAACTTTTTAGCTAGTATCTAGGCTATAGTGGCGTGATTTCCTTAACCCTAGTTGTGGAGTCCCCGATGCATGATACGCTTCTATTCCCGCGCTTCTCATGCATGCTTGAACTTATATTCGCCGTTTTATTCAATTCGGATCGATATTTTGGGTCATATCCTGGATTTGTGTATATCGAGCCTCATGGCACATTGTAGAAAGCATCACCATTTGCTAGCACACGACCACGCTCACTCGCGCTTCATTGCGTGGACCCACGACACTTATTTGGACTCGCTTTCCTAGGTTTAGTGGTGTGATTTGGCGTTTGCTTGCTTGGTGTGTCGTTTTTGATTTTGATGGCTCTGATGGACGATCTAGGGCTTAGAGTTTTCTTTTTCTTTCTTCCTCTCTATTTTTTTTCCTTCCGAGCTCCTACTCTCACTCGTCTTCCTCGAGGACGAGGAAGAGTTCAGCTTGGGGGATTTTGACGTGCGTTTATATTTCATATATTCACGCACGTTTTCTTTTGTGTTTCTCCGTGTTTTTCCGCCGTCTCTTATTCGTTTTCGTATATTTTCCCGTTTTCTTTCACTTTTCTTTGTTTGTCCATGATTGTAGGGATTGACCACGTAGGGGACGTTTAACGATGATATCCCAAGTCCCCGGAGCAACGGGAGAAGTCACGCGTGATCCGGGGGGTCAAACGCCAAAGAATTCATCTTTCAGCCCCTCACCCGATCGGTTGGTCTTCTCCAACCGATCGGGTGATGCACGCGTGCACCAACCGGTCTCTGCCGCAGCTCACAAAGAAGTCACCCGACCGGTTCGCAGACCGGTTCAGCGGGGGCTATTCTCTGTTTTCTCGAAGCAAAGCGCCAACCGATCGGGTGACTCTCACCCGATCGGTTCATCTGTAGCTGAAGAAGATGAGCTGAAGACACGGACGTTCAACCGACCGATTCACCCGACTGCTTCAAGATCCAACCGGTCACTCAAGAACTCACCCGACCGGTTCATGTGATCGGGTGAAAACTCGCCGTTTTCTGATATTTATTTGTAACGGATCAACCGATCGGTTGACTTGTCAACCGATCGGTTGATGCGACGGCCTATATATAGAGCCCCTAGGGTTCCAGAAACGGGAGTTGATGTTTTTCTACTGTTTTATTTCCTTGTGACGGCTGTAATTGTTACTCTTTTGTAAGTTTTCAGATCTTTCTAAAATTTTAGTATTGTCTTTATGACTCTATTACTTCTGCATTGCAATTGTCCGATTACGATTCTAACGGTTAAATTTCATTTAGATTGCTTTTTCATGAATTTTTGTGAGTAGTTCCCTAATCTGGGATTTTGGTGGAAACCCCTTCGGGGGCTCTCCCTGATGCGTCCATAGGGTTAGGAAACCGATAGGGAGTAGGAATCTAACGATTACGCGGGGTGTTTCATTGTCATTGGCGGGAAAAAGACCGCCTTTGACCGTCGGGCCAAGGGGGAATAAACTTGGCGGTTGACTCCCTAGCCATAGCTCACACCCTTAGCGTAGACGTCGAATCCTAGCACGCGGGAGCGGCAGGATGAGACGTTGGGAGTTATCGTTGCGGGCTTAGTGCTCCCGGGATCGATCAGTGTTTATGGACACGGGAGTGCCCACTGATCGAACCCGGGAAGTCCGGTGTATCATCTTGGGCACCGACCGGAATATCGGGCCCATGGGACGCCGGTACCACTTTCAGAGGCAACGTCTCACCATTAGGCCCTAATCCCGATCGCTATCCATACCCGTAGGCCGCGTCGGCGAGAGTCTCTCGTCGGGTTGGAAACCAAAGTCCCGGGTTTTCTTTCTTGTTGTTCATACCCATTCATTTCCTTTCGTGACAACCAACCACCGATTCGGGCTAGCTCGCCCCTCGGGGTGATTTAGGTCCTACCTGACCCAAGCAAAACCTCGCCTCCCTGAGTTCGATATTCCCGCACCCTACACTAACCGTGAAACTTGCGGTAAACGACACCGCGCCGCCGCATCAGTTTGCGGGCGCCCGGTAAAATATACATTCCGTTGATAACCCGTTTGCCAACTGGGGTTTCCTTGATAATGGTTGAATGCAATTTTCGGCATTTTCTTTGGCTAGATTTTCCTTGTTGGAGGTTAGGCTGTAGAGGGTGACGGCGCTTGTGCCCTATCCCCTCTCTTCTTAATTTCCAATGAGTGGAATCTAGTTTGTAAATTTGTATCATTTTCTGATTTTAATATAGTACACCTTTACCTGTCAAATATATATATACTAGTCATTACCCGTGCCCGCGGGCACGGTTCATTTAAGATTTTCCCCCGTGAAATCTTTGTTCCCCAAAAAATTATTTCCACAATCAAAATTTAAAAGAACAACAAATTAGCATAAAAATATTAAGCGACACGTGCACCTTCGTCGTGGGTGCCTTCAATTTGCAGAACAATTCGGTGTGGAACAACATATTCGGTGCGGACACCTTCGGTGCAAAACAACGCGCGAGCACCTTCAGCGCGGAACAGCAAATTCGGCGCAGAACAATGCCCGAGCACATTCGATGCGGAACAACAAATTTGGTGTGGGCGACATTGGCGTGGAAGAACAAATTAGCGTAAAAATATTTAGCGGCATGGTCACCTTCATCGTGGGCACCTTCGGTGCGAAAAAACAATTACGGCGTAGCCGCCTTCAATGTGGAACAACAAATTCGGTGCGGGCGCCTTTAGCGGGAACAACAAATTCAACGATGGCACCTTCAGTGCGGAACAACGCGCGAGCGCCTTCGCTGCGAAACAACAAATTCGGCGCGCTCGCCTTCGGCACGGAACAATGCGTGAGCGCCTTCGGTACAGAACAACAAATTTAGTGTGGGCGCCTTCGGTGCGGAACAATGTGTAAACGCCTTAGGCGCGAAACAACAAATTCGGTGTAGACGCCTTCGACGCGGAACAACAAATTTGGTGTGAAACAACAAATTAGCGTAAAAAATCTATTCTACTTAACATGGAGTTCAGCTTACTCTGGCTCAACACATGTGAAAACACATAATATCCCAACTCTCATAGGTGGTGCATTTAATTGAGTGAGAACGAAGAGGTTGCACATGTCCAGCTCTGGCTCTTACTCATTTTTTAGGGGTTGTCTCTTGGTGGTGAGCCCACCATATGTCCAAGGGTGGTTACAGTGGGATAATGTGCAACCTGGCCTCAAATGGTTCACCAACCTACACAATATATATAATTAATATAACCAACATCTTATGTATATAGCTATGATGAAATCACTACCATAAAATTTTGACCCCTCAGACGTCACCAGAAAGTGAATCAAATAGAGAATAATTGAAGAGATTAGAATACAATACACAAAAACAACTAAAATCAACAGCATAGGACAAAAGAAACTTATTTCACAACAAAATGATCCCATTTCCTCCCACATGCATACCAATCTCACACTAACATAGTAATAATCTTCTACTACTCATGCACCTAAACAAAACAAAATATCAGTACTGGCAAGATGAAGAGATTACATTAGAGAAACAAAACAAAACTTCCACACATCAGCTTCATATTCATAAGACCTAACATAAATATTACAATGGATTTGATTTCTTTATCACATAAACCCCATAAATAACCTCTAGTTTACTCTAAGAACCATGTCCTTGTGAGAATAACATTCCTCGCATTGCCCTAGTCTCTCCCCTTGAGAGTCCTCCCTGCTCCCTCATACACTTAGAATGAAGAGATCTGGCTTCTTGCAAGCTATTTAGCCAGCCATTAATGTGGAGAGACTTGATCATCGTCTTCTTTGTATTCATTTGCATTATATTGATCTACTACATTTGCATTGGACCAGCAGAGTTTGGAGCACTCAGAGATGTTAACAGGAGTAGATTGCATGTGGACTTTGCATTGACATTGGCCTCTGGGATCAGCCTTGAAGTAGAGTGAAGCCTTTTAGAGCATGAAGAAGAAGAAGATGATGATTGGTCGTTTACTCTTTTATGAGAACTTGGGCTTCCATATTCTTTCCTCTCCCTGGCAAAAGACCACACATCTTCTTCCTCAAAATCCTGAAAATTGAGCAACAATTTGTTTTATTCATAATTGATACTGGTAGGAAAAAAATTGAGGAAGTAAGTACATACTGTACAATTGGTCCAACATACTGGTTTTATGCAATATATTCTCAAAAAACTGTCTTTTTTGTATTACATTCCTTGAGGTTCGTTTACAATTTACATTGATTTTGATCATATGCAGAACTATGAAAAGTTATGGAGCTTTTTGCTAATGCTGCTTCATGTGAATCAAAACAGCAGTTACTTCAAAACTGATGTGTGTAAACTATTTTCTATACATGAACTTATGAGAAAATTGGGAATTTTGGTCCAAATAGTCACGGTATATTATGCGCTACTGAAAGATGAGAACAAAGCAACAACAAACAAATGCAAGTTACCATTAGAGACCGGGTTCACTTCCATATCAAATGATAATTTCCTTGATCAGGTGTTCTCAAGTTACACAAAGCTGCAAAATTTTACAATTCCATCACTTCAAATGAAAAAAATGGACTCTGGAGCTTCTTTAATGCATGTTTGTTCTCAAGAAATGACCACAGTAGAATTTTGTCATAAACTTTGCAAGGTATCAAAACTGATGCATAAAAACATAGGTAGGGTTGCTGGGATACTATAAGACTAATATTTATTTTCTGTCATTTGAATATGCAATATGTTTGCTGAAAGCTGTTGATGTATGTTGTTTGTGCTCACTAATAATCAGCAGGTCCACTTCATTTCCATATCTGGTCACTATTGTATTGTATATGAGTGGATACTGCTCATTGATTTCAGCCATTGATAATCAAATTTCTAAATTTCTAGTTAAACAACAGATGACAACGGAACCCAAGTGTCAAGCAGTAATCCTTCTCCTGATTGGGCTCATAGTATGAGGGTCACATATCATGCACCAAAGGGGTTAACCTTCCTTCATGAGAAGAATATCGGGCATCAGAACATCAAATCTAGCAATATGTTTTTATTTGATGTCTTTAAAGCAAAACATGGCAGCAACATCAGTGACCAGTCTCCTGATTAGTCTCATCTTAATTCTATGCGAGTCCTGGGAACCTTCGGTTATAGTGCAACAGAGTAATGACATAAAAACTTGGGAATTCTACGCAATTAGCACTTATTTCAAATATCTTTCATATTATTTGCTGATAGTGGGCATATTTGACTATTTTCCTTGGAATAATCTGTACATAACTTGTACTCAACAGTTATACAAAGCCCATAAGAAAGTAAAGCCTTCACAATATCTTCAGTTGTTCTCACTTTATCTAAACTATAAGAAAGTAAAACCCATATGAGTGTATTATATATATGATGTAATACATGATGTTAACCATGGCATTACAACAAATAGTTGCCAAAACAGATCATAAATAGAAGTAAGATAAAAAATAATTCAATTTGCTTGGATTGCCAATGATTTGCATTATGTCAGTTTTATATGAACAATTCCAATACTTCAAATGCCAATTCATTAGGTGAAATTGAAATACTTCAAAATACTTCAAAATAATTCATTAGGTTGGAATGCCAATACTTCAAATAATTCATTGGCATTCAAAATACTTCAAAATTATATGACTATTATATGAATGTTATATGAATGTTGGTTTTCATGCCATATTGAAAGTTATATGACTGTTATCAACTGTAGGAAAAAAATTCAAAACAAAACATGCAAAATATTAAACATGAAAGCTTAATGAAAATTACACCCAACTACTCTGAAAATTACATCCAACAGTTAAATTATAGTTTGAAAACTCAAAAATATAAACATCACATGGACTAAAATTGAAGCATATGAAATATTCAAAAAGACTGTTAAACAATTCCACTGCAGGTTAACAATGATTCCATTATCACTTCATGCAGCCTGACTGAAATATAAACATCAACAGGCAGGGTTCAATTTAAAAATATTCAAAAATATAAACTCAAAAATATAAACATCACATGGACAAAAATTGAACTAAGTTGAACCCTGACTAATTTGAACTAATTTGGACAAAAATATAAACATCACATTTGGGCTAATGGAAAGAATGGCAGTGAAATTAAATTTCTCAATCATTGGCATTTTCAGACTTGAGTATTCAAATTATCAAATTTCTCATGATTATCAGACTCCCATTGGCAAAAATCATTGGCATTCAAATTTTGAACCCTCAACTTGTGATAATTTGGCAAAAATCATTGGCAGTCAAATTGAACCCTCAAAGTTGATTTCTCAAATTTTGATAATCATGCCTACTTGATTTCTCAAATTATCACATCAACTCATGAGAAATTTCTGACTTGAGTATTCAAATCATTGGCAAAAATCTGAAAATCTCAAATTATCAAATTATCATTTCAAATGCAAATGAACTCATGGGCATTCAAATTATCAAATTATCAAATTATCAAATGATCCCTGTTTTCCATATCAATAACTCAAATCCTTGATGAAGCTGAAACATTGAGCATGAATGGATATATGCTCAACTAAAACTACAATAAGAAAGAGATATGCTCAACTAAAACTCCAATAACAAAGATATATGCTCAACAATAAACAATAAACTGGAACTTTGCTTAATGAATTGATACTTTGTTATATTTGTTGAGCAGAAATATTCACTGCTCAACTAAAACATTGCCAAGTGAATAATGTCATTTGGCCTACCTTCCCATGTCATATCAGGATATCCTATAATATATCCATCATTCAGGATATCCTTTTAAGCCCTATATATTCTGTTATTGCACTTCCACTTGAAATTCATAAACTGTTGCTAATATCTTGGCATTCCACTTCTGACTTAATAGGCTTTAGTGGATTTTCTCACCAATCTTGGATAGGCATTAGGATATTCTCACCAAACCTAATGAATTCAACTTAATCTCTGAAATTCTAAATATTCTCACCAATTTTGAGCATTGAGCATTCTAAAATATTCTCATCTATCTTGAAAACCAATAAAAACTGAATTCAAATACAAAATCTTTTGATGAACATTTTGAAGAATACATCATTTTGAATAGATGAGAATATTTTAGAATGCTCATCCATATGGGGTACTGTTAAATTTATCAACACTGAATTCAAAATGCTCATCCATTCTCAAGCTTTACAATCTGCAACAGAATATTCTCAAGCTTCATCCAAGCTTCATCCAAGAACATTGAGAATTGAGAGAATTTGTGAATTATAACAACAGAATACATAATGCAAAACAGTTTTACATTCTCAAGCTTCATCCAAGCTCATCCATTCTCCTATTCAAGCAAAACAGAATATTCTCAAAATTCAGTTTGTAAGTTTCACATTCAAACAGTATGAAATTTAACAGGACAATTATGAAGCTCTCAAGCTCAAACTCAAAGAAAAAAAATTTAAATAACTTTGAGAGGGTTCAAATTGGCCAAAGAAAAAAATTTAAGGGTTCAATTTGAGGGTTCAATTTAAATAACTGTGAGAGGGACAATTATGAAAGCATTGGCAGTCACATTCAAATTTAAATGTTCTAATTCAAGTGTCAAATGATCATGCCAAATGTCCATACAAATTTTTATGCCAAATTTGTCAGTCCAAGTGTCAAACTGAATATGAAATAAAAAAACAGAACTCTAAAAATTCAGAAGTCTAATATTCAAATACATACTCATACTCTTAAATCAAATTTCTTCTAGCTATAATATTTAAGTTTCCAATCTTCTAGCAATGAAAATAGGAAGTCAATTTTGGACATAATATATCAAGCTAAGATTGTTCAGGACATAATATACCCTATTTTGGATTAATATATTTTTGAATCCAATTGCATTATATCCAGTTTGATATATTGGAAGTTGCTATTATATCCAGCTTATCCAGCTTATCAAGTTTACATTGTGCTATTATGTGTATAATATATCAAGCTTATCAAGTTTACATGTAAATTGTTCACTTCCAATATATCAAACTTGATAAGCTTGATAAGCTTGATAAGCTTGATACGTTTGATGGATATATTAAGCTTATCAAACTTATCAAGCTAAGATTGTTCAGGACATCCAATGTTACATCCAATTGCATTAATATATTTTTGAATATCTCAATTTCTCTTTAACATATAAATATCTCAATTGCACTGAAAAATTGAATATATAGTTTGCATAAACTTAAAAAAAATAAATATCACACCCAATTAGATATGAAATATATATTCAATGTAAATATATTTTAGAATATCTCAATTTCTCATTAACATATCAAGTTTTCTCCATAACTGAATACACATCTCTAACCAAAAACATGCCCAATACAAAATAACACATTCAATCAATTTTTCTCCATACCTGAAAAACCAAACTCAAAACACCAAGCTGTGATGAAGCTCTAACCAATGGATGAAGCTCTCACTGAGAGGTTGATCTGCAAGGGGAGTGTGGGTACATGATAATACAAAATTACACAGTCAGTAAAAAATTCAATTGGGTACATGATAATACAAAATAAACAGGATATCAAAGATAGATGGTTTTCAAGATACCTTGTTATACAAAATTTTGGATATCCAGTTTTTATTGGTTTTCAAGATAGATGAGAATATTCTAAAATATTTGAATTTGAATTCTAAATATTTTGTATTTGAATTCTAAATAGTGAGTAACCTTGAAAACCAATAAAAATATAATGAGAATAGATGAGAATATCCAGTTTTTAGCATTTTTTACCTAGAAAATTCAATTGAGTGAGTGATACTTTGTATAAAAATTCAATTGAGTGAGTGATACTTTGTTATACAAAATTTTTTCTGATATCCAAGATATATTTTTCTGATATAAACATATAAAAAAATGCTAAACTTGATTTTTAACAGGATATCCAATTGGCCTGTTAAAATTAACTTGACTATAATAGTAATATGAATGTTGGTTATATGAATGTTGGTTATTCAAACAAACAAACAAACATATATGTTTTTCTGATATCCAAGATATATTTTTTTGGATGTCCTAAACTTGGATATCATGTAGCATATTCAAAGTTATATGACAATTTTGTTTGAATGTTAAAATTTTGAATATCTTGTAGCATATCCTGTTATATGACAAACAAACATCAATTTTTTAATTTGAATGAATGTTTGTTTGTAACAGGATATCACCCTAATTTGTAACAGGATATAACAGGATATCACCCTAATTTGTAACAGGACAAACAAACATCCTGTTATATTCAAAGTTTAGGATATCCAAGTTTAGGATATGCTGTTATTTGTAATTTGAATGAACTTTGTAACAGGATATCCTGTTACATAGAATTTTTTTGTTTGTAACAGGATATGACAAACAAACATCCTGTTATTTGTAACAGAAATATACATAGAATTAGGGTGATATCCTGTTACAAAGTTCATTCAAATTAAAAATACATAGAAATACATAGAAATAACAGGATATGACAAACAAACAAACATTCAAATTAGGGTGATATCCTAAACTTTGAATATAACAGAATATAACAGGATATGACAAACAAACATCAATTTTTTAATTTGAATATGACAAACAAACATCAAGTTTAGGATATCCAAGTTTAGCATATCCTGTTACAAAGTTTAGGATTTCAAAGTTTAGGATATTCAAAGTTTAGCATATATTTTGTTTGGATATGCTGGAGGTATATGATATTCAAATTTTGTTTGAATGTTAAACTTGAATGAATGCTAAACTTGATGCTACAGGATATCCAATTGTCATATAACTTTGAATATGAATGTTGGATATTCAAAGTTTTGGATATCCTAAACAAACAAACATATATGCTAAACTTGATGCTACAGGATATCCAATTCAAAACTTTGATGTTTGTTTGTTTGTTTGAATATGCTGCAGGAAAACAAACATACATATATGAATGCTAAACTTGATGCTACAGGATATCCAATTGTCCTGTTTGAATGTTATATGAATGTTGGTTAGTTTGAATAACCAACTTGACTATTATATGAATGTTATACTTCAAAATACTTCAAAATCCAATTGTCCTGTTAAAATTAACTTGATATCTTGTTAACAGGACTTGGATTTTTAACAGGACTTGGATTTTTAACAGGACAATGGTAAAAATGCTATCCTGTTAACAGGACTTGGATTTATGTTAAAAACAGGATATCAGGACAATTGGATATAAAGTTATAAATATTAACAGGATATGTTAAAAATTAGAATATTAACAGGATATCAAAATTTTTTAACAGTATTAAAATTTTATATGTTTATAACATGATATCAGAATATTAACATGTGTTATCAAAAAATGTTTAAAATGTTTAAAATTGAACATTATTAACTTGGATTTATGTTTACAGGACAACGTTTCTAGCATTTTTGAAACATAAACAACCATATCAAAAAAAATTGCAGACAACCAAGTTCAATTTTTTTTGATATGTATCCATCCAAGTTCAATTTTTTTGATATGAAATTGCAGACAACCATATCAAAAAAAAATTTATCAAAGGAAACATAACATCAAAAAAAAGTTGAATATCAAGTGTCTTTATTCAATAAAAATACAGGAATATTGCCCAAGTATTTGACATTCAAGTAGCCAAGTATTTGAATAAAATATTTAGCTAAAATACTCTCACCCAAGTAGTTGACATTCAATATTTTTACAGGAATATTGCCCAAGTGTCTTGACATCATCTTGAATATCAAATTCCTTCAATTTTCTTATTGTATTTGCTAAAGTGCAAGCTAAAATATGTTGAATATTGGGCAAATATTTATTCAGCAAATTTATGAAGATATATGCCAAAGTGCAAGCCAATATCCAATAAATTCAGCAGGAGTCAATAAATTCATAAATCCAATATTCAAAATACTGCCAATATTAGAATGGAAATAGCATAGGACTAATATGCCAACAATTCAGTATTAACAATTAACAAATGCAGTATTAACAATTCAGTATTAACAATTTTCACAGGACAACCACTATTTTGATGTGCAACTGCCTTAACTAAAAAGAGATACTTGAATGAAGGGTTAAGGTGCTCACCAAGTGTTGAGGTGCAGAGGACGTGATGAAGCTAGCAAACTCACAAACCAATGGTTGAGTTGATGAGGAAGTGATGAAGCTCAATGCACTGCAATGGGGGTGCTCTTCTTGATGAGGGTGAAATAAAGTAAAAGAAAAAAAATTGAGGAGAAGAGGAAGAGATAACCGTGGTTCAGGACATCAAGATTGATCTCCGTGCTCTCCCTTGCTCTTCTTGAGCTAGAGGTAGAAGAAGATGTCGAGGAGGAACGTTGAGCTGGAGGTAGAAGAAGATGGCGAGGAGGAACGTGCGCTCTCCCTGACTCTTCGTGCTCTACCTTTGAATTTTGTGATGGCGAGAAGTGAGGAACGGGAGCTTGAGCGTAGCAAGGATTTTGTGAGGAACGTGAGCTTGAGCGTCGCGGCAAGGGATCAAAATTTTTCCCTCCTTTTGTGATGGCGAGAGCTGATGGGATTAAAAATTTTTCCCTCCGTGTGTGATGTGATCAAAATGAAGAGGATGTGATTCAAAATTTAAAAATTCTGATGTGATCCAATCAATTTCTCATACCCTATATCTATTTCTCATACCCTATATAAACATCACACCCAATTACACATAACCAAAACCAAATTCTCTTATCCAATATCTCTTATCCATTATCTCTTATACAAAATCTCTTATACAACAATACACATATCCACATACAACAATACACATAACCAAAATCTCTTATCCAATTTCTCTTATCCAAAAACCCATGATAACATCCCTGTTTTATTATATATATATATATATATATATATATATATATATATATATATATATATATATATATATGGGAATGTTCAAATGAGAACTTTCCCCCGTGAGAATTCCGTAGGAACTTCCTCTCTTTGATTTTTTTCATAGATCCAAACCATTGAATGTGTTCTAAACATGTTAATACACTTTCATATCAAAAATCAAGACAACCCCCTATTTTCCCCTTGATCGGAACGGTACAAAATGTTCTATTGTTCTGAAACCGTTAAATTTGTAACGGCTTGATCAAGGGTCAAATCCACCTAGGGTTCACCCATTATTTTTTCTGGGGTGTATATATGTATGGATTAAAGTGTGAAAAAAAATTTTGAAATTTTTTTTTAAAAAATTAAAAAATTTAGTTCGCACGGGCAACCCAGTGAGAACCGTTCGCAGCCGACCACGCCCATATATATATATATATATATATATATATATATATATATATATATATATATATATATATATATATATATAGGGTAAAGTGTTCCTAGGTTGACTCCTTAGATTAAATCTAAGGAGTCGCCCCCATTTTCCCTCATATCCCACAATTTTTATGGATTTTATTTTTCATGGGGTTGTTGTTCACCTCATGGATGATCAACATACCAAAAATCAAGTCATTCCAATACTTTTAGAGCCACCATCCACCCCTTGCAACTTCAACGGTCTGAAAACGTGCTGAAAACCCATGAAGTTACAAGGGGTAGATGTGGGCTCCTAAAAGTATTGGAATGAATTGATTTTTGGTATGTTGATCATCAATGAGGTGAACAACAACCCCATGAAAAAAAATTCCGAAAAAAAATGTGGGATATAGGGAAAATGGGGGCGACTCCTTAGATTGAATCTAAGGAGTCACCCTAGGAACACTTTACCCATATATATATATATATATATATATATATATATATATATATATATATATATATATATATATATATATATATATATATATATGGGGTAGGGGCGTGGGTTTCCTCCTTGGCTAGTTGATACCCATTTTTCATTACACACACACATTATGTGTGCGTATCTCTCTTGCGCTGTAACTACTGGTTTCCTTGTATCTGGATTTATTATAATATAATATATGTTTTGGTGGATTTTCTCCTCATGTGTGGTTTTCGTCTCCGTAGCTTTCATTTTCGATCGATTCGTCGTATTTTCTCGTTTCTTCCTTAGGATTGTCGATTTCGAAGTATGTCATTCGTGACGGACTTCATAACGGTCGTATCTTACTATTAGATCAAGCCTAGGAGTCTTAGGAATCGATCCCGGGGCCCCGCGCTCCGTATCGGAACTTTTTGTGCTAGGTTGCAAACTAGTCGGTCAGCAATGCTTCTTTAACCGACTAACACATCATCTAAATTTTAGTATCAGTACTGTTCACTCTTAGTCGGTCTAAGAACGTTCATCGACCGACTAGATGCTAAACTAGTCGGTCAGTATTTGTTCATGGACCGACTAAATCTAAATCCTATTTTCGTTCAGGAGTTACTGTTTACACTTAGTCGGTCTGCGTTGGTCGACCGACCGACTAGTTGCCAAACTAGTCGGTCAGTGGTTGCTCTTTGACCGACTAATCTGTGTAAAAACCCTAATTTCTGGGCAGCCGCCAGCCCAACCTATTTATACCCCTCCCAAGCGATTTCATCTTCCTCCACTCGACCCTAAACCCTAAAATCTCCCCCATTGAGCCCCCATCTTCCTCCAAGCTTCATTCCTTCATCCCAAGCCCTAGATTCATCATCTAAACCCTCCATCCACTCATTCCACCTCTCATTTTCCCCAAATCTCCATAAAATCCCCAAAATCCCCCAAAAACCCTAGTTCTCCAAACTTCTCCAATCTTTTCCAGATCTGATCCTAGGGTTCTCCGGAGTGTTTCTTCCGCCTCCTCTCGGTAAGCAATCGATCCCTTGGTGTTTTTATAACCTATTTGTATTTTTATGAAACCCTAATAGAATTTCATGTTGTTTGTTGATTGTTCCCCCATAACAGCGATTTCCCCATGGATTAGCATCCGTGTGACGAAGTGGTCGTCATCCCCGGTGCTAGGCAAGTGAAACTTGCCACTTAGGGTTTAGGCCATGTTTTAGACCATTTGCTTGTTGTAGGCGTAAAAGAGGCTAGGCGACGAAATGATACTCGCCTAGGCGCAAATTGGGGAACTAGCTTGACAACGAAGCTAGTTCCGACATATATCATGTTGCACAATTACCATGTCATGTTTACTTTCCATTAACGGTACACGAATTAATTGTCATGTCATTGCATTCTTTAAGTGCTTCTGTGATTGCGTAGCTTCGCTACGAATGCTTGTGTTCCTGGCTCGTGTTCCAGAAGCGGGCCATGTGTTGGTTGATAGCCAATGCCCGAATTGCTTGTTTCCGGCTAGGTGCACCCTTACGCCAAATGTTTAAGAATGCGAGCTCATGTGCGGGGCAACCCCGGCTCACTTGCTGAGCTCATGTGCGGGGACGCTGGCTCCATTACGTGTGGGTATTGGGGGTAAGAGTTAAGCGGCCAATCAACTGGGAGTCTGCCCGATCAGCAACTGCAGTGGTAAGGCGTAAACTCTGGGTTTTGGGGTAGTTGTTAAGCGGCCAATCAGCGAATGTGAAACCATTCAGCTGTAAGGCGTAAACATCTACAAATAACGTGAATAGTGAATTGATTGAGATTGATAGTAGCTTGGCTACTCTTGTCTTGTCCCGATGATTGTTCTCATGTACAAATTGTCTTGCCATGTCTTGATTGTGCACTCATGTTATAACTGCCATGTCATGCATACTAAAACTGCTAGGTTGCTAGTTGCCTTACTTTCAGTTTCCTTGCCCAAGTCTTTTAGACTTGCTGACATGTGCCCCTTTACTCTTTTGGGTGACACATGTTAGATCCTGAGCCTGAGTACCTTATTGAGGACGAGGTGTTTGCTGACGCCGAGCCCGAGCTTGTGTTTGACGGGGAGTACGTGGACACTGGGGACCAGTCCTAGTGTTTTCGTTGTGTTTCCCTTTTGTTTAGACAGTTGTTTTGTTATCGGTGCGTAGCACCTATACTTTATTATGTCGTTGCTTTGTTGGCCTTGTTCTGGGCCTTGAGACTCTTTCTTTTAGCCTGTTGGCTTTTCTGGATGTTGGACTTATTTTCATGTTAGACAATTTATGAGATGTGAGATTTTATTTCAGTCTCTCCTTGTGTTATTATTGTTGTTCCGTTGTGGTTACAGGGACCTGCTTATGTTTTATTGACGCTTATCGGGTTTGGGGCTTCACAGCTCCACTCTCGTGCGGACCTTTTCACGTCTCGCCTCCATTTTTGGGAAGCGGGTCGTGACAGGTTTTGTTGGTGGCCCATGTAGGTCCTTCTGTAACTGCGATTTTTGGAATGACGATAATAATGTTAGAATGTCCAATAAACTAAGTTCGACGTCCGATGTCATAAGCTATGAGTCTAATCTGATTCGTTTTCTGTGTCATTAGATGGCAGGAAGGCGTTTCACCCGTGGTGGGGGGTAGTGGTGCGCTCCCTCATGATGAGGAGCCTGAGCGGGAACCCACCAGCGGTGAGATGATGCGGATGATGCTCCAGATGATGCAAGTGCAGCAGGGCGTGCTTCTGCAAGTCCAGAATGCTCCACTTGCTCGAGCTGCCCGGGCTCTTCCGGATGCCCCTCGCTCTGAGCCAGGAACGAAGCAATTTCGGGAGCTGGGTCCCGCATATTTTGATGGGTCTGAGGGTCCTCTGGCTGCCGATGAGTGGATTCGAAACATCGAGGACAATCTAAAGATGGCCAAGATCACCCCGGCTGGATGGGTTGATTTGGCGAAGAGGCAACTCAAGGATAATGCTCGGAATTGGTGGGATGCGGAAGAGAAGATGTTGGTGGAGCCGATAGCTTGGGCTACCTTCAAGGCCAGATTTGAGAGTGAGTTCTTCCCGAAAGCTGCCAGGGAAGAGATGCTGCAGCGTTTTATCGATTTGAAGCAAGGGAGCTCGTCGGTGGACCAGTATCACCAAGAGTTCTTGAGGCTGAGTCGGTTTGCACCAAAGATGGTGCAGGACGCTGAGGAGAGAGCTCAGAGGTTCCTGCAGGGGCTTGCTTCGGAGCTCCAGAGTTTTGTGACCTCTTCTGACCGGGAGTCTTATCAGAAGGTTCTAGTAGCAGCCAAGAGGCAGGAGCTGCTCGTGAACCAGAGGAGGGGGTCTGTTGTTGGTGCTGGGAAGAGGCCTGTGGAACAGGCGAGAGCTGTGGTTAGACCTGGATTCAGGCCTAATCAGTCTGCTCAGTTTAAGAGGCCAGGAGGGCCTATTCTGAAGACTTGCCATTTCTGCGGCAAGCCTGGCCACATCAAGGATCAGTGTCGGAAGTTTTTGGGCCAGTGTCTGGTTTGTGGTGATGCTTCCCATGTCGCAAAGGATTGTCGGCATGCGAATCAGCTGCGGAGGGCACCTGTTGCAGCACAGCCGTTGCAGCAGCGAGCGTCTGTTCATACTGGACGTGGAGCAGCTCTTGTTCCACAGGGGCAGGCTTTTCGGCAGGCTGTTCCGCCGAGGAGGCAGGCTTTTCTAATGACCGCTGCGGAGAGCGAGGCTGTGGATGAGGTTATCGCAGGTAATCCTCAATCTAGCTGTTACTTTCCTAGCTGGTTTTGATTGTTAGATTGTGTTGTTTGCTTGAACATGGTTGTTTGCTAGACTAGAGTTTGATTGTTAATTGATTGGTAGGTGTGGTTTTGGTTTGCACATTTCCTGCACGAGTCCTCTTTGACTCTGGTGCATCGATGTGCATTATTTCTCGGAGCTTCGTGGAGAGGCATTCCTTGTCGACGTCCCCTCTTTCCGAGAGTTGGAATATCGTTACAGGGAATGGCGTGGTCTCGGTGCATCGTGGTTGCAATTCTTGCTCGTTGGTGGTCTGTGAACATGAGCTTTTCACTGATTTCATTGTCCACGACATCATCAACTATGATGCAGTTCTTGGGATGGACTGGCTTGTGAGCTTCTATGCTACGATCAACTGTCGGAGGAAGAAGGTGGTGTTCGAGATTCCCGGACATCCAGTATTTGAGTTCAGTCGTGGGTAGCAGTTCGCTTGGTCCTGTCAGGTTTCGGGCCAGACCAGTGGAGGCTGTGGCTATGCAGATGGAGTTGGAGTGGCCAGCTGTGGTGCGAGATTTCGGCGACGTCTTCCCCGAGGAGATGTCTGGTTTACCGCCTGATCGAGCTCTAGAATTTTCTATTGATCTCGTTCCGGGAGCGCAGCCGATTTCGAAGGCGCCGTATCGTATGGCACCTGCAGAATTGGAGGAGTTGCGGAAGCTGCTGGATGAGCTTTTGCAAAAGGGTTATATCAATCCTAGTGTGTCTCCGTGGGGAGCACCGGTGTTGCTGGTAAAGAAGAAGGATGGTTCGCGTCGCATGTGCGTGGACTATCGGGAGTTGAATGCGGTGACCATTAAGAATAAATACCCGTTGCCTCGCATCGATGATATTTTTGATCAGCTTGGAGGTTCGAGGGTGTTTTCTAAATTGGATCTGAGGAGTGGTTACCATCAGTTGAAGGTGAAGAAGGATGATGTTCCGAAGACAGCGTTCAGGACGAAGTATGGACACTATGAGTTCGTGGTCATGCCTTTCGGCGTAACTAACGCGCCCGCAGTTTTCATGAATCTGATGAACTTGATTTTCTACGACTTTTTGGATAAGTTTGTTGTTATCTTTATTGACGACATTCTGATCTATTCGAAGTCGGAGGAAGAGCATGCCTCGCACTTAAGGACGGTGTTGGAGATTTTGAGGAAGCATCGTTTGTATGCTAAGTTTTCGAAGTGCGAGTTTTGGCTGGATAGAGTTGCTTTTCTCGGGCATGTGGTGACTGGAGATGGTATTTCAGTGGATCACGAGAAGATTAGGGCCATCAGGGAGTGGCCCGTTCCGTCGTCAGCTTCCGAGATTCGGAGTTTCCTTAGACTTGCTGGTTATTATCGGTGATTCATTAAGGACTTTTCCCGTATTGCTGAGCCGATGACCAGGTTGACGCGGAAGGATGTTGCTTTTGTTTGGTCGGGTGATTGTGAGAATGCTTTTGGCGTTCTGAAGGAGAGGTTGACGACTGCCCCTATTCTTGTTGTGCCTGATCGCAGCGGTGGATTCGAGATCTTTTGCGATGCTTCTGGCAAGGGTCTCGATTGTGTGTTGCATCAGCATGGGTATGTTGTGGCGTATGCGTCTCGTCAGCTTAAGGTTCATGAGAAGAATTACCCGACGCATGATTTGGAGTTGGCTGCCGTTGTGTTTGCTCTTAAGATTTGGAGGCACTTCCTGCTGAGTGAGAAAGTGAAGATTTTCACCGATCACAAAAGCTTGAAGTATATTTTCACTCAGAAGGAGCTCAACATGCGACAGAGTCGATGGTTGGAGCTTATGGCAGATTATGAGATTGATTTGCAGTTTCACCCTGGCAAGGTGAATGTGGTTCCAGATGCTTTGAGTAGGCTTCCAGCGGTGATGATTTTGACCTCGCAGTGGAGATTGCAGCAGGATTTTTGCGAGTCTGGCATGGAGATTGTTCTTCCTGGGGAGGCTTCGTCGTTGATGTACATGCAGGTACAGTTGACGATCGTGGATCAGATTAAGGCTGGCCAGGCTGAGGATCCGAAGCTGGTGAAGATTCGGGAGCAGGTTGAAGCCGGTCTGCGGACTGACTTCTTGATTCATGAGGATGGCTCGCTGAGGTTTGGAGCCAGGTTGTGTGTGCCAGCTGGGGATATTAGAGAGGAGCTGATGGTGGAGGCACACAGTTCGCCGTATTCTGTGCATCCTGGTGGTACCAAGATGTACCAGGATCTTCGTCTGAATTATTGGTGGCATGGTATGAAGAGGAGTGTGGCTCGGAGTGTAGCCAAGTGCTTGGTTTGCCAGCAAGTGAAGGCGGAGCATCAGCGTACGGCCGGGTTGCTACAACCGCTTCCGATTCCGGAGTGGAAATGGCAACACATAACTATGGATTTCGTGACTGGACTACCTCGGAGTCCGAAGCAGAATGACGCGATTTGGGTGATCGTAGATCGATTGACCAAATCTGCGCACTTTATTTCGTTTCGAGTGGGACAGTCCACTGAGGCGCTAGCGAGGAGATATATGGAGGTAAAATTCTTTTACTCTCCGTTTTTATTTCCTTTTTCCTAGTGTGGATAGTGATGTAACGTGAATCGTGCAGGAGGTCGTGCGACTTCATGGAGTCCCCGTGAGTATCGTGTCAGACAGAGACACAAGGTTCACATCTCAGTTCTGGCAGAGTTTGCAGAAGAGCTTGGGTACGCGTCTGAGTTTAAGCACGGCGTACCACCCGCAGACGGATGGCCAGTCTGAGAGGACGATTCAGATTTTGGAAGACATGCTGAGGGCATGCATGTTGGATTTCAAGGGTTCGTGGGAGGACCATCTACATTTGGTGGAGTTCTCTTACAACAACAGCTTGCAGGCGAGTATTGGCATGTCGCCTTTCGCCGCTCTTTATGGGAGGAAATGCCGATCGCCTTTGAGTTGGGATGACGTTGGTGATCTGGAGTTGTTGGGACCTGAGATGATCGTGGAGGCCGTGGATATCGTCAGGAATATTCGGGAGAGGTTGAGAATTGCTCAGGACCGTTTTAAGCATTGGGCGGATGCTAAACGTCGTCCTTTGGAATTTCAGCCGGGCGACCATGTGTTCTTGAAGATTTCCCCGAATCGCGGTGTGATTCGTTTCGGGAAGCGATGGAAGTTGAGCCCGCGATACATTGAACCGTTTGACATTTTGGAGAGGGTTGGCGAGGTAGCTTATCGCTTGTCCTTGCCGCCATCTTTGGAAGGAGTTCACAATGTTTTCCATGTGTCGCAGCTTCGTCGATACATTATCGATCCATCTCATGCTGTGGATTTTTCGGAGATTACCGTTCGCCCCGATATGACGTATGACCAGCATCCAGTGCAGATTCTGGACAGGCGTCAGAAATCGCTTCGGAACAAGATTGTCAATCTTGTGAGGGTGATGTGGCGACACGGCTCACCTGGAGAGTCTACTTGGGAGAATGAGGATGAGATGCGAGAGCGTTTCCCACTTTTGTTTCCGGACTCGTGAGTATTTGGAAATTCCGAGGACGGAATTTTTCTTAAGTTGGGGAGGATGTAACGACTGGTTTCCTTGTATCTGGATTTATTATAATATAATATATGTTTTGGTGGATTTTCTCCTCATGTGTGGTTTTCGTCTCCGTAGCTTTCATTTTCGATCGATTCGTCGTATTTTCTCGTTTCTTCCTTAGGATTGTCGATTTCGAAGTATGTCATTCGTGACGGACTTCATAACGGTCGTATCTTACTATTAGATCAAGCCTAGGAGTCTTAGGAATCGATCCCGGGGCCCCGCGCTCCGTATCGGAACTGTTTGTGCTTGTTAGCCGGTATAAGAAGGGGCACCGACCGACTAGATGACGATCCAGTCGGTCGGCAATCCTTCTTGGACCGACTAGTTTGCTTTCTAAATTTCTCAGGAGTTACTGTTTATCGTTAGTCGGTCTAAGAACGTTGGTTGACCGACTAGGTTGCAAACTAGTCGGTCAGCAATGCTTCTTTAACCGACTAACACATCATCTAAATTTTAGTATCAGTACTGTTCACTCTTAGTCGGTCTAAGAACGTTCATCGACCGACTAGATGCTAAACTAGTCGGTCAGTATTTGTTCATGGACCGACTAAATCTAAATCCTATTTTCGTTCAGGAGTTACTGTTTACACTTAGTCGGTCTGCGTTGGTCGACCGACCGACTAGTTGCCAAACTAGTCGGTCAGTGGTTGCTCTTTGACCGACTAGTCTGTGTAAAAACCCTAATTTCTGGGCAGCCGCCAGACCAACCTATTTATACCCCTCCCAAACGATTTCATCTTCCTCCACTCGACCCTAAACCCTAAAATCTCCCCCATTGAGCCCACATCTTCCTCCAAGCTTCATTCCTTCATCCCAAGCCCTAGATTCATCATCTAAACCCTCCATCCACTCATTCCACCTCTCATTTTCCCCAAATCTCCATCAAATCCCCAAAATCCCCCAAAAATCCTAGTTCTCCAAACTTCTCCAATCTTTTCCAGATCTGATCCTAGGGTTCTCCGGAGTGTTTCTTCCGCCTCCTCTCCGTAAGAAATCGATCCCTTGGTGTTTTTATAACCTATTTGTATTTTTATGAAACCCTAATAGAATTTCATGTTGTTTGTTGATTGTTCCCCCATAACAGCGATTTCCCCGTGGATTAGCATCCGTGTGACGAAGTGGTCGTCATCCCCAGTGCTAGGCAAGTGAAACTTGCCACTTATGGTTTAGGCCATGTTTTAGGCCATTTGCTTGTTGTAGGCGTAAAAGAGGCTAGGCGACGAAATGATACTCGCCTAGACGCAAATTGGGGAACTAGCTTGACAACGAAGCTAGTTCCGACATATATCATGTTGCACAATTACCATGTCATGTTTACTTTCCATTAACGGTACGCGGATTAATTGTCATGTCATTGCATTCTTTAAGTGCTTCTGTGATTGCGTAGCTTCGCTACGAATGCTTGTGTTCCTGGCTCGTGTTCCAGAAGCGGGCCATGTGTTGGTTGATAGCCAATGTCCGAATTGCTTATTTCTGGCTAGGTGCACCCCTACGCCAAATGTTTAAGAATGCGAGCTCATGTGCGGGGCAACCCCGGCTCACTTGCTGAGCTCATGTGCGGGGACGATGGCTCCATTACGTGTGGGTATTGGGGGTAAGAGTTAAGCGGCCAATCAACTGGGAGTCTGCCCGATCAGCAACTGCAGTGGTAAGGCGTAAACTCTGGGTTTTGGGGTAGTTGTTAAGCGGCCAATCAGCGAATGTGAAACCATTCAGCTGTAAGGCGTAAACATCTACAAACAACGTGAATAGTGAATTGATTGAGATTGATAGTAGCTTGGCTACTCTTGTCTTGTCCCGATGATTGTTCTCATGTACAAATTGTCTTGCCATGTCTTGATTGTGCACTCATGTTATAACTGCCATGTCATGCATACTAAAACTGCTAGGTTGCTAGTTGCCTTACTTTCAGTTTCCTTGCCCAAGTCTTTTAGACTTGCTGACATGTGCCCCTTTACTCTTTTGGGTGACACATGTTAGATCCTGAGCCTGAGTACCTTATTGAGAACGAGATGTTTGCTGACGCCGAGCCCGAGCTTGTGTTTGACGGGGAGTACGTGGACACTGGGGACCAGTCCTAGTGTTTTCGTTGTGTTTCCCTTTTGTTTAGACAGTTGTTTTGTTATCGGTGCGTAGCACCTATACTTTATTATGTCGTTGCTTTGTTGGCCTTGTTCTGGGCCTTGAGACTCTTTCTTTTAGCCTGGTGGCTTTTCTGGATGTTGGACTTATTTTCATGTTAGACAATTTATGAGATGTGAGATTTTATTTCAGTCTCTCCTTGTGTTATTATTGTTGTTCCGTTGTGGTTACAGGGACCTGCTTATGTTTTATTGACGCTAATCGGGTTTGGGGCTTCACAACTCCACTCTCGTGCGGACCTTTTCACGTCTCGCCTCCATTTTTGGGAAGCGGGTCGTGACAGGTTTTGTTGGTGGCCCATGCAGGTCCTTCTGTAACTGCGATTTTTGGAATGACGATAATAATGTTAGAATGTCCAATAAACTAAGTTCGACGTCCGATGTCATAAGCTATGAGTCTAATCTGATTCGTTTTCTTGATCTTGTTTTACAGCAAACGTGCTATCCAATGTTTGCCAAATCTTATTAATAAAAATCTCAGGAGCAGAGGATTACAGTTTTACCTAATACTAGCTAAAGCCCTCTCCTTAAGTAATATGTCATCTGGTTTAGCAAACATTTTAACATGTTCTAAAATTTTTATGGGCATTGTGATTATGGAGAAAGGGAAGTAACTGTTTGTCACTTTCTTCTGGTGGATATTGGATGTGTTTGTGTGTTTTGAACCAGCAGTCTCTCTCACATTATTGAGATTTTCATTGTTCTTTATTGTGGGGTCTATTGTATCAGACCACTTTATACATGGATATTTCATGTGTGTCCCCTACTGCAGTGGCAGCTAGCAGCATGCCTTAAGTTAACAAAGTAGGTTTCCCGTAGAAGGCTGCAGCTACAGAGAAGCCATTGCTTTATTTCCCTCTCTCTCTTCCCCCCTCAGTTTCTTTGTCTGTGAGGCATCCACTGTTCTCTTCTGCCCAATCTACAGTCCAGTTGGGTTTTGTTTCATTAGGGATAGCTGCTTGTTCATTTCCTTGTTCATTTTCTATTCCAATAGTTTAGCTAGCCTTTTAGCTTAAACAGCTTGGGATTGTAATGGGTCAGAGCCTGAGGCTAATGATGTTGATATCCTTTTTGTGTTCAGGACAGAAGGAAGCTTATCGTATATGGATTTTCACATGAACCATGCGAGAAAGTCTGATAGGAATCCTATCATAGGATGCTTGAACGATCTTGTTGGTTGATAACTCAATGTTGCTTTGATATGCGAGTTTTACTCATCGGTTTAGAAGTAAGAAAATGTCTGTATATGTCTTGGAGTATGAGTCAAATAAGAAGTAAAACACAGGGTTATGTTATATTGTGTTTTTGGCTATATAAATAGTATCAATGTGCTGATTGAAAAAACCAGGTCGTTGCTAAACATTGGTGCATCTGTGGGGTTAGGGAAAATGGTCGGATCATTGAGTCTGAGTTCTAGACTATGATGACACCAAACTCCTCAAGGTTGGTATGCGCGAGTAGCTATTGAGATCAACCTTTGTAGGGCACTGATCTAAGGGACAAGCCACACTGCGACCAACTTCTTAGACTCGTAAATAGGCATTTCCAGCCTCTTCTGCTACGAATGTCCCAAATAAATCTATCCAAAATTAGGGTTTCTTTAAGAAGAAGAGCAAACACATCGTCGACTCCATAAGATATGAAGGCGGTGTACCAATCACCAACGTAAATACTGTTGCAAAGACATTCAAGTCAAAGCTGTCTAACCAGGGTCGCGGTTTCGTGTGTTTTCTCATATTTAAAATTTGGGTCATTTCTAGTCTGACCTGATGGGTTGCCAGCGAGCGGGCCTTTTGATCGGCTTCCTGGTAGGCTATGGATATTATGGGCTTTTTCTAGAGCTCTTTTGACGCCTTCAATATGATTTTTTTTTGGGGATGTGCTAGATGTTAGGATATTGGGTCACCCCTAATATGTATTGATACTGCATATTTTGATGATGAGCAAACATGTCATCTAATCATTCTTAATCATTCTTAAGTGTAAGCATAAAGTTTAAAACAATATCAAAAGTGCACACAAAGGATAGCGAGTTCACCAAGGTTAAAAGATCAATGACATCAAGACAAGAAACTTCCAGAAACAAGAATACATCAAAGCTTCCATGTAATATTTTATTTCTTTTATGTCTTGATTAGCATGTCAGCTGAAGCTCACACATGCTTAGTAATTCTTTAAATATGTTTTAAAATGTTTAGAATGTTGTGAATGTGTATTTACTGGGTTGGATGAGTTATTGGGCCAACCCAAGTGTTTGGGCCCATATCTGTATAAGCCCACTTGTATTCTCCCCTTTGGCTATAAATATAGACCTGAGGGCTCTCCCCTCAGTAGTTGATTCATAACACGTTATCAGCACGAGCCTCTAAAATTTTTTTTCCACAAATTTTTTTTTTCCGTTCGTTGCGAAGGCGAAGGCGAAGGCGAGACGGGAGATCCACGAGCGCGGTGCAAGGCTTCCTCCATCAAGGGTCGTCATCCGCGTAGGGCTTCGAGCAACCGTCGCTATATCCGGAGGACGGATATAGAGGTAAAAACTCTAAAAACAAAGTTTTTAATCATACGTATGATTACCCCTCCCCTAGATCTCACAAGATCGTCATGGGGATTCATCGTCGCCTTGAAAACGACGGATTATTCTTCCCACAAATCAAATTTTTTTAGGGGTTTTGGATTTTTTTCAAACCCTAAATCAAGCCCCGCCGGCGACCTCGCCGCCGGCCCCCCCGGCCCGCCACGCCGTCCCCCCCATAGGGGGGGCGGCAGCCGCCGCACCCCCCTGCAGGGGGGGCGGCGGCGGCCCCTGCCGCCGCCCTCCCCTGCAGGGGGGGCGGCGGCCCCCGTGGCCACCCCCCTCTCTGCAGGGGGGCGGCCCCCGCCGCCGCCCCCGCAGAGGGGGGCGGCGGCCCCCCCCGTGGCCGCCCCCTCTCTGCAGGGGGGGGGGGGGGGGGGGCGGCCCCCGCCGCTCCCCCCGCAGCGGGGGGCGGCGGCCCCCTGGCCACGCCCTCTGCGGGGGGCGGCGGCCCCCGCCGCTCCCCCCCGCAGCGGGGGGCGGCGGCCCCCTGGCCACGCCCCCCGCAGCGGGGGGCGGCGGCCCCCACCGCGCCCCCCCGCAGCGGGGGGCGGCGGCCCCCTGGCCGCGCCCCCCCTCTGCGGGGGGGGGGGGGGGGGGCACCGTAAACCCTAAACCGAAAAGCAAAAACAAATGCACAGAGCTGTGGGCCTGAAGCCCACAGCAGATCTGTGGGCTTCAGGCCCACAGAATTCAACACCAAAAAAAAAGTTATTCAGAGCTGTGGGCCTGAAGCCCACAGCAGATCTGTGGGCTTCAGGCCCACAGATTTCCCAAAAAAAATAAAAAAAATTAAAAAAAAAAGCCAGATCTGTGGGCCTGAAGCCCACAGCAGATCTGTGGGCTTCAGGCCCACAGATTTTCATCAAAAAAAAATAAATTTGGGGGGAGGCAATAGGGCTATAAATTTGCCTCAAAAGGCAACCTATTAGCCTAAAAATCAATTTAAAATGGGGATTCAAAGGCAAAATATTCGTGAAAAATCACGGTAAATTACGGGACAAATATCGGGCAGACAAGGGCGTTTTGGGGATTTTTGGGGGGACTTTTTGGGATGACGAGGGAGACCTTTCCCTCTGACAAAGAAAATGTTAATTTTGGGCTCTTAATCAATTTGATTGATTAAACCCATTTACTTTACAACCTATGCATCGTAATCTCTTTTACATGCTTTACATCTCTGGCAAAATTATGTGGATATTATTTGCGTTGTTGTACATTTTATTTAAAAACTTAATAATTTGGAAGATCCTGCGACCGCTCTGCCGTTAGTTACCTAACCTAACGGTGTATGACGTTGTCCAGTGGTTCAATAATTATTAAGTGATTAAATATTGCTTTATCCTCATATGAATAAACTGCCTGTGATACCTGTGGATGAAAATGTTGATGAGCACAATATTCTTGCATGAATTGCTAAATGTGGTTTTTGGATCGGCCGTTTAGTCCCACAGTTTATTTCCCGCACTTTTCTTTTATTTTTGAGAGAAATTGTAGTGAGGAATTTATGTAAATGTTAAAGAAAGAAGACCTACCTAGTGGACAAGTTCTAGCTGACTGTCCTATACTGGTAATATTTTGCTATCCGTTTTTCACCTTTTAGGTACATTTAGACAGTCTGTCTTGACTCGAAAGTTTCCCTACATATAGAGGGGTGGTCAGAATTTATATCGAACTTTTAATGATCGATTTTTTGAGAAAATAGGCTTTTAAACCCCAAAAGATTTCAAAAGAACCAAAACTTTCTAAAGTACAATCTTTCTTTGGCCAATCCACTTGATCTTCCAAGAGCTTTAAACTTCTTTTGAAGATCAAGTTCTTTCTGGAGCTTCATCACTTTCTCATGAGCTTCAACTTGAGCTTTATGTAATTGTATCAAAAATACTGTAAGTATAAATATCCTCTTGAGAAAATGTGGTTGTGTAATCCTCAACTGTGTGGTGGTTGTGAAGCGGAGGTGAGATTTGTTCGCTAAGTTATAAGTTGTACCATATGTTGGTAAAATCTGACACAATATCAAACAACACCTAATTGTGCACATCGGACTGTATGAAAAATGTTGTGTTGCCAACCAAAACAATGTAGAGTTAGGATCTTGGATGAATCATAAGAAGCACAAGATAGCACCACACAGACAAGTCAAACAATCATGCAGAGAGGCACAGATTTATGCTAGTTCGGCCCAACCTATGGCCTACATCCAGTCTTCCGTTGTCACGACTTCCACTAGATCAGAGATGATAATTCAGAGAATACATCAACTATAGATCTCCTCCATTACAATATGTAAAACTTCTCGACAAAATAACTCGAGCACTCTAGAAATTACAGTGTCTCATACACATAAACCCAATGTAGAGATCTTACCAGAGTCTCTAGAATAAGGAATACTCCTCTACCAAAGCTCCTAGTCACATTCTTCTTGAAGACGTAAGGAAATCTTCTCTATTCTCCATCGCGTACACGTGACGTTCGTTGCATAGCCGTCGTGTGTGTGCCTATTGGTATTTATATCATAGAAACCCTTCCTTGAACGTTTTTAATCATGCCCATCCGATTAAAAACTGAATGGGAGTCTACGGTCCAGATTAGAAGCTAATATCGGGGCGTTTTAGGTTTTTTGGGCATCGGCACGGCCATACCGCATATCAGCACGACTGTGCGTAGAACTGTGTAATCTGCCTGTATCTCTAGAACACTTGACTTGGCCGTGCAGTACGTTCGTGTCAGTAAATAGAGAGCTACTGGTCAACACGGACGTCAGTACGGCAGTGTCAGTAAAAAACAGAGAGCTGCCTGTCAGCACGGACGTCAGCACGGCCGTGTCACTAAAAACATATAGCTTCCTGTCAACACGGATGTCAGCACGGCCGCGTCACTAAAAAACAGATAGTTGCCTGTCAACACGGACGTTAGCACGGCCGTGTCAGAATCTGCATGAGTCAGCTGATACATCTTCTGACCTGCACGGCCGTGCTAAAACTAGTATTGATGTGTCACCTCCCAGATTCTAAGATTGAAGCATAAATCAACAAACTCTACATTGCTTCAAGCTTCTTCAACAACCATGGCATACTCAAGCTCTCTATGGCAACTCTACCTAAATACCAAATATCTCTACCCAGATCTAGAATTTACAAAACCCTTATGACAACAGGAAAACATCAATCACTCACCATGTATATATCAAGCTCATGCAATACTTGAGCTTGATTACGGGAATGATCTTTGTGAACATATCTATATGATTATGATCCGTTGAGACCTTTGTTGGATCTGGATCCTAGCCTTGGGGGGGTGAATAGGCTAATAAAAATAATTCGTGCAACCCACGAATAAGCACACGCAGTTATAGCAGCAACAGGGTAAATAAAATGCAGACACAGAGTACACAGCAGATTTACCCTGGTTCGGTCATCCCAACGACCTACTCCAGCCCCCAAAGCAGAACTAGTATTGAATAGCGCAATAGGTACAAAATCGCAAGTTAGAGCACGCTCAGAGCACCCTCTACGTCTCTACACTCGCCAGGCTCTCAGTACCACACACACAGTGTTTTCTCTCACTATCAATCCTAGTAAAGCTTTCTACCAGCTAGTCCCAAACTAGCTGGGTCCCACTTGTCTAGTCCCAACTAGAGAAGTCCCAAAATAGTCACACAAAAATAGGTAAAGTTTTCCCACAGAGAACGTTACACTAAGACACAAATAAAAGAGTTTAAGAGTTTAGAAATGCTCAGTTTGTGTCCGTGTAGGCGTCTCTGTCAATCAGCACGTCGTCAGCTCCAATCTGACGCAAACGGTGTCTCAATCCGACTCCTGTATTGCAAATAACACTCTGGTCTGTGTGCAAAGAAATTACAGTTCAATCCAAATTAATTACTGTCTGTGTGCACAGCAACTCCTTTAATAACTCCTCAGCCACGTCACGCTTTAAAGTTCGTGCTTCTGCTTCTTCGATTTCACGTGGTTCCCTGTCCACATCAGCACGCAAATGAAGCCTCTTTTATTTCGATCTCGCTCGTCCAATGAATTAATCCTCGCCGTTGATGCCTTTATCTCTCGTGATCGTACGGATCAAATTAGCCCATGCAAACGTCGTTGTCTTCGTATTTGTTAGGCATGCAGGCGATGTCGAAGGCGATGGCGGCGATCAAGTCACGGCGACAGCGACTTCGAGCGGCAACTGCAACTCGAACGACGGAGAGCTCTCAGCGATGGCGATGGCGTCGAACGAGTCACGGTGGCGGCTTCTTCGATCACTTCGTTTCGAACGGCAGCAGCGGTTGATTACTCCGGGCGGCTTCTTCAGCAACGACGAGTGGTGGAAACTCCTCGGTGGCTTCGTGCAAGCGGTGCTCGGTCTTTGTACGGCGGTTTATGCTCCGTTCGTCGGCGGTGGCGATTTCGTTCTCGACGGAGAAGCCTTTAGGATGCAGCGGCGAGGCTCTCGCTTCCTTGGCACGATGACGATGTTGTAGCAGCGATGTGTTTCCGGTGGTGAGCAGTCGTCTTCTCCGGCGATGCTCTTGTTTCGTGCAGCGGGCTTCGTCTTCGGCAACGTCGAATCGATAGGTGATGAGCAGTGGACTTCTCCGATGATGGCTTCGCAACGGCGGCTTCTTCTACTTCTCCAAGCGATGGAGCACCGGCGATTCAACTTCTCGGCAGTGACGAGATCTTCTTTGACAATGGATCGGCGGCGGCTTCTCAGGCGAACTTCGACGGCGAGGTCCTCGGGCGGTTGTTCTCCTCTGACTTCGAGAGCTCACGGGTGACGTTGAGTATTTTTTTTGAAGCTCTTCGAAGAGGGTCTGTGTTTGCCTTTGAGATATTTCGTAGCTCTCGGAGGAATATATATTTTTGTTGGCTTAAGAACGAAGGATGAGGCTTTTTTGATGAAAGGCTGAGGCTTGTTGATGCAAGGCTACTTTTTGTTATGTGACCTGAGCCTACAGATGTTTGATCCCCTTATATATATATTTTGCTGCACACACCCCCTTTTATTTTTGTAGGCTGTGGTATTTCTTAGGGTTTTGGATGATGGCCTTTTATAGGATGTGCTAGGGGAGAGATCCAAATAGTTGGGTAAGATTTGATTTCATCTATTTGGTGTTTGGATATGAATTTGGAATTTGTATTTTTCTAGGAATTGGTCTTGACTAAGGAGTTTGAATGGCCATAGGATATATTCCAATAACCAAATAAGATTTGGCTACATCTCTCCATATTGGACCAAGTCAAACTTCTTTGTGCACACACACTCCCTTTCTCCCGATATGCTATACGAGTAGCAATTCCGCCAAAAAGTGAAAAGTGAAAATATATTGTTTCGCCAAGCCTGAAACACACTAAACACACACATTAGATATAACGACACATTTGTCATCATCAAACCAAGATCCTAGATCGTTGCTCCCAACAATCTACCCCTTTTGGTGATGACAAACCCATAAAAGAGTTGAGCAATAAGTATGGGTGTGTAAAGTGTGTTGAAGGGTGTAATGGAATATGATGTATGGATGAGCCATTCAAGCATTACATAGCATGCACAACAAATAGTAAATATACTAGCATGCTCCCCCTTCTCTCAAGCTCCCCCTTCAACATATATTCAAGTATTTTCTCATGCTCCCCCTTCAACAAATAATACTGACATCAAGTCAAATCTTTGTTTTCTTTCTCCCCCTTTGTAATCACCAAAAGCGGATGAATGAAGTAAAAAAAAATATTCTATGTAAAAATAAACCATTATTAAATGTAGCGTGCAATTTGCATGAGTGTTCCAAAAAAAAGACAATTCAAGCTCATAGAGTTTCATAACACGACTTCCCACCTTTGTGTAAGTGTAGTGATATAGACAATAAAGTACAAGAGGAGATTCAATTTCAGAAAATCAACCAAATCATTCCACATTTTCCAATTTTCATGAATATTACTAGGATTGATTTTTCCCACCTCATCAAAGATGAGTTCAAGTTACCGAACCCCGAGACATGGCCTAAAAGGACTTTTAAATGCGGGGTGGCATTGCTTGAAGAGTTATATACACCAACACTAATGATTACCCATTTAGCACAAGTTGGATACTCGTGGGTTGTGTATTAGCCATGAAGTGTATCCATTTTTCATACGGAGCAATTTTCATTTTTTTAATTTGCAATTCTTTTTGTGCTCAATTTTAATTCATGGCTAAACACTTCATATCCCTTAGAAAATTCAGAAATTAATCATTCCTACATTCACTTTCCATTATTCTTCAAAAGAATCTCCAAAAGTACTATGAAGTCAAATATCGTGAAAGTGCAAATGTAGGTGTAGAAGTCAAATTTGAAATTTATGAGACATGGCATGGCTACTAAAAAGAGAACAACATGTTCATGTAGCTACAACAATAATGAATTAACTTCGACAAGGGATAGATTTGATCATTCATACATTACCACTTAGGATAAAACATAAAGGGTATTCTTTTAAGCTCAATTTTTTTGTTTTTGGTTTTTTAATTTTTTTGTTTTTTTCAGAAATAAAAACATTAAAAATCATGCAAGCAAGCACTCAAAACAAAATAAAAACAAGCACACAAAAACTATCTATGAAGGTATGCAATGAATATGCAAAGAGGGATAAAAATTATACCTTCTCGTCGCTATTTGGCTAAGGAGCTAGAAATAGAATGAGACTCTAAAAAATTTGCTCCTCGCCAAGCCTCCATCACACCTACATGAAAGGTGTTAAGTGTGACCTTGGAATCCAACAAGGTCCACGAGTGTTAGCCATTAAAGATTTAGGAACCCAAACTTGTTTAAACTTGATATGTGTGTTCCTAAATTTACAATAATATGAAGTGTGGCCTACACTATCACAAGTAAAGCACTTTGCATATTTGTTCTTTGCAATAGAGGATAAATTGTGGAATTTCTTGAATTTTTGCTTTTCAACGTTTTTCAGACCAAAACCAAGTCCTCTTCTATTATTGCCATATAGTTGATTCTCTAAAATAGTGTCCAACGATTGTTTTTCCCATAGAGAATTTCTTAATGGCTACTTCAAGATGAGAGACTTTGGTTTTTAATTGTTTATTTTCTTCCATAAGCATCGTGCATTTACTAATAAAAGCTCTCTTATTTTCCTCTTCCTTCTTTTCAAATTCAATCATTTTTCTTTTAAAGTCATTATCCAACATGCAGAATTTATCATTAAGCTCTCTAATCACATAGTCTTTTTCCGTTTCGAGCTTAATCAAATCAAGTTTAAGCATGCTAATTTGGTTTAATAATGAGGAACAAGAAATACAAGGAGCATTTTCATCAAAGCTTTCTTTTTTTCTTCTTCATGACTTCAATAGTAGACTTACATGCATTAAGTTCAATTTTAAGTTTTTCATTCTCTTTAAACACCTTATCATCTCTAACTTGCATGTCATAGTTCTGATTTTGGAGACATTCAATAGTGAACTCATGATCTACTATTTGATTTTGCATTTCTTCGCAAATTTTAAGAAGTTCAGCTTTGCTACTTGACGGTTTCTCATCTTGGATGCCCATCAAAGCCATGCAAGAATGTGCTTCATGTTCCTCCTCGCTTTAAGCTCCACTATCCATATCCTATGTTAATACCTTCGCTTTTCCTTTTCCTTTAGCGAGCTGAGCAGTTTCATTTGGGCAATCCTTCATCAGATGTCTTCTTCCCTTACATTTAAAACATTGCATTCTATCAGTAGATTTCTGATCATTAAATTGCTTGGAAGAATTATTAAAGTTAGACTGATTAAACCTGGGTGCCATTTCGTTTCTCCTATGCTTGGTCTTGATGAACTTTCTGAAGTTTCTCACCATTAGCGCTATGTCGTCATCATCATCTTCACTTTCGTCAGCTTTCAGAGCAAGGGGCTTTATGGCTTTCTTTTTCTCCTCAGGTTTCTCTCTTGCTTCAACATTTTGCAGTTCCAACTCATGGGACATCAAATTACCAATAAGGTTCTCCACCTTCAATTATGACAATACCTTTGCTTCCTGGATGGCGGTGACCTTTGGTCTGAAAGAGCTTGGCAATGCTTTTAGGATCTTCCTCACTTGATCGAGGCTATCATATGGTTTTCCAAGCGAGCTAGACTTGTAGACTATGTCGGTGAACCTCGCATACATCTCTGATGGTAGCATGCGAAATCCCTCGAACTCTGCACTTAAAAGAGACAGTCTAGACTCCTTTACCTGTGACGTTCCCTCGTGCGTCACCTCCAAAGTATGCCATATTTCCTGCGCAGTTAAACAATGTGAGATTCTATTATATTCAGATTTATCAAGTGCACAAATGAGAGCATTCATAGCTTTAGCATTTAAAGAATAAGATTTCCAATCATCATCATCCCATTTGTCATTTGGTTTTTCAATCTTAAAATTTTCTACTTTAATAACAGGCAGTTTATATCCTTTTTCAATTATTTGCCAAGCTTTATAATCAACAGAAATAAGGTAGATTTTCATTCGATTTTTCCAATAAGCATAATCACCTCCATTAAATCTAGGGAGACGGGAAACAGACTGACCCTCAGCAAAAGCACTATCCATATGGTTATTCATGGTCAAACCTAGGATAGATCCTAAAACCTGGCTCTGATACCAATTGTTGGATCTGGATCCTAGCCTAGAGGGGGTGGGGGGGGGGGAATAGGCGAATAAAAATAATTCGTGCAACCCACGAATAAGCACACACAGTTATAGCAGCAACAGGGTAAATAAAATGCAGACACAGAGTACACAGCAGATTTACCCTGGTTCGGTCATCCTAACGACCTACTCCAGCCCCCAAAGCAGAACTAGTATTGAATAGCGCAATAGGTACAAAACCGCAAGTTAGAGCATGCTCAGAGCACCCTCACGTCTCTACACTCGCCAGGCTATCAGTACCCCACACACAGTGTTTTCTCTCACTATCAATCCTAGTAAAGCTTTCTACCAGCTAGTCCCAAACTAGCTGGGTCCCACTTGTCTAGTCCCAACTAGACAAGTCCCAAAATAGTCATACAAAAATAGGTAAAGTTTCCCCACAGAGAACGTTATACTAAGACACAAATAAAAGAGTTTAAGAGTTTATAAATGCTCAGTTTGTGTCCGTGTAGGCGTCTCTGTCAATCAGCACGTCGTCAGCTCCAATCTGACGCAAACGATGTCTCAATCCGACTCCTGGATTGCAAATAGCACTCTGGTCTGTGTGCAAAGAAATTGCAGTTCAATCCAAATTAATTACTGTCTGTGTGCACAGCAACTCCTTTAATAACTCCTCAGCCACGTCACGCTTTAAAGTTCGTGCTTCTGCTTCTTCGATTTCACGTGGTTCCTTGTCCACGTCAGCACGCAAATGAAGCCTCTTTTATTTCGATCTCGCTCGTCCAATGAATTAATCCTCGCCGTTGATGCCTTTATCTCTTGTGATCGTACGGATCACATTAGCCCATGCAAACACCGTTGTCTTCGTATTTGTTAGGCATGCAGGCGATGTCGAAGGCGATGGCGGCGATCAAGTCACGGCGACAGCGACTTCGAGCGGCAACTGCAACTCGAACGACGGCGAGCTCTCAGCGATGGTGATGGCATCGAACGAGTCACGTTGGCGGCTTCTCCGATCACTTCGTTTCGAACGGCAGCAGCGGTTGATTACTCCGGGCGGCTTCTTCAGCAACGACGAGCGGTGGAAACTCCTCGGTGGCTTCGTGCAAGCGGTGCTCGGTCTTCGTACGGCGGTTTATGCTCCGTTCATCGAAGTGGCGATTTCGTTCTCGACGAAGAAGCCTTCAGGATGCAGCGGTGAGGCTCTCTCTTCCTTGGCACGATGACGATGTTGCAGCAGCGATGTGTTTCCGGCGGTGAGCAGTCGTCTTCTCCGGCGATGCTCTTGTTTCTGCAGCGGGCTTCGTCTTCGGCAATGTCGAATCGATAGGTGATGATCAGTGGACTTCTCCGATGATGGCTTCGCAACGGCGGCTTCTTCTACTTCTCCAAGCGATGCAGCACCGGCGATTCAACTTCTCAGCGGCGACGAGATCTTCTTTGACAATGGATCGACGGCGGCTTCTCAGACGAACTTCGACGGCGAGGTCCTCGGTCGGTTGTTCTCCTCTGACTTCGAGAGCTCACAGGTGACGTTGAGTATTTTTTAAAGCTCTTCGAAGAGGGTGTGTGTTTGCCTTTGAGATATTTCGTAGCTCTCGGAGGAATATATATTTTTATTGGCTTAAGAACGAAGGCTGAGGCTTTTTTGATGAAAGGCTGAGGCTTGTTGATGCAAGGCTACTTTTTGTTACGTGACCTGAGCCTACAGATGTTTGATCCCTGTTACGAGGTGGAACTCACGTACAATGAATTTGTATTGAGGGGAACCAAGGGCACGGTGGTTAGGTTGATACAAGGGTTTAGGTGGGCTATTTAACAAGTGATTAGTGGGGTGAAGAGGCTAGACTTGCCGTCGGGGGTGGCCACGGAGTCAAATCTCACCGGACACGGCGGAAGAAGATCAGGTGGCGGGAGCCAAAGGCTGACGTCGACCAAGGGGCGAGCTTTCCTGCACCACGAGCAACCCGTCAGAAGGGCAGGGTTGGGGTCCAACCCTTAGCCCCTCCGATGCCTAAGTCAGTAATAGGATTTAAAACGGGGGCTAGGCACGCCGGTCGGACTGAGGGTGTGTCGACCGTACGTGGCGAGCTATAAGTGGGAGAACAAAGATGTGGACGACCTTTGATCTCGTGTGTGAATAACGGATTGAGAGAGAGAATTTGCCAACCTTCACCGTAAGAAGTGAGGAGGTATTTATACCTGATGAGAGATGACTAGGTGGGGCTGACCTGGCTTGCTGACTCGACGTGCTGAGCTGGCTCGGTTGTCAGCGGAAGCTTCGGCCGAGGATGTCAGGAAAAGGAGTGCCTGCCCTGCTTTTGTCAGATGGCGCAACGGCCAGGGGCACTTTTGTCAGGATGTCAGGGCCGAAAGCATTAAGTCTCAGGGGGCTCAGCGGCCAGGGGGCGCTTTGTCAGATGGTCGGGCGGTGTTAGTGTCAATCGTGTCCTTACACTAGGTTGTTTGTCGTACGTGATGAACTAAAGGTCTGGCTATGCTATCCCCGGTGCCGTGGTTCATGGGGACCAGCCGGGTCGACCTGCTCGGGGGTTGTCCGGCTCGGCCGCGCCCCTTTTTGGTCGCGGGTCGTGGGCCGCTGGCAAGGAGGGATATGCACATGCCTACGTCAGCATCCCCGGCGGCACTGCCTGGGCGCTCCCCAAGCGCACGGCCCCTGGCGGGCCGAGGAACTGCGGTTGTACGCCTCGGCCGGGAGGGGTGAGTGCTGCGAGGTGCGCCCATTCCTGTGTAGCCTCGGACCTCCGGGATGGCGGCCCTTTCGCGAAGGGGTGAGTTAATGGGGTATGTCAGCGGATCTGGGCGGGAGTCGTATTCCTACAATCTTTAGGTCGTAACAATTGCCCCCCGGCATTCGAGTGCGAGGTGGAAGCCCGGCTTGGCTCGGATGGCGTAACACTACCTCCCTTCTAACATGGTTCGGACTTGGGTCCACGCTCAGGAGTGGCGACGCGGCTCCCGCGGAGTATTGCCCGCTGTTGCGGGATCGCGAGATCTAGTCCCGACTGGGAGCCAAACGAGGTGGGATACTGCGATTTGGGGAGGGGCGTTGCCCCTTAACGACGTGCCATTGTATGTGACGGCTGGGTCGGACTGTGGGGGAGCCCGACTTTCTCGAGGATGCCATGGGTTTCGTTGTGATGTGTTTATCGGATGTGGTTGTTATTTTTGCGGTGCTTTAGCCGCACTGTGCCTGGTGGAATTCCTAGCTGTTGTGCGCTTGGGCTTAGGGTGAGGGGTCTGTAAGGAAGAATATTATTCATCAGCCTCTACAGGAGATCTAGGTGGTATTTACAACCGTAGGGCAGGTGTGACCAAACCTGTGGTCGGGGCGGGAGGTTGTTTTAACTCGTCGCCCGCTGCATCGGGGTGAGCAGGTCCCCGTGGCGGGGCGGTCTTCCTTTCTACTGACCGCTGAATTCCTTCTGCCTCATTGTCCTGGGGCGAGCTGACGTGCCGTGAATCACCGTTTGGTTTCATCAGGGATACAGCCCCGTGGTGACCCCCCCTTCGGGAGGGCTGACCCTCGTTTGTCGGGTGGACCTTCTTTCTTTCCCTTTCCTCGCTTCCTCGCGTTCTGTCTCGCTGTCGCCGCGCTGGAGGGTTGCCCGGCCTCGCCGGGGATCCCGCACACCGAGGGGGAACCCCGGAGGAGGCGGAGGACGAGGTGGCGGCGGTGGTGTCGCCCTCCCAGGGGGAGTCCGGTGGGCCGGCCTCACGAGGAAGGTTGGGGGCAGGCATGTGGGTCACTGGGAGACCCGTTAGGGGTTTCCGCCCTCACACCCGGTAGGGATCGCTGTGGGGTGGATGTTAATTGGGGTGTGGCGGCCCGCGGCTAGTCTTCCGGGCCTGCCGTTTCATCTGGTTACGAGCAGGAGGAAGGCTGGCAGGTGGGACCTCCCATGTGTAAGGGGAACATCCTATCAGAGGTCACGGAGTGGAAGCGGTCACCGTTGGGGGAAGTGAGGCCCGTCGGTGGACATCGGCCTTCTTCGTAGCTCGGTGGGGCGTTCGGGGCCGTTTCATACCCAGTGTGAGGGGATGCGAATCCCTTTTGTGTATCTTCCCCTCTTCCCTAAACTCTGAAGGGGGGTGCTTATGGAGGGATTCTGCAGAAGGGTTCATCTTGGATAATGTGAGGGACAAGTGCCATTAATGGGCAACGCCGAATCACGCGCTTTGTGGACCACTTTTTCCTGGCGGCACCTGACACGGTTCGTTTGTCCTGGCCTCTCGGGGGGCGTGTTGATGCTGTGGGCGTGTTTTTCGAGTGTCCTATCGCTTCGTCGAGTCGCGTCGTGGCGCTGCCTTATCGGTGCCAGGCGTATACCCAACGGGCATTGTTTCGCAGTTTCTGGTTTGCGACCGGTCCGCCCCGGTTTACGTGTCTTTGTCCTTATTCCCGGATTTGGGTTTTCGAGGATCGGGGTCCTAATCCGGGCGGGGGATTCCTGATGTGGTTTGGGAGGCCGGCCTCGGGTAGTTGGTCGCTGTGCGGGCCGGACCGGTTAGCCTCTACCGAGGAGGGCGAGGCGCCATTGGGAAGCCGGTCTTTGCCGTGTTTTGTCGCTGGTGTTACCTATTTTGTTTTCTTGCTTGTGTACACAATTACTGCCCCCAACATTCCCTTGCCCGAGAGCACGAGGTCTGGGGAAAGGGGATGTTGATGGTCTATGTGTTGTGTTTGGGCGGGACGGAGGATCACTGGATGCGATCGGGATGAGACATGCCGCCCTATCATGAACAGGGGCTACTCGTAGCATGGCTGACCCCCGGGTGTCTGTTGCGAGTGGATTTTGTCTCGGGCGGAAGCGGCCCAGCAGAGTGGGCCTCAGTTCAACCCCTTCACCTTTGTCTGAAAGGTATGGCGGACTTTAGTTGGCGAGGGGTCTCGTTTAGAAACGTCGGTCCTTCCTGTTATCGGGGGGTTCGGACTGCGGGGGTATACTTACTGGGCGTACTAAGTTTGTACGGGGGGTGATTCTCTGTTCCTGCTTTACCCACCGCGAGGGGTGGTTCCGTTTCGTAAGCTCGCCCGGCCTTTGGTGGGGGGATTGTTTCATGCTATGGCGTTTTCCGAAAGTTAAAACGACTTTGATGGAGATACATGTTTTCATTTATATTTACAAGAACCCTTCTATGGTTCGCACACGTGTACTTAGATTATCGCCCGTTCTTGGGGGTAAGATCCGGCTCGGGGGCGGGCTGTGGAACTGTCCTCGCCTGCGATGAGTGACCTCCTGATTTAGGGGTTACCCTTTGCCGGGTGGGCCTTTTTATCTTCAGTTGTTCTTGGCGCCTATGTGAGCGTCCGTCCAATGCGCTAACGGGTTGCCAGGTCTCCTCGGTCGGGTGGAAGCACGGGGGGGGGGGGGGGGGGCTCACCAGGGAAGCTGTCTTGCTGTGGTTTTTGTCCCGGGGGCGGGGGGTCCTGACGATCGGGCCGCCTCCTCTCCATAGCTTTGTCATCTCCCTTCACGCCTTGCGGTTTGGGTTTGAGGGTGGGGGATATCCTGACGATCGGGTCGTCTCCCCTCCATGCCTCGCGGTTTGGGTTTGAGGGCGGGGTTCGGGTCCCGATTGTGCTGGGGCGGGCTGACACGCCATGACTCGCCGTTTGGGCTCGTCGGGGATGCAGCCTTGCCGAGGTCCCCGTTCGGAGGTCGACGGCAAGGAGGTGTTGGCTTGCAAGCCCGGGGGGCTTTTGCTTTTCCTGCCGGCGGGGGGCGGATGCCTACCTTTCGCCGACTCGTCCTTGTTTAGAGCAGACGGAGGAGTGAAAGGTGGATTTTCCTTGTGTAAGTGGAATATCCTATTGGCGATCCGTTTGTAAGGGGAATATCCTATCGGAGGTTGTCGAGATGCAACGACCACCGTCCAGTGTGGGGGGAACCACTGGTGGCTGGTGACCTCCCTTTTGTTAGGACGAGGCGTCTCGGCCCGTTTCCTAGCGGGTGGGGGGTGTTGGGACCGATATCTCATATCTTTCGACTCTTTGTTCTTCTCTCTTTCGGGAGGGTGAGAGGTGTATTTATAGGGGGATTTTGTTGAAGGTTTTCTCCATAGTTATTGCGATGAGCTGGCATTATTGATGGGCTCCTCGGAATCACACCCGTTGGAAACCGCTTTTGCCAGGTGGCGGTTAGGAAACCTCTTTTGTGGTGTATCATTAATGGTGGCTTATTTCTCGAGCGTCCTTTCGTTTCGTCGAGTCGCATCGGGGCCGCCTCCTCGGGAACTGTCGCCTCGTTTGCCCCGGTTTACGTGCCCTTGTCCTCCTTCCCGGGTTCGATTTCTCAAGGATCACGGGTTCGCCAAGTCGGGGGTGTGGTTACGCGGCCTTGCCTACGCCCTGCCCCGGAGGTCTGGTGGAGGGGAGCGGGCGCGTGGCCCTTTCTGGGTTGGGTGGCTAGGGTTGGCCCCGCCCCAGAGGTCTTGAGGGGGGGAGCAGGCGCGTAGCCCGGCCCATGCCCTTCTCTGGTTTGGGTGGCTAGGGTTGGCCTTGCCCCAGAGGTCTTGAGGGGGGGAGCGGGCGCGTAGCCCGGCCCGTGCCCTTCTCTGGTTTGGATGGCTAGGGTTGGCCCTGCCCCAGAGGTCTTGAGGGGGGAGCGGGCGCGTAGCCCGGCCCGTGCCATTCTCTGGTTTGGGTGGCGAGGGTTGGCCCAGCCCCAGAGGTCTTGAGGGGGGGAGCGGGCGCGTAGCCCGGCCCGTGCTCTTCTCTGGTTTGGGTGGCTAGGGTTGGCCCTGGCCCAGAGGTCTTGCGGGGGGGGGGGGGGGGGGGGGGGGGGGGGGGGGGGGGGGGGGGGGGGGGGGGGGGGGGGGCTTTTGCTTTTCCTGCCGGCGGGGGGCGGATGCCTACCTTTCTCCGACTCGTCCTTGTTTAGAGCAGACGGAGGAGTGAAAGGTGGATTTTCCTTGTGTAAGTGGAATATCCTATTGGCGATCCGTTTGTAAGGGGAATATCCTATCGGAGGTTGTGGAGATGCAACGACCACCGTCCAGTGTGGGGGGAACCACTGGTGGCTGGTGACCTCCCTTTTGTTAGGACGAGGCGTCTCGGCCCGTTTCCCAGCGGGTGGGGGGTGTTGGGACCGATATCTCATATCTTTCGACTCTTTGTTCTTCTCTCTTTCGGGAGGGTGAGAGGTGTATTTATAGGGGGATTTTGTTGAAGGTTTTCTCCATAGTTATTGCGATGAGCTGGCATTATTGATGGGCTCCTCGGAATCACACCCGTTGGAAACCGCTTTTGCCAAGTGGCGGTTAGGAAACCTCTTTTGTGGTGTATCATTAATGGTGGCGTATTTCTCGAGCGTCCTTTCGTTTCGTCGAGTCGCATCGGGGCCGCCTCCTCGGGAACTGTCGCCTCGTTTGCCCCGGTTTACGTGCCCTTGTCCTCCTTCCCGGGTTCGATTTCTCAAGGATCACGGGTTCGCCAAGTCGGGGGTGTGGTTACGCGGCCTTGCCTACGCCCTGCCCCGGAGGTCTAGTGGAGGGGAGCGGGCGCGTGGCCCTTTCTGGGTTGGGTGGCTAGGGTTGGCCCCGCCCCAGAGGTCTTGAGGGGGGGGGGGGGGAGCAGGCGCGTAGCCCGGCCCATGCCCTTCTCTGGTTTGGGTGGCTAGGGTTGGCCTTGCCCCAGAGGTCTTGAGGGGGGGAGCGGGCGCGTAGCACGGCCCGTGCCCTTCTCTGGTTTGGATGGCTAGGGTTGGCCCTGCCCCAGAGGTCTTGAGGGGGGGGGGAGCGGGCGCGTAGCCCGGCCCGTGCCATTCTCTGGTTTGGGTGGCGAGGGTTGGCCCAACCCCAGAGGTCTTGAGGGGGGAGCGGGCGCGTAGCCCGGCCCGTGCTCTTCTCTGGTTTGGGTGGCTAGGGTTGGCCCTGGCCCAGAGGTCTTGAGGGGGGGAGCGGGCGCGTAGCCCGGCCCGTGCCCTTCTCTGGTTTGGGTGGCTAGGGTTGGCCCTGCCCTAGAAGTCTTGAGGGGGGGGGGGGGGAGCGGGCGCATAGCCCGGCCCGTGCCCTTCTCTGGTTTGGGTGGCTAGGGTTGGCCCTGCCCTAGAGGTCTTGAGGGAGGGAGCGGGCGCATAGCCCGGCCCGTGCCCTTCTTTGGTTTGGGTGGCTAGGGTTGGCCCTGCCCCAGAGGTCTTGAGGGGGGGGGGGGGGGGAGCGGGCGCGTAGCCCGGCCCGTGCCCTTCTCTGGTTTGGGTGTCTAGGGTTGGCCCTGCCCCAGAGGCCTTAAGGGGGGGAGCGGGTGCGTAGCCCGGCCAGTGCCCTTCTCTGGTTTGGGTGGCTAGGGTTGGCCCTGCCCCAGAGGTCTTGAGGAGGGGGGGAGCGGGCGCGTAGCCCGGCCCGTGCCCTTCTCTGGTTTGGGTGGCTAGGGTTGGCCCTGCCCCAGAGGTCTGGAGGGGGGGGGGGGGGCGGGTGCGTAGCCCGGCCCGTGCCCTTCTCTGGTTTGGGTGGCTAGTGTTGGCCCTACCTAGAGGTCTTGAGGGGGGGAGCGGGCGCGTAGCCCGGCCCGTGCCCTTCTCTGATTTGGGTGGCTAGGGTTGGCCCTGCCCCAAAGGTCTTGAGTGGGGGGGGAGCGAGCGCGTAGCCCGGCTCGTGCCCTTCTCTGGTTTGGGTGGCTAGGGTTGGCCCTGCCCCAGAGGTTTTGAGGGTGGTAGCGGGCGCGTAGCCCGTCCCGTGGCCTTCTCTGGTTTGGGTGGCTAGGGTTGGCCCTGCCCCAGAGGTCTTGAGGGGGGGAGCGGGCGCGTAGCCCGGCCCGTGCCCTTCTCTGGTTTGGGTGGCTAGGGTTGGCCCTGCCCCAGAGGTCTTGAGGGGGGAGCGGGCGCGTAGCCCGGCCCGTGCCCTTCTCTGGTTTGGGTGGCTAGGGTTGGCCCTGCCCCAGAGGTCTTGAGGGGGGAGCAGGCGCGTAGCCCGGCCCGTGCCCTTCTCTGGTTTGGGTGGCTAGGGTTGGCCCTGCCCCAGAGGTCTTGAGGGGGGGAGCGGGCGCGTAGCCCGGCCCGTGCCCTTCTCTGGTTTGGGTGGCTAGGGTTGGTCCTGCCCCAGAGGTCTTGAGGGGGGGAGTGGGCGCGTAGCCTGGCCCGTGCCCTTCTCTGGTTTGGGTGGCTAGGGTTGGCCCTGCCCCATAGGTCTTGAGGGGGGGAGCGGATGCGTAGCCCGGCCCGTGCCCTTCTCTGGTTTGGGTGGCTAGGGTTGGCGCTGCCCCAGAGGTCTTGAGGGGGGGGGGGAGCGGGTGCGTAGCCCGGCCCGTGCCCTTCTCTGGTTTGGGTGGCTAGGGTTGGCCCTGCCCCAGAGGTCTTGAGGGGGGGGAGCGGGCGCGTAGCCCGGCTCGTGCCCTTCTCTGGTTTGGGTGGCTAGGGTTGGCCCTGCCCCAGAGGTCTTGAGGGGGGGAGCGGGCGCGTAGCCCGGCCCGTTCCCTTCTCTGGTTTGGGTGGCTAGGGTTGGTCCTGCCCCAGAGGTCTTGAGGGGGGGAACGGGCGCGTAGCCCGGCCCGTGCCCTTCTCTGGTTTGGGTGGCTAGGGTTGGCCCTGCCCCAGAGGTTTGGAGGTTTGGCGCTGAAAAACTTATGTAGAAACAACAATGTTGGGGAAAGCGGGTAGATGTGTATATTGTATATATAAAAGAAAAACTCACAACTATTGGTAGAACTTTAGCAGGTGCTTTGCATTCCAAGGATGGGCCAGCTCATTCCCATCGGGGGTTGCCAAGATGTACGTGGCTGGTCCGACGATATCGATGACCTTGTAGGGCCCTTTCCATTTGGCAGCCAGCTTTCCCCGCAGGGCGGTCTCGGGTCAGAAGGTGGCGTCTCTGAGGACCAAGTCGCCGATCCTAAAAGTCCGCTGCTTCACCAGGGAGTCATAGTGTCGCGCCATCCTCTGGCTGTGATTGACGAGGCTCGTCAGGGCCCAGTCTCTTACCTCGTCTACCAATTCAAGACTGAGGCCGAGTCCCTCTCCATTGATCTCTTCGTCGAAGAGTTTTAGTCGGAGCGTCTCTTCTCCAATCTCCACGGGAACGACCGCCTCCGATCTGTATGCTAGCATGAACGAGGTTTCTCCTGTCGAGGCCTTGTGGGTGGTGCGATAAGATCATAGGATTCCCGGTAGCTCATCGACCCATGCCCCCAGGGCGGCGTCCACTTTTTTTCATAGGGTTCAAGATGCATTTATTCGCGGCCTCCGCTATTCCGTTGCACTGCGGGTGGGGCGACTGACGCGAAATGGAGTCTGATCCCCCAGCCTGAACAGAAGTCACGGAAGCCTTCGTAATCGAACTGCCTTCCGTTATCCGTGACTATCGAGCGGGGTATCCCGAAGCGACATATAATGGATTGCCAGATAAAGCCCTTCATGTCCGTCCACGTGATACGCGCTAGCGGCTCTGCCTCCACCCACTTCGTGAAGTAGTCCACGGCGACGACTAGATATTTCCTTCCCCCGGAGGCCTTCGGGAAAGGCCCAAGGATGTCGAGTCCCCATTTGGCGAATGGGATCGGGCTCACGATGGGCATCAAGTTGGCCGGAGGTGCAGTCGTCTGTCAGCAGAATTTCTGGCACGCCTCGCACCTCTTGACGTATTGTACAGCGTCCCGGATCATTGTCGGCCAATAGTACCCCTGGCGCATTATTTTATGGGTGATGGTGTGACTGCCATGGTGGTTTCTGCAGAAGCCTTCGTGCACTTCGCGAATGACTTGCTCGTCCTGCTCCGGGCCCAAGCATTTTAGATAGGGCAGGACGTCGAAATTGGCGCGGCAACGGCGATACATCACTCCGTCGAGGAGTACGAATGACAGGGGCCCGCCTCTCCACCTTTTTAGCCAGCATCCGCTCCTCGGGCAGTTCACCCGTCTCCAAGTACTTCATAATGGGGGTCATCCACGTCGTCACTGTGTCCACACACATCAGTTCTTCTTTGTCAATGGTTGGGGTCAATAGGCTTTCGACGTAGATGGCCTTCCCGATCTCGGTCGCGGAGGAGGAGGCCAGCTTAGATAGGGCGTCCGCCCGAAGGTTGTTGGAGCGGGGCAGGTGTTGGACGTCCGCCTTCTTGAACTTGCGGAGTTCGATCTGGATGCGCTTAAGGTAACGCTTCATTGTTTCTTCTCGAGCCTCAAAGCTTCCTAGGATCTGTTGGACGACGAGCCGTGAGTCACTAAGGAGCAACACGTTCGTCGCCCCCACCGCCCTACCGAGCTTCAACCCGTTAACCGCGGCCTCATATTCCGCGACATTGTTAGTTGCTGGGAAGTTGAAGCGTAGGGCGTATTCCAACGAGCACCCATCGGGGGTCTGAATGACGATTCCCGCCCCCGTCCCGGATCCCGTCGCGGAGCCGTCGACGTGGATGGTCCACAATTCGTCCACGTTCATCCGGGATGGCTTTGAGGGTTCACCCCTCCGGTCCCCCGCGGGGACACGGTCGTCGATGGGGGCTCTGGTTGGTCCCCCGGAGTGCCCCCTGCGGTGCATTCCACCACGAAGTCGGCCAGCGCCTGGCCCTTGATCGTCGTCCGGGCCTTGTACGTTATGTCGACTCGCTGAGCTCGACACTCCAGTTGAGCATCCTCCCCGACCACTCCAGCCTCTTCAGGTTTTTCTTGAGGGGCATGTCGGTGTGGACGGCGGTGGGATGGGCCTGGAAGTAGGGTCGGAGCTTTCGGGCAGCGGTGATTAGGCAGTAGGAGACCCTCTCGATGGGACTGTAGCGAGTCTCCGCCTCCCGGAGGATCCGGCTGGTGTAGTAAACAGGACGCTGCACCCCCTTCCTCCTTGATCAAGACGGAACTAACGGCCTCTTTGTTGGTTGCCAAGTACAACCCTAGGGGTTCGCCTTCTTCCGGCCGCGTGAGGAGCGGAGGACTTTGTAGGTAAGCCCTCAGCTCCGCGAACGCCCGTGCACAGTCGTTGTCCCACGGGATCACCTTCCTCTTGTCCTTAGCTTCGCCAAAGGCAGTGCGCAAGACCCTGAAGAAGGGGAGTGACTTCTCCGCAGATTTCGACAGGAATCGCCCCAGAGCAGCGATCCAGCCGTTCAGTCGCTGCAAGTCCCGGATTGTCCGGGGTTCTGCCATATTGATGAGGGTCTTCACCTTGTCGGGGTTCGCCTCGATCCCCCGCTTCGTTATCATGAAGCCCAGGAATTTTCCCGACTGCATGTCGAAGATACACTTTGCGGGGTTCAGTCTTAAGTTGTATCGACGGACCCTTTGGAACGTTTCCTGTAAGTCGGTGAGATGGTCTGGGGCCCTCCTACTCTTTACCAGTATGTCGTCGATGTAGACCTCCAAGTTTCACCCCACCTGAGGGCCGAATATTCGGTCTACCATCCGCTGATAGGTCGCCCCGGCGTTCTTCAGTCCAAAGGGCATCTTGGTGTAACAGAAGGTGCCCTTGTCAGTGACAAAGGACGTCTTTTCCTCGTCCTCCTCAGCCATCGGTATCTGGTTGTACCCCGATAAGGCGTCCATAAAGCTTAACAACTCGTAACCGGACGCCTGGTCCACCAAGCGGTCGATCCGGGGCAGGGGGAAACTGTCCTTTGGGCACACCTTGTTGAGGTCGGTGAAGTCGACGCACATGCGCCACTTTCCACTGGGCTTCTTCACCAAAACGACATTGGCGAGCCAGTCCGGGTAATCCACTGGCCGGACAAACTTGGCTTCAAGGAGCCGCTCTACTTCTTCCTCGGCTGCCCTCTTCTTTTCGCCCCCCGCGCTTCTCTTCTTCTGTCGGACCGGTCGGGCTTCTGGGTCCGCATTCTACCTGTGGGAGATCACCGTCGGGTCAACCCCCGGCATGTCTGTAGGTGACCATGCGAATATATTTGCATTTTTTCAGAGCAGGCCGACGAGGGCCGCCCTCAGGGTGGCCGGGAGTTTCGTCCCGATGGAGACGGTTCTCTCTTCATCCGCGGCTATGGGAACCTCCTCGACCTCCTCGGCCGGGGTCGGCCGCTGGTCGCAGAAGTCCTCCCTTTCGTCGGGGATGAGGACCGCCAGGGCCCGCTTCGGGCTCCCACGCCTGGCTGGCCCTTTGTTGCGGCCCTCAGACACCTCCTGGTCTTCCCGCACCAGTCCCATCCCCTGTGGGGTCCGGAATTTCATTATCTGGTGTAGCAGGCTGGGGAGCGCCTCTATGGCCGTCATGTATGGACGCCCTATGATTCCGTTGTACGCCGACGCGACGTCGACGATGACGATGACGAACCGTGTCCCCCTGGTGACGACCCTCGGTTCCTCCCCCAGAGTTATGGGGATCATATGGCTGGTGAAGCCAACAATGGGGCCCGCGCAGGGCTCTAGGTCTGCACGCCCCCACCCCATCCTTTCGACCGTCGACAGGAACAGGATGTCGCAGGAGCTACCGGTGTCAATCAGGAGCCGGCTGATGACGACCTCCCCGATCCGAGCCTCGACGACAAGGGCATCATCGCACTGACTCCCAACCTCCTGCTGATCTCCCTCGGTAAAGGTGATAGGGGGTCGGTTTGTCCTTCTCCGCTTCGGCCGGCTGCTGGCGCCCGCTACCATCACCTGTCGGGCACCTGCCTCCGAGATCGTGGGCGACGTCCCCTCTGGGGCGCCCCCCGCTTATCATCTCAATGCGCATGATCACCCCCCCGGGGGGGGGGGGGGGGGGGGGGGGGGGGGGGCGTGGCTCCTCCCAATCGCGGTCCACTGGCGGTTCCGGCCCCCGCGCCTCCCGGGGGCTCTCTCTCCTTGTACTGCCCGCCTGTCCCCCACGAAGCCCCCCCAAGTGGCCCGCCTAGATCAGCCGCTCGATCTCTCTCTTAAGAGTGTAGCAATGGTCGGTATCGTGGCCGTGGTCACGGTGATATCGACAATACCTCCGGAGATCCCGCTTTGCCGGATCCGACCTCATCCCCCGGGGAGGCTCCGGCAGTAGTCCGGCCCTCGTCGCCGCGTCCAGAACCTCCAACATGGGGGCATTGAGCCGTGTGTAGTGTGCCTGCAAGGGGCCTTCTTGTCTTGGGATGGCTCGGGTGGCACCTTGGGCCGGGGCAAGCTCTCGGACCGGATCAGGGCGATTGTGTGGGCGACGCCCCGTCGGGTCGCGCCTTGGCTGGACCCACTGGTCGCGGCCCCGGCGCCCCTCATCCTGCCCTGGCCGAGGTTATGACCGGGGCTCACCTTGGAGCGGCTTCGTCGGGGGAAATAATGTTGAGTATTGGACTCCCCGGATTTGGTTTTGGATGATGAGCAAACATAAATAAATCGTGAACTAACAATTTGTGAGCGCAGTTATGGAGATCGTCGCCAAAATACCACGTACAACGATAGCGACGTCTCAAGACTTCTCAATATGCGTGATCGTGTGCCTGGATCTTCGTTGAAGCTCAAGGAGCATTATTGAAGTCAAGATGAATGAAGATTGAAGCTTTGAAGATGGCTCGTAAGGTTTATTTTATAGTCTTCTAGCTTCATAGATTAGAATGTTAAGCCTTGAGTAGGACTTACCTTATAACCTTCATTTCGCTCATATCTTAGAGCTAGGATTATCATAGAAGCCATTAGAAACTTTCCCGAAGCCTATCACTCTTTCCCTCGGCTTCGAGTGCATGTTAGTTGGTTCATGAAGAGTCACCAACCGACTAGATGACGATCTAGTCGGTCGGAAACTCTACTTAAACCGACTAGGTTGCATTCTCTAAATTCAGCTCTTTCTATGTCTACAGTTAGTCGGTCAAAGAAGAGTCACCGACCGACTAGATGACGATCTAGTCGGTCAGTAATCCTTCTCAGACCGACTAGTTGTGTTCACTCATTTTCAGCCTGAGCTACTGTTTCGAGTTTGTCGGTCAAAGAACGTTTACCGACCGACTAGTTGAGAAACTAGTCGGTCAGCATTTGTTCTTAAACCGACTAAGTCATCTTGAAGTCAACCTATTCCTTTTCCACGTTAGTCGGTCCAAGAACATTAACCGACCGACTAGTTTAGAAACTAGTCGGTCGGCAAGTCTTCTTAGACCGACTAGTTGTCTTTGCCTGGAACTTCACCTTTTTGGCTGTTCACCTCTTAGTCGGTCTACGTTGTATCACCGACCGACTAGTTGATGAACTAGTCAGTCAGTGATCCTTCTTTGACCGACTAGTCTGGTTCAGAAAAGAGCCGTTGGGATCTTTTTGAACTCGTTTTTTCTTGCCCCTATAAATAGATTCCTGATTCATTTCTTGAAAGGGTTAAGCAACATATTGGAGATATTTTCAGATCAAAAGAGAAGAGCTATCAACTCTATTTCCAAGCTCTCTCTTCTCACAAGAATCTCTCCCCCAAGTTCTTGAGTCCTATATCCTCAAGAGAGATTCTCTCCATTGTGAGCCATTCAAGCTAGAAGCTTGATTCAAGGTCACCATCTCCACCCTAGGCTTCCATTGCTGGTCATCTTCTTGAAGCTAGGGTTTGGTGCCATCTTCCTCCATCAAAATCCTCTTTGCCCTAATTTGGTAAGAAATCTCAAGGCATAGGTATTTTGTTGGTAAGCATTTCATTTCAGTTATATTTGAATTGTATACTCTCGGTTGTGAGAGGTTTTGCGTGATCCCGGGTTGTGGGAGTCACGGTCATCGATTGTAGGTCGATTGCACTTGTGAGGTTTTCGCAAGTGTTCATATTGGAAATCTTGAGTTAGGGTTTCTAACTCAAGTATCCGGAAGGGATCCGGGTGGTTGGGACGTAGGATCACCGGGAACAAGTCGGGGAGACTTGGGTGGATCCGAACCCATTAAACCATTTGTTTGCGTTTGCATTTATTCTTGTTGATCGTTGTTATTCCGCATTGTTGTTTGTTAATTGCACGATAATTAGGAATAACACTCCTTATTATTTATAAGTACTATTCACCCCCCTCTAGTACATGTGCAGTAGCTTCCCAGGGCACAACAAATACGGCCTTTGCGCCGAGAGTCTCTTCGGCCAATGCATGCCTCTCCGCCATCGCAACCAGTGCCTCATAGTCGGTCGGCGGATCTCGGAGCAGGGATTTGTGGAGGCTCCGAGTCTGCAATCCCGTCTTGAAGGCCAGCATAAGTACCTCGTCACCGCAGGTCACCACCGCCCGTCTCTCATCCTGGAAGCGGCGTAGGTATCTGCCCGTTGTCTCCCCTTCTCCTTGGACAATCGTGCTGAGATAGTCCAAGGGCTTCTTCTTCGTCCGCCCGGCCAGAAACTCTTGGCAGAACTTGTGGGACAGCTCACCAAAGCTCCCAATGGATCTTGCGGGTAGGCCGAAGTACCAGTCCAACGCGGTGTCCCTCAGACTTTGGGAGAAATACCGGCACATGAACGCCTCATCCACATCCTGCGCCTTCATTGCCCCCCGGTATTGTTGCACGTGTGTGAGGGGGTCGCCTCTTCCGTTGTATGTGGCCAGGTGGGGAGGTTTGAACCTTATTGGCCTCGGGGCAGACGTGATCCACCATGCAAGCAGCGTGGCCTCCTCCGGATAGGTAGGGTGGTCAGGCACATCTCCTCTCCGACATTTGGGGGTCTGGCTCCGGTCGCGCCTCGGCTGCCGACGGTCCTCCTGCCCCGGGGAGTAGCGTGACGGTCGCCTGGCGGGGCTCCTTCCCCAGATCAAGGATTCGACGGGTTGCAGGCTACGGTTTTCCCAATACCATCGCCCTCTGGCTGCCTCCCCCCGGATCTCCATCCGCTCCTGATTCTCCCGTAGAAGCCTTTCGCGCTCGGCGGTGAGGAAGCGTAGTTATCGACAAACGGATTCCTCGTGCAGGCGATTGGAGGAGTGGTGCAGGAGAGGCGGACTGCCTCCTCCCGGTGGGGACCTGGCCAACAACGGGCTCCGCCCGTCCTCGAGCCGCCGGTCCGTCGCCGTCACCTCCAGGATTTCCCGGTTGCCTTCGTTCTCCCTCCTTAGCCTTTCGCGCTCCGCGATGATGAAGCAGAGCTGGTGGCAGGCGGTTTCTTCGTCCTGGTAGGCCCTCCTGGCGGTCTCGGCCGCTTCATCCAAATGCCTTTACGCGGTGGCCGCATCCTCCTGGCGCCTCCACAGCCGCGAGACCTCCATTTCCTCTTCCAGGAGCTTCTGCTGGGCCGCAACCTCCTTGGCGAGCCCCCTGTCTCCCCCCTCCTCCTCGAACTGAGGATGGAGATTCCGTCTCACATTTGGGGGCTCTGAGGGGCCGGGCGGTGGCTCTGCCCCCGCCTCTGCGTAGCTTCCCATCGCCTGAGTAACGGCCTCAGAGCTCTTCAGGATTACGCGGGCTGAAGTATGGTCTATCTCGGCGCCCATCCCCGGAGGGGGGGTCGGGCACCGGGGTGATTAGTAAAGAGAGTGGCTCCTGACCCACGGGATCCTTGCTGTGGTCAGGGTTCCGAGTGATCGGCATGGAGTCTAACATGGGTGTGACCCTTCGGTTCCCAAAGACGGCGCCAATTGTTACGAGGTGGAACTCGCGTACAATGAATTTGTATTGAGGGGAACCAAGGGCACGGTGGTTAGGTTGATACGAGGGTTTAGGTGGGCTATTTAACAAGTGATTAGTGGGGTGAAGAGGCTAGACTTGCCGCCGGGGATGGCCACGGAGTCAAATCTCACCGGACACGGCGGAAGAAGATCAGGTGGCGGGAGCCAAAGGCTGACGTCGACCAAGGGGCGAGCTTTCCTGCACCACGAGCAACCCGTCAGAAGGGCAGGGTTGGGGTCCAACCCTTAGCCCCTCCGATGCCTAAGTGAGTAATAGGATTTAAAACGGGGGCTAGGCACGCCGGTCGGACTGAGGGTGTGTCGACAGTACGTGTCGAGCTATAAGTGGGAGAACAAAGATGTGGACGACCTTTGCTCTCGTTTGTGAATAACGGATTGAGAGAGAGAATTTGCCAACCCCTTCACCGTAGGAAGTGAGGAGGTATTTATACCTGATGAGAGATGACTAGGTGGGGCTGACCTGGCATGCTGACTCGACGTGCTGAGCTGGCTCGGTTGTCAGCGGAAGCTTCGGACGAGGATGTCAGGAAAAGGAGTGCCTGCCCTGCTTTTGTCAGATGGCGCAACAGCCAGGGGCACTTTTGTCAGGATGTCAGGGCCGAAAGCATTAAGTGTCAGGGGGCTCAGCGGCCAGGGGGCGCTTTGTCAGATGGTCGGGCGGCGTTAGTGTCAGTCGTTTCCTTACACTAGGTTGTTTGTCGTACGTGATGAATTAAAGGTCTGGCTATGCTATCCCCAGTGCCGTGGTTCATGTGGACCAGCCGGGTCGACCTGCTCGGTGGTTGTCTGGCCCGGCCGCGCCCCTTTTTGGTCGCGGGTCGTGGGCCGCTGGCAAGGAGGGATATGCACATGCCTACGTCAGCATCCCCGGCGGCACTACCTGGGCGCTCCCCAAGCGCACTGCCCTTGGCGGGCCGAGCAACTGCGGTTGTACGCCTCGGCTGGGAGGGGGAGTGCTGCGAGGTGCGCCCATTCCCGTGTAGCCTTGGACCTCCGGGATGACGGCCCTTTCGCGAAGGGGTGAGTTAGTGGGGTATGTCAGTGGATCTGGGCGGGAGTCGTATTCCTACGATCTTTAGGTCGTAACAATCCCCTTATATATATATTTTGCCGCACACACCCCCTTTTATTTTTAGGCCGTGGTATTTCTTAGGGTTTTGGATGATGGCCTTTTATAGGATGTGCTAGGGGAGAGATCCAAATAGTTGGGTAAGATTTGGTTTCATCTATTTGGTGTTTGGATATAAATTTGGAATTTGTATTTTTCTAGGAATTGGTCTTGACTAAGGAGTTTGAATGGCCATAGGATATATTCCAATAACCAAATAAGGTTTGGCTACATCTCTCCATATTGGACCAAGTCAAACTTCTTTGTGCACACACACTCCCTTTCTCCCGATATGCTATACGAGTAGCAATTCCGCCAAAAAGTGAAAAGTGAAAATATATTGTTTCGCCAAGCCTGAAACACACTAGACACACACATTAGATATAACGACACATTTGTCATCATCAAACCAAGATCCTAGATCGTTGCTCCCAACAACCTTCTCCAGTGCAATACCTTCCTTTCTTCTTAAAGAAAGATGTCCCGTACTTCTATATGCTTGGTCCTTGAAGTGTAGGCCTGATGCTCTGTCAAGTGTTTTGTGCTCTGACTATCGCAATAAACCTTCGACACTTCTTGCGGTATTTCCAAGTCTCACAGTAGACTTCTCAGGTACTTGCCTTCATTGATCGCCTCAACTACATTTATCAGTTCCGCCTTCGTGGTTGACAGTGCTACAATAGACTAAATGACCGATCTTCATGACATCGCGGCAGTGCCCAAGGTGAACATATACCCAGTCGTAGATCTCCTTCTGCATCTGTCACTTGCATAATCTGAATCACAGAATCCAAATATCATCAACCCGTCTTCATTATCGAAACACAAACCAATGCTAGCCATTCCCTTCAGATATCTCAGTATCCATTTGATAGACTGACAGTGTTCCTTTCCTGGATTCTCCATGTATCTACTGACGACTACAACTGCCTGGGCTAAGTCTGGACGTGTACAAACCATGGTGTACATCAAACTTCCCACGATGCTAGCATAGGGGGCTATAAACATGTAGCGTGCCTCCTCGTCAGTGCTAGGTGACAATCTCGCAGAAAGATGGAAGTGAGCTCCTAGGGGTGTGGTAACAGTCTTTGCCTTCTCCATTCCATAGCGTGCTAGGACTTTATTTATGTAGCCTTCCAGGTTCAAACTCAACTTGCCAACCTTTCTGTCTCTGCTGATTTCCATGCCAAGGATCTTCTTTGCAGACCCCATATCCTTCATATCAAACTCCTTAGCAAGATTCTCCTTCAACCTATTGATTTCCTTCATGTTCCATGACACAATCAGCATATCGTCAACGTGCTGAAGCAAGTATATCCTTGACCCACCATCAAATGTGCGAACATAAACACGATGGTCCTTTATAATCAGCTCGAAACCAATGCTCATCATGAAGGAGTCAAATCTCTTATTCCACTGCCTTGGACTTCGTTTTAAACTGTATAAGGATTTCTTTAGCTTGCATACTTTTTGCTCTTGCTCTTCCATCACGAAGCCTTCAAGCTAGCGCATGTAGATTTCCTCATCAAGCTCTCCAAGAAAGAACACCATCCTCACATCCAGCTGCTCCAACTTCAAGTTCTGAGCTGCTATCAAGGCCAACACACGGATGGACGCGTGTCTCACCATATACGAGAATATCTCATTGTAATCTTCTCATTTCTTCTGCGTGAATCCCTTAGCCACCAACCGAGCTTTATATCTTACATCTTCGTCATCTCCTTCCTTGACCTTATATACACACTTGCAACCAATGACCTTTCTGTCCTTGGGCAATTCTACCACTTTCCAGGTGCCATTCTTGTAGAGAGATTCCATCTCCTCGACCATCGCCAGTCGCCACTCTGCAACTGTGCTCGAAATCTGAGCTTCATTAAACGTCAAGGGCTCCTCGTACTCTATGTTCAGGACGTATGCCAGTATATTATCAAATGCAAAACTAGAAGCAGAATAGTTCTACTCGTCCAATCTCTCTGGAGCTCTCTTAGTCCTTCAATAACATCCGCACCTCTAGCTAACTCTAGGCAGGAACCTTACCATGAGTATGAATTTCTGATCTGTCTGTATCTGCTCTTTATTAGCAGCCGGGTCTTGGCCTGTCTCAGCATCTCATGTCTTTATCTCTAGGGTAGGTGGCTCGATCTCAGCGTCGACCTCCTCAGGCCTATGTCCACCATCTGAATGAGTCATATCCGGCCTGACTATCGACGACTCATCAAATGTTATATGCCTACCAGTGAATGTCTTCTTGGACACATGATCTAACAACCTATATCCATTCACCCCCTCTTGATATCCAAGTAAGATGGTCTTCCTGGCCCTCGAATCTAGCTTTTCCTCCTTTTTCAAAGCATAGGCAGGACATCCAAATATGCTCAAGTACGAGTAATCATTAGTCTTTCCTATCCATACCTCCTTAGGAGTTTTGAAACTGATCGTCGATGATGGCAGTCTGTTCACAAGATGCACGATGGTAGACACAGCTTCACCATAATATTACTTAAGAAGTCCAACAATAAGCCTTAAGCATCGGCACTTCTCCACCAGTGTACGGTTCAACCTCTTTGCAACACCATTTGACGGTGTATCTCCATGCGTAGTGTAGTGCCGCAAAATACCCTAAGATCTGCAGAAGTCTCTAAACACCCTCGAGGTGTACTCACCACCGTTGTCTGATCTTAAAATCTTGACGGTTCTCCCTGTCTACTTTTCAACAAAGTCTCTCTAAGCCTTGAACATCTCGAAGACTCGATCTTTTGATTTCATCAGATAGATCCACACCTTTCTTGAGAAATCATCAATGGAGGGCACAAAATACTTCGCTCCTCTAATGGTAGGTATAGAAGTTGGCCCCCATACATCTGAATGTATATAATCAAGTGGCCCTTTGCTTTTATGCTCTGCGATCCCAAAGCGTGTCTTTGTTAGCTTGTCTTCTACACACTTCTCGCAGAACTCCAATCTCTCCTCTTTGGCATGTACCAGCTTCCTTTTGCGAAGCACATCCAATGACTTCTCACTTGGATGTCCAAGGTGAAGATGCCATAAATTTGCCGATTCTTCACCATCTGTGCCTTGAGATATGCTAGCCTCACCATAAGTTCTGTACTCTCTTTCCTTTCATCATGATAAGTTCTGTACTCTTTTTCAAGTCTTGTACGTGACACACATCTGTAAGTGTCCTGATGACTCCATCATGCATTTTGATTGGCAACTCTCCTACACCCACTGTCTTGCAGGCCATATTATTCCCCATCAGAACATTGCCCCATTGCCGCCTTCTCTGGAAGAATATAAATTGAACCAACTCCTGTGAGGTGTCATATGGAAAGAACATCCCGAATCCAAAAGCCATGAGATCCCTAGATCTCCCAATGATGTTGCCATCAGAATCTCACCATTATCACTGTTCTTGCCACTAATTCCCATGGAGGTAGAACCAGAGATCCAGAAGCTTCATCCTTGCCTTTTCCATTCTTCTTTAGCCATGGACAGTCTCGTTTCAAATGTCATGTCTCCTTGCACAGGTTGGCACCTGTCCCTGCGCCCTCGTGATTTAGATCTTGAATGACCCTTGTCCTTCTTAGAACCATGGCCACCTTTGTAATCCTGATGTCACCTGATGAAAAGTGCATCCCTTTGATCACCACCTTCTCGAGCAGTCACTTTGACATGAAGAACCTCATAGTGTACCTCAGACTCTACCTCCTCCAGAGATAAAGATTTACGTCCATATACCATAGACTTCACCAATGGGTTGAAATTATCCATCAGAGAACATAACAATATCATTGCCAATTGTTCGTCCTCAATGTTTACCCCCATACTCTGCAAGTCAGACATAATCTTCATGAAAGCATCAATGTGATCCTTGACGTGGGCTCTGCCTCGTCTCAAAATGTGTGAGCGCTACTCCCAAGCGTAGGAGATCGAACAAGTAATATCCTGGTGAGTCCATGTATCAGATCCATGGGACAACTGACCTGCAAAACCACGAAGTTCAGTTTGTAAAGAGTAATAATACGGTAATAACCAACCACCTATCAATTATAACGATATGGTTTCAAGAGTTTCAAATAACAAAAGAAAATCCTACGATAACTACGGTGAATTCGAAATGGGGTACTAATATGGAGAGTATGTGTTGGTATTAATTTCGTTAGGGTGTGTGCAATAAATGATTATTAATATCTTTTCTATAACTTAACGTTTCGTCCGGTCAGGGCACGAGAACGTCGAAAAATAATACGATAAACAAACATCGAAAAGTGCCTTAAACATCGAATAAAGTACTAGTTTCATGAGGAAAATAAGCTTATGTGACCGCAAGGGTCACGTCACGAATAAGTCCAGAGATCATATTCGATCCAAGTATACCAACAACGATTATACTTGAACAATACGTGTAGAAACTAGCAAAATACGCGATTATACAATGCAAGTAGGGCGAAAAGTTATCAAAATCAATGATTATGACACCATAACTACATCAACACCAACACATATGAAGATTAACCATGCATGGAGAGATTATAATCAGTATTCATAGACAAATACATCATAAAAACATCGAAATACGTGAATAATACTTCAAATACAAGCCAAATACGTGAAATACAAGGCTAAAGATAGGAAAAATGTCACCAATTATCTCCAAATAGCCACAAATCTCCTTCAGATGATAGATCTAGCCTCTGTCCCCAGGGCTTCCAAATTTCATGGCGAAGTACGGCTCCTAGAGCCTCCAATACGTCTGAATACGACACAATACCCTAGAACTACGTTATATAAAGGCATTGCGGGTTTTAAGTTGCTATCAGGTTCGAAACCGCACCCAAATCGCAATCAAACCCGATCCGCGAGCCGCTGCAAATCCTGGTTGCTAGATCCTAGCGGGATTGTTCCTGGGCATGCCACGTGTGCTCCAAGATTGGCGCCCCGCCCGCTTCGAAGCGCTGAACTCGCTTCGTCTGAATACGATTCAAATTAAGCCCACCGTTGGATCGTAATCCAACGATCCCCGTTCGTCCACGTCGCTTGCTTTCTGATTCAAAATGCGGGAGTGCTTGTGGATGTAGGATGTCGATCGCTCTGTTGTGAAATGGCCACATCGTCCGTTCCATCGCCCGCGGCTTCGCTTGTCTCCGGTTCGATCAAGATCGTTGGATCATCATCCAACGGTCGATACAGCGTCGCGTCGCCCGTCTCGCTGATGCCGTTGGATGCGGGCGGGAGAGCGTGGATGGCCGCCACGTGTTGCACCAAGATTCGTGCGTATTTCTTTATTTTATTGATATTCTGCATTCAAAAATTCACAGTAATTAGCACAGATCTCAGAAAAATACAAATAAATAATCGTTAGAATCGTGAGATCGAGATCTAGCCATAAAATATAAAAAGTGCAGAAATACTCAGTTTATTGCTGTTTTGTGCTCAAATCAAGTGATTTATCTAATAAATGATGGTATACAAAATACGAACGTATTAGAGACCAATTAAGCATCGTATAAGACAAAATAGGGCTAAATGGGGTGTTAAATATACAATATTCAACCCGAATCACACTCCCCAACTAGCGATTTGCTAGTCTCTAGCAAAAAGAGCGATGAGATTGGATGATTAATAAAACAATAAATTCTATCAATTGCTTATGACATGGCTCAATAATGCGCTTTCCAACATGATTTTGTCCATCAATATACACAATCCATGAATAAGATCAATCACATGATATTTTCTCTAATTTAATTCGAATAAATAACATGCAAGCCTCGTTTTGCCAAGCGAAAGTATAACATGTCGTTATGTTCTAGTTTCTTGTTTCCAAGGAATTGGCATCTCAAAAAGATCGTTCAAGTCATGGGTATTGACGTTGCTTAGTTTATTCGACTTTTTTTTCTTTTTTTCCTTTTTCTTTTACTTTTTCTTTTGACGACTTAGAATGATCCATGTAGCGAGCTTTTAGTTAATGATTCCTAGGCCAGACGACCTTCGGACATTAGGCTTATAAAGCCCCTCGAACTTAATACTCGAATCATCTAAGTTTTATTCTCTCTTTTTTAGATGCACTCCCCATTCATCCATCTTTCGATGCGAATCTCCATGCTTCCTGAGGCACGAAGACCCGGCTAATCAATGAACTCAAGGGAACGATGCATTTTTCTTTTGCACTTTTTTCTTTTGCACTTTTTTTTCTCATTTTTTTCATAAGTAACTCAACACACATTCTTCGAATGTAAACATTAATAACACCGACCAAATTCCTCTTCCACTTGAAGACTATTCTAATAAATTGTGTATACTTAAGCTTTTTCATCACCGTAGCATGTATGGAATGAATTCAAACTATTTCGAGATATTAATCATGGCAATTGAAAATTTTCATGAATAACATATTAACGGTAATTCCATGAAGGAAAAATAATTAATTCATGCCATAAACGATTTTTAGAACTCAATCAATGCATAATCATCCGTCTTTGTGGTATAAGGAGTTTTAAAAGATGAGGATTGGTGCTTTATTCTTTTCTTTTGCCTTGTTTTTTTGAAAAAAAATCCTAAGGTCTCATACACACCCCGCAACTAAAGATGGACATTGTCCACAATGTCGAAAGTGGTACGAGTTTATTCAAAGCAAGCATCCTAGAAAGCATATAAAATCTACGCTAATGGAAAGAACACACCGTGGTCAAATGGCAGATCCCGAATATTTAATGGTGGAGGAAGTTGTTCAATTTGCTCCTTGCGCTCCTCGGCAAGTATCCTTCCTCCAAAAGCTAAACTGGATCCCAACAACGTAACTCCCAGCATCTCTATAAGCTGTTCACCTGTATCCTGCAAGAGATGAGTCACGTCAATCCATTTTAGTCGTAAATTCCTTTCAACGAAAATATTCCAAATGCAGTCATCAGAATAGGTGAAATAAAGTAAGGCATGTTGATGACTACTCCCTGAAAGATGTGCACTACTCTCGGTATGATGCTCAATCATTGGGGAGAGGGATGAATGATTTTGGGGAAAAAACTGGGGGAAAAAGTAGTTCGGGCTCCATAACGATAATCTCTGAACACATGTCCCTCGCTATTTCCTCCTCCCGTTCATCCAAAATTGCTAGCTCCTCCTCTCTTTTACACACGCTTCCAGCCATGTTAATGTTCTGATTTGTGCCTTCATCATGACATGGCTCGCTCGATATACCTGCAATAGAATAAGAACTCACATTAGATTCTTGAAATTGAATTTCAAAAGAATTAATTTCTTCTAAGTAAGTGGCAATTAGCTTAAGTTTTTCAATAGATTGCTGAATTTGCCGACTCTGAGCAAGGAAGTTTTCTTGGAATTGATGGGCTGTAGCCTCCTGTGTCTGAATGAGCGAATAAACTTCCTCTTTCAAGGGTTGCAATGGTACGTCTACGCTTTGCTCTCCTTGATCAAGGTAGGAAGGCTCTGTTGAATCACACTCTGAAGTCTCATTAATGATCTGATCAGTCTCTTGTAGGGACTCTATGTATTTCCACGCCTCTGTTGGCATCATGACTCCTAAAAATTCCTGCAGCTGTGGTCGTAGTCCAGATAGAAATGACTCCATAAGCTCTTTCTTTGTATACCCATGCTGCAGATAGCTCGATATTATGTCTGTGAACCTCCTCCAGGCCTGAAAGAAAGTTTCACAATCAGTCTGATTAAAACAAACAATCTTAACCTTCTCCATCCTATGTTTGTGTGCAATATCATACTCTGCATCATACCCATTGTTTGTGCGATAAAAATTCATGTATTCCATATACTCCATTTTTTTGATTTTTTTAATAAAGAGAAAACAAAGTAAAAACCTAATAAAAATCCTAAACTATAAGATGGAAGGATCTCACCGAATGTTCCTCCAAAAGAACTGAAATCGTAGATCTCAAGTACTGTTATCCCCGGCAAAGGCGCCAAAAACTTTCTTCGTCTTAAAATGTGTGAGCGCTACTCCCAAGCGTAGGAGATCGAACAAGTAATATCCTGGTGAGTCCAGATATCGAATCCACGGGACAAATGACCTGCAAAACCACGAAGTTCAGTTTGTAAAGAGTAATAATAAGGTAATAACCAACCACCTATCAAGTATAACGATATAGTTTCAAGAGTTTCAAATAACAAAAGAAAATCCTACGACAACTACGGTGAATTCGAAATGGGATACTAATATGGAGAGTATGTGTTGGTATTAATTTCATTAGGGTGTGGGCAATCAATAATTATTAATATCTTTTCTATAACTCAATGTTTCGTCCGGTCAGGGCACGAGAACGTCGAAAAATAATACGATAAACAAACATCAAAAAGTGCCTTAAACATCGAATAAAGTACTAGTTTCATGAGGAAAATAAGCTTATGTGCCCGCAAGGGTAACGTCACGAATAAGTCCAGAGATCATATTCGATCCAAGTACACCAACAACGATTATACTTGAACAATACGTGTAGAAACTAGCAAAATACGCGATTATACCATGCAAATAGGGCAAAAAGTTATCAAAATCAATGATTACGACACCATAACTACATCAACACCAACACATATGAAGATTAACCATGCATGGAGAGATTATAATCAGTATTCATAGACAAATACATCATAAAAACATCAAAATACGTGAATAATACTTCAAATACAAGCCAAATACGTGAAATACAAGGCTAAAGATAGGAAAAATGTCACCAATTATCTCCAAATAGCCACAAATCTCCTTCAGATGATAGATCTAGCCTCTGTCCCCAGGGCCTCCAAATTTCATGGCGAAATACGGCTTCTAGAGCCCCCAATACGCCCGAATACGCCACAAAACCCTATAAATACGTTATATAGAGGCATTGCGGGTTTTAAGTTGCTATCGGGTTCGAAACCGCACCCACATCGCAATCAAACCCGATCCATGAGCCGCTGCAAATCCTGGCTGCTAGATCCTAGCGAGATCATTCCTGGGCGTGCCACGTGTGCTCCAAGATCCGCGCCCTGCCAGCTTCGAAGCGCTGAACTCGCTTCGTCCGAATACGATTCGGAATTAAGCCCACCGTTGGATCGTAATCCAACGATCCACGTTCGTCCATGTTGCTTGCTTTCCGATTCAAAATGCAGGAGTGCTTGTGGCCGTAGGATGTCGATCGCTCGGTTGAGAAATGGTCACGTCGTCCGTTCCATTGCCCGCGGCTTCGCTCGTCTCCGCTCGTTGGATCATCATCCAATGGTCGATACAGCGCCGCGTCGACCGTCTAGTTGATGCCATTGGATGCGGGCGGGAGAGCGTGGATGGCTGCCACGTGTTGCGCCAAGATTCGTGCGTATTTCTTTATTTTATTGGTATTTTGCATTCAAAAATTCGTAGTAATTAGCACAGATCTCAGAAAATACAAATAAATAGTCGTTGGAATCGTGAGATCGAGATCTAGCTATGAAAAATATAAAAAGTGCAGAAATACTCAGTTTATTACTGTTTTGTGCTCAAATCAAGAGATTTCTCTAATAAATGATGGTATATAAAATACGAACGTATTAGAGACCAATTAAGCATCGTATAAGCACAAAATAGGGCTAAATGGGGTGTTAAATATACAATATTCAACCCAAATCAGGCTCTTCTTTAGTACAAATAATTGTTGCATCAAAATATAACCTGCTCGTCAGATTCTTCTTTCTATAGAGCGCCTCCAGCTTCTTCCAAAGCTTATCCGTAGTAGCCTCCTCAGACACATTTCTAAGCACTTCATCTGAAAGTCATAACTGCAGTGCGCTTAACGCCTTTTACTCCATCTCAGCCTTCTGTGCCTCCGTGACATCTTTGTCAAAACTGTCTTTCTCAAAGACAATTTGTGAGCAACTATCTCTCATAAGAAATGCCTTCATCTTTAATCTCCAAAGATTGAAGTCGTTTCTCCCAGTGACCTTGTCCATCTTGAAAGATGTGGTAGACGGCGACATCTTGACTCCTTACTTCTCCTCACCAGTAGCTTAGATACCACTTGTTGGGAAAATCTGACACAATATCAAAGAACACCTAAGTGTGCACAGCTGAATAAATGAAAAGATTTTTGTCACCAACCAAAACAATGCAGAGTTAGGATCTTGGATGAATCATAAGAAGCACAAGATAGCACCACGCAAACAAGCCAAGCAATCACACAGAGAGACAAAGATTTATCCTGGTTTGGCCCAACCTATGACCTACGTCTAGTCTTCTATTGTCACGGCTTCTACTATATTAGAGATGATAATTCAGAAAATACACTGACTACAAATCTCCTCCTATACAATATATATACCTTCTCGACAAAATACCTCTAGCACTTTAGTAATTACAATATCTCTTTCACGCACCCAGTGGAGAGATCTTACTAGAGTCTCTAAAACGAGGAATACTCCTCTCCCAAAGCTCGCAGTCACCTTCTTATTGAAGACACAAGGAACTATTCTCTATTCTCCATCGCATATGCATAACATTCGTTGCATAGCCGTCACATCTGTATCTCTTGGTATTTGTATCATAGAAACCCTTCCTTGGATGTTTTAATCATGTCCATCCAATTAAATACTGAATGTGAGTTAACGATCCAGATTAGAAGTTGATATCTGAGTGTTCTAGGGGTTTTGGGCAGCGGCAGGGCCGTGTCGCATATCATCACGACCGAGCTGCATATCAGCACGGCCGTGTGCAGAACTGCGTAATTTGCTTGTAGCTCCAGAACACTTAACATAGCCGTGCAACACATCCGTGTCAGTAAAACAGAGAGCTGTTGGTCAACACAGACGTCAGTACGGCCGTGTCAGTAAAAAAATAGAGAGCTGTTGATCAACATGGACGTTATCACGACCGTATCACTAAAAAACAAAGAGCTACCTGTCAACACAAACGTCAGCATGGCCATGTCAAAAACTGCATGAGTTAGCTGATACATCTTCTGATATGCACGACCGTGCTAAAACCAGCACGGCCGTGTCACCTTCCAGATTTTAAGATTGAAGCATAAATCAACACCATACTTCCACTTAGGGTAGTGTTAAGAACATATCTTGTATAGATTTTTATATTGTTTTTCTGAGAAATTTTCTTGTTTTATTCTCATTCCTCATGCATTTTTAGGTTGTTTTAGTTCAGTTCACTCTCGAAGTGTATTTCATGCTTTTTAGGACCAAATCACATTAAACAATGCAAATGAGTGATGTGAACGGCGTGTGAGAAGAAATTCTAAAGAATGGGGAGAAAACATGAAGATTTGAGGAGAAAACACGACAACATGACTGAGCAAGGAGCATATACGACTGTGTGGGTATATCAGAGTATCAGCTATTCATGTACCAAAGTGACACGGCCGTGCGGGAGCATCGGAGTATCAACTATTCATGTGCCAAAGTGGTACGACCGTGCGGGAGCATCAGAGTATCAGCTATTCATGTGCCAAAGTGGCACGGCCGTGCAGGAGCCAACATGACAGTGCAAATGAAACATAAAGTCTGGCGAATTTGTTGCATGAGCCGACACGGCCGTGCGCCCAAGCATCACAGCCATGCAAAGTAAACAAAAGATATGCATATTTCTTACAAAGTTGCAACGCGGCCATGCAAGTTGCTACATGACCATGCGCCTGACTACTTTAGTTTTTAGACCAGAATTTGCTATGTATTTTTGAGGGGGTATTTAAGCACATCCTTGTAATTGATTAGTGTTGGTTATTGCAACACTCCATGTTGGTTTTGATGATTAAGCAAATAATTTGTGTGACTAATTATGTTTTGTGAGATTTGTTGTGAGTATAGGTATAAAGTCAACAATGATCAACTCAAGCTCAAAGACACGTGGTTATGAAATATAAAGCTTGAAATTGAAGAATTCATGGATTATAGCTCAACATTGAGATATGAAGATCATTCAATGATAAGTGGAGTGCAAAGCTTCTCAAGACAACTCATATGCCAAGAAGAATGCATCAAGACTCCAAGAATATAAGTGATGTATTTTTACATTTATGTGAGTTCGTCTTAGAATGTTAAAGCCAAATCTTGAAGCATGCACACACATTTAGGAAAATGGATTTACTTGATTTAAATCATTTTGATTTATTCAAAATTCAGTTGCTATCTTTATGGATCAAACCATTTGTTAATTTAGACTTAGATTAGGTATTTCAGGTAGATAGTCGACCCCCCATTTCATAGCAGTCGATTCACGGAGAATCAACTCTCCATGAACCTGAATTTTTCCTAACTAGTCGACTAGTGCATTATGTCAGTCGATTAGTGGCTGTTGAGTATTGGACTTCTCCCTAATTGGCTTTGATGATGAGTAAACATAAATACTTGTGACGAATCCCCTCCATGCAGTTAATCCATTGCCTAAACTTATCATGACGATCAAATAGCAATGGATGACCATGAAGATTAATCAAAGCTCAAAGTTGAAGATTGGGTGATCAATATTAAAGAATGGAGCTTCAAATACTTCAAGAAGATTTCAAGATCATTCAAGATAAAGAAGAGAAGATAAATCAAATGTAAGCTTTTTATTCTCTTTTCTTTCTCATTAGAATGTATTTTTGAAGTAGACTATTGTTGGAGCTCTCACACTTCACTCTTTCTAGCCTAGGAAGTCATTAGAAATCTATTCCTAGGTTTCCAACTTCTCTTATTCTAAGTTGTGCAATTTAGACTTCCAACAGGCGACTGCAGTTCACTTTACAAGCGACTGTGAATTGTTCAACAGTCGTCTATTATGCACACTCCGTTTTACTTGATTTTTGAGTTTTCAGTTCTTAACTTTCATTAGGCGACTGCTGTACTAAGTACAAGCGCCTGTCTAATGTCAGATGCCTGTGACTTGTTAGTCAGTCGCCTATCTCATCTTGCCCAAACTTTTTAAGTTTTGTCAACTTTTGCACTAGCCCCTGCAGGCGATGTAAGAAGGATTTGCAGGTGCCTGCCTATGACACAGACGCCTGTATATGCTTCTATAGTTGCCTGTCCAGCACTTACCCAGAACTTTGATTTTGGCAAGTTACGCATTTGTGCAATAGACGACTGATGTTAGTTTTCCAGTCGCCTGTCCATGGCACATGCGCCTGTGGATTCCACATCAGTCGCATGTCCTTGTTTACTCAGAATTCTTTATTTTCACAACTTATGCATCAGTCACAGGCAGAAGGTTTCTCAGTCATCTGATGGTTTTAATGCGCATGTCCAACCTTCATCAGTCGACTGTCCTACATGGTAAGTTACCGTTTGAATTCTCACCTACCCTCTGACACAGTGTAACGGTCGACTGTCTGTACTGTAAATTCTATCCGTTGGCTTTTTCCACATGGATTTCAAAGGGGGTTTGGGTATTCTGTTTGAGGGTTTTGGAGAACCTATAAGAGGGGCTTCTACTGTTCCATTGGAGCCTCTTAGCCATTCGCTTAGCAACTCAAGAATTCATCTTCAAGCTCTCAAGCTCTCATTCTCTCTAAACCCTAGAATCTCATTCTCTCTTGCTATCCAACTTAAAATCAAAGTTGATATGCTCTAATCATTTGGTGGTGACAAGAGAAAAGGATTCACTCTCTTATTGGAAGAGATCAACACACAACACACTTGCTCCTTCAAGTTCTACTTCAAGGCATAGGTGATTGTAAGTGTTGCAGTTTCATAATTTCATATCTTTTGATATTTGATTCACTCTCAGTTTGCGAGAGTGGTTTGCTTGATCCCAAGTTGTGGGATTCAAGGACATCGTTTGTTGTTCTATTACACTTGCAGGGTTGCTATAAGTGGGTTTAAAGGAAACCTCAAGTTAGTGTTTTAACTTGAGTATCCAGAGGTATCTGGGTGGAAGGGACGTAGGATTACCGGAAACAAGTTGGGTTTGACTTGGGTAATCCAAACCCTTGAAACATCTTATTCTTTGCATTATTCATTGTTGTTAATTCTTATTTCCGCATCTTTGTAGGATTAGGATTTTAATTAGGCGTAATTTCTTAGTTAAATTTTATAAACACTATTCAACCCCCTTCTAGTATTTTCCTCATAGCCAGGGTCTTTACAATTGGTATCAGAGCATACATTTATAGCTATGACATCCAACAATAACTATGTTCCTCCACCTCATTCGTACAACAATCATGATCATGATGGTGATTCTACCGTATTTGAAGGATAATCAACAGTTCGTACTGGAACGAATTTCATGCCGGATGGAGATATTCCCAAGGAGTGCTTATCTTTGGAGAACCCTTCATAAGGATTACGTAGAACTGGTCGATTATGGATATGCACCAAGAAACAATGTAGTTTTACCACAAGCGCACGGTTAAGTGGTGAGCGGGTATGGAAGCTTGGGAGTATCTATATTGATTACTAGGCGGAGGTGAAATGAAAATCAAGAAATGTTGGTGTCACAGTCGTGTAAAGTATTGTTTATAAATTCAATTAATAAAAGTGCCTAGGACTTGGGAATCTCCACTATAGATCTCAAGCATCAATGTGAAATATGAATATCTATATCACTGCTCTTGGTTTAGGGTGAATTTTTTCCAACTAGGTTGTGAACCAACGCACGTTCTCTGCTACACAAATCTATGGCAATCTAAACTAGAGTCTCGCTCTCGCGCAAGCCTAGTTCAAACCACTAGCATTAAGATCGACAATTTTATTCAATTCTAACTCAAGCTTGCTCTGGCACAACATGAGTTCAAATCTAGACCGTGATAGTTCGTATTCGCTTTACCGTAACGAATATAATTATAGAAATATAATAAAGATGCTAGCTTTCGTCGCTCTCGTGCACCAATTCTAGTGAATCTCGATTATAGATCTAAATCGAATATCTAGAGTTTCCCATAGATCAAGATCCTCTCTCTTGCTCTCAAGATCCTCTCTCGAGCTCTCAAGATCCAATGTAAATCCATAGTTATGCGTAGTAAATCGATCACAATCTAACCTTTTTACAAGTTTAGCAACATGTGTTTTCATTAGATTTCACATATCAAACCTTAGATCTATAGGGTTCATCCCTTTGTCCTAGAGCAATGAGATTACTCACGATTCATCATAGAAAATGCAATAAAATTGAGAACTGAAGGAGAATTCATCATAAAAATCAGATCTAAACAGAAATATATCATAAAAATAAGAACTTGCAAAAGTTTAGACAAACAAATGATGTTCAAGCTCCAAATAACAAGAAAATTAAGATCTTGAACTTCAATCCTCTCGCGAAAATAAGATAGAACAAAAGTATTTTTCCTAAGAACTAAGCTATGTCGTATCCTTTTTGACGGCTCTCAAAACTAGCTATTTATACTAACTCAAAACATCCAAAAACCCCTAACAAAAATATCACCAGAAGGTTGGAAAAACCCTAGGTCGAAACCGGTCTGTCGGCTCACTTGGCCAAGTGAAAATGTCACTCGGTCGAGTGGTCCTCTGTGGAAAATCTGGTAAAATTGGCCTTCTGTACTGTTAGGGCCACTCGGTCGAGTGGTCTGCTCCCTCGGTCGAGTGAGTTTCTCACTCGATCGAGTGGGGTCTTCTGCAGAACCCTCCAAAATCACTGTTCTGTTTGATAAATTTCTGTCTCCACTCTGTCAAGTGGGCTTCTCACTCGGTCAAGTGGGAATTCCACTCGGCCGAATACATTGTCTCTTCTTCTTGCAGCTGGAGTTGGCCGTGACAGTGCTACTCGATCGAGTGAGCTGTCTCACTCAGTCGAGTAGGCTTCTTCTTCTTCATAATCTCCTTGTAACGGTTTGTTTTCGTTGTACTTTGTTCGTGCACGTGCTTTTGACCGTGCACGTATTTATTTTAGACTTTGTTTGTTTGTGAACACTTTGGTGTGATATGTCGTTGTGAACGTCTCTGAGAGTATTAAATTGTGGCACTAATTTGGAATGACATTTCTCGGGTCGTTTTCCCACGATTTGATCTTATTCAAAGAGACGTTGTGATTTTCACTTTTGATGTGAGACGTTTCTATTTTTAGTTTCGTCGCTCGACGTCGAAATTGAGATTCGTGTTCTTAGTTACCTTTCTCTCGTCGTCCCGATCACCCCAATATTTATTTTACAATTTTTGGAGTTTATTTGACCTATTTTACATTTTTAGCAAAGCTTATAATATTTTTAATAACTAAGTTTTAAAGTATTTTTAGCCAAATAAAATTTTCATTAGATTATAATAATTCAAACTATTTTTGAGCCAAATCCTAGCTCATCTTGGCCGCACCCTAGCCATGGGTGGGTTAGAGAGGGAGAGAGTTTGATTTTTAATTATTTTTAAATCCTAATCCTATTAGAATTAGCCCTAGACTAAGTCAACCCCTCTATACTATATAAACAACCCCTAGGCTAACCTATTTTCACAAGCATTCAACCATAGCCGTCACAAAACCCTCAAATCTCGCTTGCGACGTTCGTCGCAACTCAGCTCAGCCGCCACCCGTGCCCGACCGAGAGCTTCTCTCGGTCTGACCGAGAGATCTCGTCCGCACCACCGCTCCGCCCGCACCGTTGCAAGCTTGCAACGTTGCAACGCATCGCCCGCTTCGCATCGCCCGCTCCCGCCTGCTACGATCGAAGGAATCCCCTGCTCCGCCGCCCGCTGCTCCGTTGCAACCCCCGCACCGCTGCAGCCCCGCTTCCCAAGCGCTCCGACCGACGCTCCCGCCCGCACCGACCGAAGACTTCCCCCACAACGGCCCGCTGTGACCGACCCCGCTTCTCCGCAGTGCTGCACAGCCCCCCGCCCGCAGTGTCTGACCGAGAGGAACCCTCGCACCGGCCCGTGTCTGACCGAGCGACGTTCGTCGTAACGTCACAAATCTCGCACCGCTTGCCATCGTGGGCCCCCCCAAGTTCTCCAGAGGTGTTGTGGGTCCCCCATTGGCCCCTAGCACTACTGTGGGTCCCACCTAGGTGTCTCTTCTTCGTGGATTTGCCGTTTACGATGTTGCGATACGTCGTAGCCCGTCGTCGCACATTCTAGCTTTGGAATCTTGGTTCGTTGCTCTGGTTGCTTCCCAGATCATTCGAGCGAGAAATCTATTCTGGAATCTGGACTTGGAGCGCGTTCTTTTATTCCAACCCTGGCGTCGCTACCCGACGCCAGTGTAGCTTTCTCGTCGTGTTGAGGTAACGCTTTGCACTCTTAGGACCCCAACCACAACCTGATAATTAAGATTAAAATCGATGTTTTTAAGTGTTTTAAATTCACTAATCAAAGATTAATAAAATGGGACTGTAGGCCGGTGGACTTGTGCACGTATGATAATTGTGACTTTGGACTCGTTGGATGGTGTTTTTCAGATGTTATACTTGCAGGCAAGTGAAACTTGCCAACTTTTGCTTAGGGCCATGTTTTAGGCCACTTTCTAGCTTTTTAGCGTAAAAGAGACTAGACAGTGAAATGATAGCTGTCTAGACGCAACTTTAAGATCTAGCTTGACAACGAAGCTAGATCTGTCACCCTACCATGTCATTCATGCATTGTTATCTGCCATGTTTAAATTCCTTATCTGTACGCACTTAAACTGTTATTTGCCATGCATTGCATCTTACATGTCATCCAAGTTGAATGTTGCATTCGTAGCACACGCTACAATACTATACTTGTACTTGTCCTTGTGAATGTTTCTTGCAAAACTTGATATCCATGCCATGATTTAAATGCCATGCTCATACCTTACTTTACTTTACTTGTTGCACTCATGCTATATCTGCCATGTCATTGCATCATGCTAGAACTGCTAGGTTGCTTACCTGTACTTTCTGTTTCCTTGCACAAGTCTCTTGTAGACTTGCTGACATGTGCCCCTTGCTCTTTTGTGTGTCACATGTTAGACCCTGAGCCAGAGACCGTAGTTGAGGACGAGGTGTTTGCTGACGCTGAGCCGGAGCCTACGTTTGACGAGGAGTTGGTGGACACCGATGACCAGTCTTAGAGACTGATTTGAGTTGCTTTTGCTTTAGGTTGCTGTTAGTTGTCGGTGCATAGCACCATTGCTTTGCTTTTGTACTTTGTACTTTTGTTGGCCATGCTGGGGCCTCTTTTTAGACTCTTTTCTTTTAGCCTGGTGGCTTTTCTGCGATGTTGGAGTTTATTATTATGGATATCCTGAGATCTCTCTTTTGTCTCATTTCCTTATTATTATCTTTGTTTGGTTTCGCGTTGCAAGGACCTGCTATTTAATGTTGATTGACGCTTATCGGACTTGCAACTTTGCAGCTTCAAGTCTGAGCGGACCTTCTCACGTCTCGCCTCCATATTTTTGGGAAGCGGGGCGTGACACTCCTCCTTCTCGCTCCTTTCTCTATTCTCTCACCTTTCTTCCTCTTCTTCTCATGCTCAAGCATCGTGAGCTCCTCGATATCATCGTGATTGATGCTCTGGCATGCGTGCATGTGCTCATAGCTCCAAATTGCTCCTGATTGCTCCATATTTCCTGAAATCCAACGAAACATAGAAATAGTGAAATTCATCGTAAAATCATCATTTAAACGTTAAATTCGTGATATGAGCAATTGTTATGGCTGGAAAAATGCAGAAATAAATTGTAAAATATGAGCATATCAAAATCTCCCAAGCTTTGCTCTTACTCGTCCTCGAGGAAGATAAGCAAAAAGTAAACTTGGTGAGTAAAATAATAAAAATCAAATAAATAGAGAAGAATGCGAAGAGTGGAAATGCTATTTCATTCTCTCAGAACTCGAATTTGCTTACTCAAATGCACCAATACTGAATATAAACATCACTAAAGCTTTTCTTTTGATATCATTTCATATGGGGTACATTTAATATAAAAACTAAGAACAATGCGAATCTTATGAAATATGAAATCATTTTAACGTTAAACATCGTCTAAGGAAAAAAAATGATATACATAATCATAGACAACACACTTTTCAATTGACTGTTTCTATTTGGAGTATAAGAGATATCACACAATTCAAAGCAATAAGAATAGAAAGATATGGTTTCATGAATTTCATGTCAATTTTTCAATTCATAGATGTCGTTATACTTGAAGTCATCTCCCTAAGTATTTGAGTTTACCTAGCTTAGATCGTCATGCACATATAAGTAATCACACACTCTCACATCATTGGATTTCCTCCTCCAAGCTTATCTATAAGCGTGGTGGCATCGAGTATGGAATATAAATTCTCTTACCAACTTTTGTAGCTCCATATAAAGAAAGTAAAATGAAAGAAAAGAAATCAAGGGATTTTGTATATACAATGAAGTTCTCTTTTTCTTTTTCTTTTTCTTCTTTTTTAATACACAAGTAAATCCCATAGAAAGATGCATACATAGACATTTTTTTTGAGCTTTTGGGATCATGGACCTTATTTTCTTAAGCAAGGGAAAGATGCACAAATAAGAAATCACTTTAGGGAAGAATCACCAATGATAATATGTATAGAAATGTAATTCAAGATATGTGGAGAAAGAATATATCATATCACTCAGTTCACTCTTTGTAAGTGTATAACTACTTCAGCAGGGTAATGTCATCTACTTAGTTTGATTTCTAAAAGTAAACTAGTCTATTCATATCAAATTACAATCAATTCATTTAACCTGAAGGTTTAATACACAATTCATGCAATAAGAAGTGATATTAAGATAAGAAAGAAGTACTCCAAGTATAATGCAGTCAATGCGTGAATGTTAGTGTGTTTTCTATAAAGAGTATACAATAAAATAATTATTAGACGAGTTAATGTTAAAATTCATTCATAGGCAAATAATAACGCATTGGAAGTTCTTTTTCTCAAGTGCATAACAGATATATCGCAAATGATATCAGAAATAGAAAACAATAGCATGGTAAAAGATGTGCGTATAAGTAAAGCGAAATCCAAGCTATATTCATCACATCGAATTCATTTCTAGCAAAGAAAGTAAAAGAAGTAACGATAAAATAAAATCTAACTATACACATGCAAGCACTACAAAAGTAAGGAAAATATGATGCATGGGAAAAAAAATGAAAAGTGTGAAAATAAGTGGAAAATAAAGATGCATACATATCAAATTTTGTGAAAATAAGTGGAAAATAAAGAAAATAAAGATGAAAATAAAGAAAATAAAAATGTGTGAGTGGTCGTCCCGAATAGTAACTCTGAAAACAATGTAGTTTTACCGCAAGCGTATGGTTAAGTGGTAAGCAGGCATCGAATCACGGGAAGAATCTATTGGTATCTATATGGATTACTGAGCTATTGTGAAATGGTGGCAAAGAAATATTGGTGTCAGAATCATTCAAAGTGTTGGTTGTAAATTCAATTTATAAGAATGCCTAGGGCTTGGAAATCCCCACTATAGATTTCAAGCAATCAATGCGAAACACGAATTTCTATATTACTACTCTTGATTTAGGGTGAACTTGTCGCAACTAAATTGGCAAACAACACACGTTCTCGCGCTACGCAAGTCTATAGTAATCTAAACTAGAGCCTCGCTCTCACGCAAGCCTAGTTCAAACTACTAGCATTAAGATCGACAATAATATTCAATTCCAACTCAAGCTTGCTCTCGCGCAACTTGAGTTCAAATCTAGATCGTGATAGTCTGTATTTGTTTTACCGTCATACAAATGAATATAATTATTGAAATATAATAACGACGCTAGCTTTAGTCGCTCTTACGTACCAATTCTAGGGAATCTCGATTATAGATCTAAATCGAATATTTAGGGCTTCCCTTAGATCAAGATCCTCTCTCGAGCTCTCAAGATCCAATAGAAATCCCTAACTATCTGTAGTAAATCAATCACAATCTAACCCTTAACAAGCTTAGCGACATAGCAATTTAATAGATCTTACAAATCATACTTTAAATCCATAGGGTTCATCTCTTTGTCCTAGAGCAAAGAGACTACTGACACTTCATCATAGAAATCACAATAGAAACAAGATGTGCACTAGAATTCATCACAACGCTTAGATTTAGAGAGAAATATATCATAAAAATATCAACTTGCAAGAGTTTAAACAAACCAATTTTGGAATACAAGCTTCAAGAAATAAGAATTTAGATCTTTCTCTCCAATCCATTCGCTAAAATAAAACTAGAACTAGAATTAAAAATAAGAAAATTATTCTAAAGAGTCGCTCCTTTGGGCTGCTCTCCAAACTGGGTATTTATAGCTGCCCAAATTATTCATAAAATCCTAACAGGTTTGCCCCTGAACATCTGCAAACCTTAGATTTGGGAATCTGGTCGACGTCCACTCGACCGAGTGAACTGCTCACTCGGTCGAGTGAGAAATCTGCAGAAATTGGGGTTTTCAGCATTCTGGAAGTTTAGACCACTCTGTCGAGTAGTCTTCTCACTCGATCGAGTGAGATTCATACTCGGTCGAGTAGGACCTACAATAGATCCTCTCTAAAAACAGAGAAGAGTCGAAGGATTTCTTCACAATTTTTATCTGCATTCGGTTGAATGGGCTTCTCACTCAATCGCGTGGAAATTCTCACTCAGTCGAGTACATTCTGGCTCTTTTACAGGCTGGATTGGGTGTGTCAGCTTCACTCGTTCGAGTGGGCTGCTTCACTCGGCCTGTTTCAGTACTCTTCTTTCCTTCTTCTCTCTTCCTCGTCGTTTCTTTTTCCTTACTTCTTCTTCTACTCATCCTTCAGCATCGTTAGCTTTCGATATCATCCTCAATGACGCTCCGGCATGCATGTAAGCGTTTATGGCTCCAAATTGCTCCTGATTGCTCCATATTTCCTGAAATCGGACGAAACAAAGAAATAGTGAAATATATCGTGAAAACATCGTATAATCATTTAAATCACGAAATGAGCAATCGCTATGCGATGGAAAAATGTAGAAATAAAGTGTAAAATATGAACATATCAAAATCCTCCAAGCTTACCTCTTACTCGTCCTCGAAGAATATAAGTAAAAAGTGAACTTGTCAAATAAAATAAAGAAAAATCAAATAGATGAAAACAAATTTGAGGAAGGGAAGTGCTAGATCATTCTCTCAGAACTCGGGTTTGTTTACTCAAATAGCATGAGCAATGAATAAGAAACATCACTAAAGCTTTTATTTCGATATCATCTCATATGAGCGCACTTGATAGAAAAACTAAGAACAACGTGAATCATATGAAATATGAAATAAATTTAGAACAAACATCGTCTAAGGATAGAAAAAAGATATACATAAATATAGACAACACACTTTTCAATTGACTGCTTCTATTTGGAGTATAAGAGATATCACGCAATTCAAATCAATAAGAATAGAAAGAGAGGTTTTTCATGAATTTCATGCCAATTTTTCAATTCATAGATGTAGTTATACTTTAAGTCATCTCCCTAAATATCAGAAATTACTTATCTTAGGTCGTTATGCACAGATAAGTGGTCACACAACACACACATATCATTGGATCTCCTCCCCCAAGCTTATCTATAAGCATGGTGGAGTCAAATATGAACTTTTTCCCAAATTTTTGTAGCTCCATATATAAAAAGGAAAACAAGAAAGAAGTCGAGAAGGGGATTGTGTATATACAATGAAACTTTTCTTTTTCTTTTTCTTTTTCTCTTTTTTCTTTTTTAAAACACAAGAACAATCCCAAAGAAAGATGCAAAGATATAGATTTTTTTCTTTTCTTTTGAGTTTTTGGGATAATGGAGCTTGTTTCTTTTTAGCATGTGGAAGATGTAATAATAAGATTCACATAAGGGGAGATTCACCAATGATTATATGTATAGAGACATTTTTCAAGATATGTGGAGAAAGAATATATGATAACGCTCGGTTCACCCTTTTTGTATGTGCACAACAACTTCAGCAATGTAATGTCATCTACTCAGTTCGATTTCTAAAAAGTAAACTAATTTATTCATATCAAACGACATTCAATTCATTCAACCTGGAAGTTCAATACACATTTAATGCAATAAGAAGTGATATGAAGATACAAAGCAGTACTCCAAGTAATAGGCAGTCAATGCATGAATCTTGGTGCGTTTTCTTTAAAAAGTATATAATAATGTAATTCTTAGATGAGTCAATGCTAAAATTAATTCATGGAAAAAAAATAAACACGTTGGAAGTTCTTTTTCTCAAGTGCACAGCAAATATATCGTAGATGATATCAGAAATAGAAAATAATATCAATGCAAGAGATACGTGCATAAGAGTAAAGCGAAATCCAAGCTATATCCATCATATGGAATTCATCTCTAGCAAAGAAAGTAAAAGAAATAAGGATAAAACAAAATTTAATTATACACATGCAAGCACTAAAAAATGAAGAAAACGTGATGCATGGGAAATAACGAAAAAGTGCGTGAAAATAAGTGGAAAATAAAGAAAAGTGAAAAATAAAGATAAAAACAATGAAAATGAAAAAGTGTGTGGGCACACTCACTCCCCCAAGCTATACATCACATTGTCTTCAATGTGCGAAGTGTGGCACAAGGATATATAAGATATGGGTGGGTGGGTGTGGGTGCAATATGATGCGAAATAAAGGAAAATAAAATATGACGTGATGGTATATGCAAAGGATATATTCAAAGAGAGCATGCAAAATGATGTATGGATGGATGCAAGATAGTGGGCCAGAAATACATACTCTCCCCCAAACTGAAATATGCAGTGCCATGCAAAAAGGTGAAGCCTGATGGGCATACAAAATAGTGGGCTGAGGTATGGAGAAAAAATATGACAGGCATCAAGAGGTCGTGCATCGCCATCACCTCCCTGCTGTGGGGGCGGAGGTGGCGGAGGTGCGGCTGCTAAGGGGCATGCTGCTGCCGATGCTACAGGCGGTGGAGAATATGGTTCAGCGTGAGCTTAATACCAGGAATCATGGCAATACGGGCCTGCTGAGCAGTGATGGCTACCGTGAGAGCCCTAAGGTCAACTGCCATGCCCTATTTTGCACTATACGGGTATTCTACTGAACACGTGTGGTATTTCTACCTACGTTGCATGCATAGGCATGAAGTAAACGTAGATATCGATATACGTGACGTAGTCCAAGGGGGATTAGGCCGTAATGCATGGCTAAGGGAAGAGAATGCGAAATGTGAATGCGGAAGAAGTGCAAAAGACGTCGTGGGTGCAAAACAACATGAATCTGTTGGACGAGTGTGTGGTGCATGTGTACATGTGTAGGCATGTATGTGTGTGTGTAGGGATGCCATGTAAGTGTGAAAGGGGTTAGGGGTCAATGGAAACCCCCGTAAATTTTTAGAAAGGCGAGGGCCAAAAGGTCATTTAGACTAAACCTGCTGTGCGTACATCCTAAAGTGGTGTGTGCATAAAGTAATGGCAAACATGTAAATACCTAGATAAAGGAGGGGTATAATAGTCATTTAACTTGTTGCATGCTTATCCTAAAGATGTTTCTAGGTGGAGATTTTTTAGAGAACCTTCTTTCAAAATCTTTAACTTTCTTTTCTTTTCTAACTTCTCTTTTCCTCTTTTCCCTTCCCCTCTCCCTATCCCCTCTAGGCTGGTCACCCCTCTCCCATTTCCCCCTCCTTCAAAATAAAGCCCTAATTCCCATTCACAAATAGAAGAAGTCCATGCTTGCTTGAAGATAGAAGAAGATGGAGAAGAAAGAAAGAGGAAGAGAAGAGGAAAAATCAAATTTTGAGGTAGGATCCAACTTGGTTTTGGAAATTTATTTAGGGTTCCATTTTATCATGTTTTTATATCATGTTTTATCAATATGGAGTGGTAGTAATCAAATTGATATGCCATGTCTCAATTTTTCATAAATATCCCCTTGAAATTCTTAGCAAAATCACTTCTTCAAAATGCTGAAATTCTGTTGTGTGTTTATGCTTGGATTCTATTCTCTGTGGTTCGAATTCGGCTTAGAAAAAAATATGTGCTTGTAGATCTTGAAATCCTACCCCAAAATCATATAAATTTTGATATATGTTCAATTCAGAAATTAGGAGTAAAAATTCCAACTTTACAGCATGTCTGTTTGATTTCCAGTTTTGACACATTTCAGTAGAAATGGCCTAAACACTTGCACACTCAATGAAATTTTGTGTTCTTGGTCTTGTTAGAAAGTTAACAAGTTTTTCTAAAATTTTATCAGATTTCTTATATGTCGAATTTCTGGCTGTAACATGCCTAAAATTGGCTTATAATAAAGACCCTGAAACCTGTCTAAAAAACAGATTTGACACACTTCACCAATTAATTCACTATAAATCACATACTTAATATTTTTCCATTAAAGTTTATCTATGAATTAAGGACTAATATATTTATAACGTTCACTTGGGACATTTTGCCAAATTATCAATAAAACCTGATGAAATATGCCCATGTATTGGCAACTTCTACAAATTCATGTAAGCTGAATGGTTAAGTGATGTGTTAAATCATGTATTGTTGTTATTCCACCCGCTATGGTACATGATTATTGTTTTTACACGTAAATTAGATTATGATATGTCATGCCAATTGATCGACTAATGTGCTTATGGACATGCACGTCACGCTCACCACGTGTTTGTGAAAATGCCTGAATGAAGGCAAATGCCAGAAATGTGAGAAATGCTCAATCATATGGATATGAATTGAAATTTGATATGAACTTGTAATGTTAAGAGCATGTCATGCATGGTACCATATGTGATGTGATGACGGGTTGATATGAATACGATGGAGGGCATGTCATTTCAGTGCATGACCCATGTTGATATGAATATGAAATGTGACGCCATGCAACATGACTCCTTCAGTACTAAAATGATGAAATGAAACTCTTGAATGTCTCAGTCCTTTCTAATGAGGGTGATTTAGCAAAGCCCAGGTTTTAGGTGGGATTTGAGTAAATTGTGGATATGAGGCATGGACAGAGAAGTTGGGGGAAATGGTTATGTGATATGTGATATTTACACCCACTCGCCTTTACCTGGAGTGGAGGGGATATTTATACCCACTCGCCTTTACCAGGAGTGGAGGGGACATACGGAGGTTGTGATATTGTGGGAGAGCCTCACTCCTGCCAGGGACGGGGGAGCTGAGAGGCCCGGCGTACAGTGCCCGTGTCCACTGCGTCGTGTGCTATATTCACCCCAAATTTGGGGTGAAGTCCAGGTCCTGGTATCACACAGTTTACCCTAGTTTCAATTAATTCAATTATAAATTAATAAAATAAGAATTTGTGTGTTACTCCTTTTACTGACAGCACTTTCCTTCCCTTTATTTGGTTCACTAGTGACACTGTATTATAATTCTGACACTTGTGATTCTCTTATTAGATAGTGGTTGTGTGAATATTTGTATCGTTATTCGTGCTAACCCTTTTTCTTGCAGTAGTTCGACATTGGACCGCAGATATAATCCTATTACTTGGCTGTTTACCTTTCGCTATATATTTAATTTACATGTCTTATTTTCCTTACATTGCCTTGTGGATTAATAACCTTAAAATGATGTTCCAAATCTAAGTTGGTTCCTACTGGGATACGCATTGACGTGCTCCTCCCCATTTTTCAGGCAGCAGTGTCAGCTTGGTTTGAGGTTACTTGGAGTTAGATTTCAGGGGTAGTACTCGGTGTGAGCTGTGGCTTGTAGAGTGACTTGGTTGTCTTAGGAGGTGGAAAGTGTTGGTGTATATGAAATGATGTAACTGGTTTATGTATATAAATGAAAGTTGTTATATAAAATGTGTTGTTGTTGTTCAATGTCATTATGAGTTGTTTGATATTTATGGAGCTTCACTTGTACTATCCCAGCATGTGCGCAGTGGCCTGCTTATTTAGTCTCTTCTTTCTCTTTTTTTTCCTATCTCATCACCCTCACTCTTCAGGATACTTGAAAAAAAAATTCAATGCAGGGTATTCTGGGGAACGGGGCGTGACATCAACTCTAAGTCCACTCACTGTCAACTTGACAATGCTGAGGCACTGCTCTCTATCGTCAGGAGCGGGGGCAGAAGGACATGGACGTATACGAACATGGGGTCTCACACGGCTTCCAAATACTAGTGGGGCCAATATCGGGTGTATGCGAGGAGCGGATCTCACAACAAGATGCTCAGCCTCTAGGGGAGGCTGAGACGCATGAATGCTTTTAGGGATATGTGCAACAGAGGATAAGGTCAGAATATCAATAGAGGACGAGGCAGGTAGAGAGGTCATGGCAACAGTTGTGGTGACTGACACCACGACACTCTCGGTATATACGATGGTGGCAGAGACTGAAGCATCAACATGTGGGGCGATCATGAAATCAGGAGATAGTGACACCACAGGAGTTGAAAAATCAGGTGTGTCGAGGGTCTCTCAGTCGCGGAGGAAGAAGGGTCACCTCTCTCAAAAGTGGTGGGGACAGCACTCTCAAAGCTCATATAAGAAATCGGGTCAACTCTCAGCGGTGCAGTGGTGGTGGAATCAGATACATCGATAGAAGTGGGGCTCTCAGTACGAGCAGAAGTGTAGACGGATGTGCCGGGCTCAAGATCGAATCAGAAGCAGGCTAGGGAATCGGGATCTCAGGGGCGAGGGGCTCGACATGGGGCTCCTGCTGCTCGTCGTCAGGCTCTAGTACATAGACAGGTGGGATCAGGAGGTCCATCAAAAACGTCCACTCTGCACTTACTGGTCCAATATGTGTTCGAACAGGGTTTGGAAGCACTATGTAATCAGCAGAGAAGGGACCATGTAATCAGACCCATTGATGCTGTCCGTGAGGACGGATAATGTGTATACAGGTGTAACGACTGGTTTTCATGTATTAGGATTAATTATATTATATATATATATATGTTCTGGTGGATTTTCTCTTTATGTGTGGTTTTCATCTCCGTGGCTTTCATTTTCGATCGTTTCGTCGTGATTTTCTAGCTTCTTCCTTAGAATCGTCGATCTTGGAGTAGTCGCTCATGCCGAACTTCAGATCGCTCATATTTTAGAGTTAGAGTGATCTTAGAAGCTGTAGGAATCTTTCCGAAGCTTCGCGCTTCAATTCGACACTTTCCGTGCACGTTAGTTGGTTTAAGAAGGGGGACCAACCGACTAGATTGAGATCTAGTCGGTCAGGAACTCTACTGGAACCGACTAGTTCATTGAATCAATTATTCAGGAGTTACTGTTTATCGTTAGTCGGTCTAAGAACATTTGTCGACCGACTAGATGAGAAACTAGTCGATCAGCAATCATTCTTTAACCGACTAGCTCTATGATCATTTTTGATACCAAGTACTATTCATTCTTAGTCGGTCTAAGAACGTTCGTCGACCGACCAGATGAGAAACTAGTCGGTCAGTGGTTGTTCTTTGACCGACTAAATCTAAATCCTATTTTCGTCAGGAGTTACTGTTTGGACTTAGTCGGTCTGCGTTGGTCAACCGACCGACTAGTTCCCAAACTAGTCGGTCAGTGGTTGCTCTTTGACCGACTAATCAGTGTCGAAACCCTAATTTCTGGGCAGCCGCCAGCACTTCCTATTTAAACCCCCAAACGTTTTTCTTTTCTTCTTTCCTTTCTCCTGAGCCTCCTTCTTCCCCAAATCATCATCCATCTAACCCTAGCCCTCCTCCTTCATCAAGAGCCTCTCCCCCTCTCCATTTTGGCCGGCCACGACCTCTAGGTCGCCGAAAAACCCCCAAAACCCCCAAAACCCCATTTCTCCAGATTTTCCCCATCCATTCCAGATCTGAACCCTAGGTTCCCCGGATCGTTTCTTCCGTTGCCGTGCTTGCTCGGCATCGTTCTTCCGCTTCCGATACAGTAATAAATCGATCTCTTAATATTCTCATGACCCATTTGTGTTTTTGTGAAACCCTAATAAAACTAGGTTGGATGTTGTTCTAATATTGTTTTGCCATGGCATCGATCTCATCTCCGTAGTTAGCATTTGTGTGACGGCCTCGTTGATCGTCATCCTCGGTGCTAGGCAAGTGAAACTTGCCTCCTAGGGTTTTAGGCCATGTTTAGGCCACTTTTGTATCATAGCGTTAAAGAGACTAGACAGTGAAATGATAGCTGCCTAGACACCTATTTGATCTAGTTTGACAACGAAACTAGATCTGTCAACTCAATTGATCTAGCTTGACGATGAAGCTAGTTCCAAGCCTTTTAACTTGTTGTTCATGCATATTAAACTGCCATGTTTAATTCCTTGCCTGTACGACTTACTACCTGCCATGCCATGCTATCCATGTTGAATGTCGCATTCGTAGCACACGCTACAATACTTTTGTTTCCTGGCTCGTGTTCCAGAAGCGGGCCATGTGTGTTGGTTGATAGCCAATGCCCGATCTACTAGTTTCCGGCTAGGCACCTGCTTTTAGCGGGCACAATCCTACGCCAAATTGTGAACCTAAAAACAAGCTCTTGTGCGGGGCAACCCTGGCTCATTTACTGAGCATCGTGTGTAGGGACCCTGGCTTGTTTACGTGTGGGATGGGGTAAGGGTTAAGCAGCCAATCAACTGGGAGTCTACCCGATCAGCAACTTCAGTGGTAAGGCATAAACTCTGGGTTCTGGGGTAGTGTTAAGCGGCCAATCAGTGTGAATGTCCAACAGTTCAGCTGTAAGGCGTAAACATCTACAAATAACTTGAAAACGTGACTAGTGAAAAGATTGAGATTGTTAGTAGCTTGGCTGCTCTTGACATGTCATGATAATTGTTCTCTTGCACTTATTGTTACACCATGTCTTACTTGTACTTGTCCGTGTTATACTTGTAAAACTTGTCATCCATGCCATACTTGCTACTTGTTACTCACATACTAAACTTGTCATGCTATGCATCGTACTATAACTGCTAGGTTGTTAGTTTACTTTCCTTTCAGTTTCCTTGCCCAAGTCTTTTTAGACTTGCTGACATGTGCCCCTTGCTCTTTTGGGTGACACATGTTAGATCCTGAGCCAGAGTTCGTTGGAGAGGGCGTAGTGTTGCTGGCGCTGAGCCAGTGGTTGCTGAGGAGGAGTTTGTGGTCATTGGTGACCAGTCTTAGAGGTCGCTTGTGTTCTCTTCCTTGTTTAGGTTTGCTGTTAGTTGTTGGTGCGTGGCACCCTTGCTTGTATGTTGTACCTTGTTGGACATGTTTGGGCCTTAGCTTTTCCTTTTGAGCCTGGTGGCTTTTCTGTGATATTGTAATTTATTTTATGGATATTCTGAGATTGAATAAATTGCTTATTGTCTCACTTTATTATTAATATCGTTGTTTCGTATTGCATTGTAAGGACCTGCCAATTTATTGTTGATTGACACTTATCGGGCTTGGAGCTTTGCAGCTTCAAGTCTGAGCGGACCTTCTCACGTCTCGCCTCCACATTTTTGGGAAGCGGGGAGTGACAGGTTTTATTGGTGGCCCATGCAGGTCCATTTGCAAATGCGAGCTATCGAAACAACGATAATAATTATAGAATGTCCATTAAATGAATTAGAACATCCAAACTATAAGCCCGGAGTCTAGGTTTTTAGCGTTCCTATGTCTTAGGTGGCTGGTAGGCGTGTTAGAGCACCTGTCCCAGCTTGATAGGAAATCCATTAGGTCAGGACTATAGTGAGACTTAGTTAGAAGTTTGTGCTTGCTAGTTAGAGGCCCCTGATTGTTTGTTAGACTCCATGCTAGTGATTGATATGATAGTCTTAAGAGTTACCTTAGTGGTTCATGTCTAGCTCTGACCATGATAAATTCCTAGGATTTCTTTAGCCGTTCGCTTGGGTTCATCGATATCGGGCCCAACAGAACATGATCTCGATTCTCTTAGAACCTTCCCTGAGGCCTCTAATATACTCTAGCCATTAGGAAGCCTTAGTGTTAAGTTTTTCTTGGCCTTTAGTCAACCGATGATTAGGACCCTCTGTTTCAATCATTTCCTGGTCACTACACTTCTGTGTTATTGACCGTGGGTTTTCATCATAGTTTTCTTGAATCGTAATTTAGGTGCATGTCATCACACAACCACATTCATTGCCCTCGATTCACATGACTCCCTCCTTACTATTATCGTTGACCTTTGAAATCTTTTCCATTGCAAATCTTGATTTTTCCAAGGTCGTTTTCAAATTTTTCCTTATTAACAGTTTCCACTCGATTTAAATTTTATTTTAAACTTTTTTCAATATATTTCCATTACTTCCATTTGAGCTAAAAGTCATTCTTAGATTTTGAAGACTATTTGGTCGTAATTTTAAATTACTATCTCGAAACTATTTTTCTAACATATATCGTCCGCACTTGATTTTAAACTTTAGTACTATTTCGATAATTCGATATGCCACATTTTCTAAATTGCGAAATTCATTTTAGCTATTTACCATATGTACTTTAAACTACTTCCTTCAAGATAAATAGAACTCCAATTAATTTATGAATATATACTAAATATAAGTTGTCGTACCCGTACTTCAAAGTCTTTATACCAACCCGTTCTTGTGGCAAATCCTTGTTTCCCCTAAAAGTATTTTCGGTGTTCCACTTTCGCTAAGTTTAAATTTGTTCGCAAACTTTTAATATATATATTAGATTTCATACGCTTTCGCGACTTAAATTTATTTGTTCTTTTCTAAACATTGAAACTTTTGTCGAGATTTTTGATTATTGGTTTATAATATTTTCCAGCCTATATTTTCATATCGATATAAATGTCTTGCCCCTTTTCATATACTAATTTTATTCTGAACCGCACTTCTGTTTTTCCTAACCTGAATTATAATTTTCTTTTCTTACTTATGCCATTAAAACTTATTCGAATACCGCATCATGTTTGCTTCTTATATACCTTTCAAGTCATATGGGACTTCAGCTCTCAGCAAGTCGATTTTATGCTCAACGTTTTCCCTAGTTCAGATTTTCGTAAAATTACTTTTTGAAACCATTTCCTGATCTAGACCCTCCATAATTCGGTTTTAAAGCGTTATTACCAATTTAATAATCCTATATATGTATATCCTCCCACGTACTTCCATACAACTAAGATGTTATTATCTTTCCATTCATCATACGTATTTCTAAAAATGATTTCTAGAATAGAACTACAATTATTTTTATATATCAGTACTATGTTCGTTGTGCTCGTGTGTTAAGACCCTTGTGTAAATCAGTTTCGGCTGGCGAACCCGGATTCTCTAAAAAGTACTTTCAATACGGTTTATTGGAATTTCTCTTCAGTTTTAAGACTTGGAAAAAACATTTGGCATGAGCTTAAATTCCCCACACTATATTTGATCTGATTTCAGTCCTTGAATCTCGAAACTTTTCCAAAAATTTTAAACTACTGTCGCATAATATTTTTCTAACCTATGTCCTTAATGTTCATGTGAATGATTTACTTTTACTCGTGATAGCTTTATATAATCTAAATAAACCATTCCTCTTATTATATATATTCGACTCAAACTTATTTCGAACAACTCATTTTATCGACCGGTTTCGTACTCTTCGTTTTAACTTATATCTTTTACACACTATTTTCCATGTATCCTAATGGAGCATCATTGCATCGTTACACGGCCGTTCTCATGCTTTTTGATCATTCTATTCGTTACACTTTTGATTTCAGTTTCTTTCCTTTTGTCTAGCCAATAGAGCTTGTCGTCGCCCGTGTCAACCTTAGTATAGTTTGGTGGGCCCCATTAGCGTAATTTGATGTGTCGTCGTAGTGTATTAAATTCCATGATGCATATGAAGTTGTTTGTGGTTGGTATTGGTATGTTGTGTGTAGGTAGTTATGTATTAGCTGCATGAGTATAAGTGTGATATACATATGATAATAGGATTATAATTGTTTGATTGGTATTACTTGTTTTTATGAGATATCGTATGTGCGTATACCATGAGGTATACCCGACTACAGCATATCTTAACTAATGGATGAAGTAAGTGTATTGATGTGCCAATTATAGATGGATGGATATGGTATGAATATATGATACATGTATGTGACCATACGACGACAACATTTATTAGGGAGAGTATTGTAATTATAGGTGTGCTGATGTTTGTAATAATATCATGGTATATGAAGTGATTGAAATATGTGATATTACCTGATTAGATATTAAGGGTGTTTGACATTTTGATATGTATATGGTAATGTTGGTAGACGTGTATGCATTAGATAGTATTGGTATATGTATGGATGCTGTGTTATGTATATGGAATTATTCTGCTATGATTTTGAGTCTCACTCAAGCTTGAGTGGGTATACTCTATGTACATTGGTGTATTTGTATGTGGTTGGTGTATAGTGATGGATGATGTATGTATAATGTTAGGATTGTTTGTGTCCGGTTGTGTTACGCACATGATTGTGGGTCACTAAACCAGTATATAGTTATAGGTGTTGGCCTTGTGGTATAGTTATTTATTAGGGGGCTTGCCTGCATGAATATATATATATGTGCTAGCTAAAACTAAGCGTGTCGATGTACTGGTTTTATAATCGTATGATTGGTAAATATGAATGAAATGTTAGCGTGTGTGGGTGTACACCATGCACGGGGAAGTATGTGCTTAGTTATAAGTTTTGGTGACTATAATATGTGTGGCGTGTCGTGGGTATAATTATAGGGCCATATGTGATGTGAAGTTATAATGAAATATTTGCATGTATTGGAATGGCTATAAATTGTGAAATTATAATGATGGTGGAAGTATATTAAATATAATAACTTGAGTTTGGATGGTGTGGTGTGATTACGTGTGTTGACGTGTTTGGTATTGGATGTGTACTAGGAGATATAGGGAGTAGTGTATTCTTATTGCCTTGTTCTTAGGTAGCTACCTAACGTAGAGTATTACGATGGTATTTACTGGTGTGAACTATTTAATTGGTTGTGAGTATATGGACTATTGTTTTGTGCTAGGTAAGTAATAGCTGTATAAGGGATGTATGTATATGTATGATTGAGATACATGTATGAGTATGAATGGCTATGATAGGAATAAGTGTATGATGTGCATGAATATATATATATATATATATATATATATATATATATATATATGTATACATGTTGGTAGTATTAATGTTTGATTACCTAGTGCGAATATAAGCACTTGTAATAACTATACCTGATTGAATGTGATATGATTGGGGTAGTTACTAGAGCGACTAGATATGTTAGAAAGTCCGAGGACGGACTTTATTCTAAGGTGGGTAGGATGTAACGACTGGTTTTCATGTATTAGGATTAATTATATTATATATATATGTTTTGGTGGATTTTCTCCTTATGTGTGGTTTTCGTCTCCGTGGCTTTCATTTTCGATCGTTTCGTCGTGATTTTCTAGCTTCTTCCTTAGAATCGTCGATCTTGGAGTAGTCGCTCATGCCGAACTTCAGATCGCTCATATTTTAGAGTTAGAGTGATCTTAGAAGCCGTAGGAATCTTCCCGAAGCTTCGCGCTTCAATTCGGCACTTTCCGTGCACGTTAGTTGGTTCAAGAAGGGGGACCAACCGACTAGATTGAGATCTAGTCGGTCAGGAACTCTACTGGAACCGACTAGTTCATTGAATCAATTATTCAGGAGTTACTGTTTATCGTTAGTCGGTCTAAGAACATTTGTCGACCGACTAGATGAGAAACTAGTCGGTCAGCAATCATTCTTTAACCGACTAGCTCTATGATCATTTTTGATACCAAGTACTATTCATTCTTAGTCGGTCTAAGAACGTTCGTCGACCGACTAGATGAGAAACTAGTCGGTCAGTGGTTGTTCTTTGACCGACTAAATCTAAATCCTATTTTTCATCAGGAGTTACTGTTTGGACTTAGTCGGTCTGCGTTGGTCAACCGACCGACTAGTTCCCAAACTAGTCGGTCAGTGGTTGCTCTTTAACCGACTAATCAGTGTCGAAACCCTAATTTCTGGGCAGCCGCCAGCACTTCCTATTTAAACCCCCAAACATTTTTATTTTCTTCTTTCCTTTCTCCTGAGCCTTCTTCTTCCCCAAATCATCATCCATCTAACCCTAGCCCTCCTCCTTCATCAAGAGCCTCTCCCCCTCTCCATTTTGGCCGGCCACCACCTCTAGGTCACCGGAAAACCCCCCAAAACCCCCAAAACCCCATTTCTCTAGATTTTCCCCATCCATTCCAGATCTGAACCCTAGGTTCCCCGGATCGTTTCTTCCGTTGCCGTGCTTGCTCGGCATCGTTCTTTCGCTTCCGATACGGTAATAAATCGATCCCTTAATATTCTCATGACCCATTTGTGTTTTTGTGAAACCCTAATAAAACTAGGTTGGATGTTGTTCTAATATTGTTTTGCCATGGCAGTGATCTCATCTCCGTAGTTAGCATTTGTGTGACGGCCTCGTTGATCGTCATTCTCAGTGCTAGGCAAGTGAAACTTGCCTCCTAGGGTTTTAGGCCATGTTTAGGCCACTTTTGTACCGTAGCGTAAAAGAGACTAGACAGTGAAATGATAGCTGCCTAGATGCCTATTTGATCTAGTTTGACAACGAAACTAGATCCGTCAACTTAATTGATCTAGCTTGACGACGAAGCTAGTTCCAACCCTTTTAACTTGTTGTTCTTGCATATTAAACTGCCATGTTTAATTCCTTGCCTGTACGCCTTACTACCTGCCATGCCATGCTATCCATGTTGAATGTCGCATTCGTAGCACACGCTACAATACTTTTGTTTCCTGGCTCGTGTTCCAGAAGCGGGCCATGTGTGTTGGTTGATAGCCAATGCCCGATCTACTAGTTTTCGGCTAGGCACATGCTTTTAGCGGGCACAATCCTACGCCAAATTGTGAACCTAAAAACAAGCTCTTGTGCGGGGCAACCCTGGCTCATTTACTGAGCATCGTGTGCAGGGACCCTGGATTGTTTACGTGTGGGATGGGGTAAGGGTTAAGCGGCCAATCAACTGGGAGTCTGCCCGATCAGCAACTGCAGTGGTAAGGCGTAAACTCTGGGTTCTGGGGTAGTGTTAAGCGGCCAATCAGTGTGAATGTCCAACAGTTCAGCTGTAAGGCGTAAACATCTACAAATAACTTGAAAACGTGACTAGTGAAAAGATTGAGATTGTTAGTAGCTTGGCTACTCTTGACATGTCATGATAATTGTTCTCTTGCACTTATTGTTACACCATGTCTTACTTGTACTTGTCCGTGTTATACTTGTAAAACTTGTAATCCATGCCATACTTGCTACTTGTTACTCACATACTAAACTTGTCATGCTATGCATCGTACTATAACTGCTAGGTTGTTAGTTTACTTTCCTTTCAGTTTCCTTGCCCAAGTCTTTTTAGACTTGCTGACATGTGCCACTTGCTCTTTTGGGTGACACATGTTAGATCCTGAGCCAGAGTTCGTTGGAGAGGGCGTAGTGTTGCTGGCGCTGAGCCAGTGGTTACTGAGGAGGAGTTTGTGGTCATTGGTGACCAGTCTTAGAGGTCGCTTGTGTTCTCTTCCTTGTTTAGGTTTGCTGTTGTTGTTGGTGCATGGCACCCTTGCTTGTATGTTGTACCTTGTTGGACATGTTTGGGCCTTAGCTTTTCCTTTTGAGCCTGGTGGCTTTTCTGTGATATTGTAATTTATTTTATGGATATTCTGAGATTGAATAAATTGCTTATTGTCTCACTTCATTATTAATATCGTTGTTTCGTATTGCGTTGCAAGGGCCTGCCAATTTATTGTTGATTGACGCTTATCGGGCTTGGAGCTTTGCAGCTTCAAGTCTGAGCGGACCTTCTCACGTCTCGCCTCCACATTTTTGGGAAGCGAGGCGTGACAACACGCCAAAACTTCTAGAGATAAGGAGGTGGGGCATGTAGCATGGCACAGGCCAGCAGGAAGCTGTATGTTGAAAATAGGCGCTAAGAGGGTGATCAGACCGCTACAACATATCGCCTTAGTGGAGGTGATCGAAGAAAAGATGTGGTCAAAATGCCATCTAGAAATATTAATGGAAATTGTGGCGACTAAGGCATCCCCGACACCCTCTAAGGCTCTCTCCCTAGTCAGCTTATAGAGCATGAAAAGCTCTGGCATGGACATGGTCCCTACCTTTGGCCTGGCAAGTATGGTGGTTACCAAAAGGCACTGTGCAAGTCACAGGCTGGGGTGGACTATAGAAGTGGCCTTCGCCCTGCTAGGGTCGAAGTGGCGCGTTCCAGTGATCGTGTCCCAGAAAGCAGCAGCTGAAAAGACAGACGTGGTGTGGTGCGTGGGACTATACGCTCGGTCGGGGTCTGGGACATGGGGCCAATGAAAGTATGCTCGGGCCATGTCGTGTGAGATCTCATACTCATGGTCCATGAGCCTGAAAGAACCCTAGGAGTCCTACGAATAGAACTCAAGACCTCGAGTGTTGGGCGGATGTAAGTGTCTGCTGACACAGACAAAAATTCGCCCCACTGCATGTTGTCATACAATTGGTGCAGGCACTGAAATACCCCTGGGCACTCAAGTGTATCAATATGTGCGAACCTAGTGGGTATGATCTGACGCTGTGAGATCCTCTCAAATTTGACGCGGTGTGCGTCATATCTGAAAGTGATTTCGTATGTCTCGATCGCAGGGACATGCTGTACTGGTGGTGGTGCTGGTGGTAGTATATGTGGTGCTGAGGATGCTGTGAGTGTAGCTACAGGGTCGCTATGCGGTGGGGGCACTGTCCCAGAGGAAGAAGGACCGGGGTCACCAGTCCTCTTTCGCTTGGAAGTGGGCTGTCGAGTGCTAGATCTAGTGTGTGGGGGCATCGGTGAATGCCGTGAGATGCACACCAATCAAGTGCTAGCAAAATGCTCAGAATAAAATTTGGAATGAGTGTACCGAGCACAATGCAACTCCAAGCGAGCAAATAAGCAAGAGAGAGCTTTCCTAAGCTCCAAATCAGCGGTCGGTCTCCCCTAAGCTTTCTTGTTGCATAAAATCAATTAATTAGCGTTAAGAATTCATAATACATGGGGTAGATCAAGAGAAATCAACGAAAAATAGGGTTGAATATGGTTGGGGGTTGGATTAGGACTTACCAAATAGATAGGGGAAGAGATATGATGAAATAAGGCTAGATGGGGGGTTGTTCGCCGGACTCAGCTGCAGGAGGGGTCACCGGAGGTGGCGTTATCGATCGGGTCAGTGTGCACTCGGGTGAGTCAGTGCGGGAGCATTAGTTGAGTTAGAGAAAAGGGGGAAGGGGCTGAGAGTTGGGGATTAGGGCTGCGGGCGGGTGTGATTTGCGAATTAAATAGGGGCGGCCCTACTTAAGTCACTCAGCCGAGTAACGATCGTCACTCGCTCGAGTGGCCCTAATATTAACACTTTTGAAATTTTGGATGAGTCGAGCGACTCCACAGAGTGGTTCAAGTTAGGCGAGTGACAAGTTCCACTTGGTCTAGTGAGAAATAAAGACAGAATACAAAATTTTTGTGATTCTGCTACAGTCTCCTACTCGGTCGAGTAGAATCAGTCACTCAGTCAAGTGGACTAATGACTCGGACGAGTAGATATGCCTTACAGAGTAAGATATTAGTGCTGTTTGTTACAGGGTGCACTCGGTCGAGTGACAAGTCACTCGGCCGAGTGGTATAAATTTACAGAGTATAATTTTTAGGACTTTCCTGCTCAGTGTGTCACTTGGTCGAGTGACTTCTTCACTCGGCCGAGTGAGAATCTCACTCGACTAATTAGGCTGTCTGTTTAAGCTCTTTACTCTATGTTTTTCTCCGTCTTCTGTTTCTCCCTCTTCCTTCAGTTTCTTCCTTCCTTTATCATTTAAGCATGTCCTCGGGGCGGTCTCCATCGCCATGGCTACCCTCCATTCGAATGGATTCCTCGTATCTTCTTCATGTGATAAAAACGTTGCCCGTTGTCAGATTTTTCTAGACTCTTGACTCACTAAACTAATAAAAATCTAAAATGAAAAGAAAAACTAACATTCAACTAAAAAGAACTAAGATATAAACATCGGGTTGCCTCCCGATAAGCGCTCGTTTAAGGTTTTGAGCTCGACCCCTTATGATTTCACATTGAGCTCATGATGTTTGGCCCATAGGAGATGCGTGTGTCAAAATTTGTGAGGAGGCCGATAGGATTCAGATGCTGAGCTTCTTCTTGCTTGGCCTCCTTTAAGCACGCTTCCTCTCTAATGATGGTGAGGGATGACTCCCCCAAGCTTCGGCTCTTGGCTCCTGTGTTCTTTTCCGGCAGTGGTTAAGTATTTGCTGGTGGCGTATTCTTTCCTTGCTTCACCGAAGAGAGCTTGCAGAGCTCTCTAATCCTCACGACATCAGCAACGTTCTTCTCTTCCTTGATGAGAGGATCTGGGGTATCTCCATTTGGAGCACCATTTTCAGAAATTGGCACTCCGTCAAGACTATCTGCGTGCAAAGCTCTAATGGCATATGGTATGGCTTCATCGATGACCTCATCAAGTAGTGTTGACAAACCTTGGGTCCAAGTCCCTCTAAGGTAGATGCTCTTTATTTCACCGGTAGGATCTCCGACGGAGTAGTGCTTGTGTATTTGCCCATTAACTTTGAATGATGCACCGTCGTTTCCTTCGATCTCTATATCTCCTCTGGGTGTAAGTGGCGTATGGTGAAAGGTCCAGACCAACGGGATCTCAACTTTCCAGGGAAGATTCGAAGCCTTGAGTTGAATAGTAAGACATTATCTCCAACATTGAAGCTTTTCACCGTAAGGCGGGTGTCATGGAAGACTTTGGTCCTTTCTTTGTATATTCTGGAATTCTCGTAGGCGTCTCTTCTAATTTCATCAAGTTTGTTGTTATCAAGAAATCACCGTAATGCCGTGCTCTTGTAGTTATAATTTAGAGTTTTGATGGCCCAATAATCGTGGTGCTCCAATTCTATCGGCAGGTGACACGCCTTCCCAGATACTAGTCGGTATGATGTCGTACCGATGGGGGTCCTGAAGGCCGTGCGGTATGACCATAGTGCGTCGTTCAGTTTCATAGACCAATCTTTCCTTGATTTGTCGACCGTCTTTTCTAGAATTTGCTTAATTTCTCTATTTAATACTTCCACTTGTCCACTAGTCTGGGGGTGGTATGCCAATCCAACTCTGTGGTGCATCCCGTACTTCTTTAGCATGGCTTCAAACTTGCTCTCTATAAAATGGATCCCTCCATCGCTTATCAACATTCTAGGTACACCAAAGCGGGGAAATATGTTTTGCTTAAAGAACTTGGCGACCACCCTTGTGTCATCGGTTGGGGGGTGGCGATAGCTTCCATCCAATTTAAAACATAGTCGACGGCCACCGATATATATTTATTTCCCTTGCTGGATGGAAAAGGTCCAATGAAATCAACTCCACAACAATCAAAATGCTCGATTTCCAAGATTGGCTTCATTGGCATCTCGTTCCGTTTGAATATGTTCCCGTCCTTTGGCATCTATCACACTTTTTGACGAACTCGTGTGTGTCTTTGAACATTGTAGGCCAATAAAATCCGTATTGTAATATCTTAGAAGTGCTTTTGGAAGCAGCTGCATGTCCTCTGCATGGCATATCGTGATAATGTGAGATGATAGAAGTAGTTTCATCTTTAGAAATGCATCTCCGTATAATGCCATCCTTGCATATCTTAAAGAGATATGGGTCTTTCTAAAAATATCTTCGGACTTTATGCATGAACCTTCTTCTTTGTTGCTTAGCTAACCCATGCGGTTTAATACCGCAAGCCAAATAATTCATGAAATCTGCAAAGCAAGGTACTTCCAAGGGTCTAAACGCAAAGAGCTTCTCATCAGTGAATGTGTCATCGATCGGCAAGCTTTTATCCTTCCATACAAATTAACCTTGATAAATGGTCCTCTACAAGATTGTTTGTACCCCTTTTGTCTCTGATTTGTAGAAGGAGAACCCATCCTATTAGCCTAGGCTTGGCTTCCTTTTTATTCAAGAGGCACTTCAATGCCACGTGGTCCGTACGCACAATCACCTTTGATCCAAGAAGGTATGAGCGGAACTTCTCAATAGAGTAAACGACGGCCAAGAGCTCCTTTTCGGTGGTGGTGTAGTTCTTTTGTGCTTCATCCAAAGGTTTGCTTGCATAATATATCGCATGAAGCTTTTTGTCCTTTTTTGCTCCAACACTGCTCCAACTGCTTAGTCACTAGCATCATACAACAACTCAAAAGGAAGAGTCCAATCTTGAGGTTGTATAATTGGAGAGAAAATAAGCGCATCCTTTAGTGTGTTGAATGCCATCAGAAAAAACAAAAGGCACATCTTTAGCAAGCAAAGCAGTAAGAGGACGGGCAATTTGAGCAAAATCCTTGATAAAGTGACAGTAAAACCCGCATAACTAAGGAATCCTCTAATGCCCTTAACATTAATGGGAGAAGGTAGCTTTTCTATAACTTCAATTTTAGCTTTATCCACCTCAATCCCTCTCGATGAGACTAGGTGCCCAAGAACTATCCCCTCAGTGACCATAAACTGGCATTTTTCCCAATTAAGCGTCGATTATTTTGTTGGCATCTTTTTAAAACCTTGGTTAAATTAGCCAAATAAGAGTCAAACTCACTGCCATACACAGAAAAATCATCCATGAAGACTTCCATGATGTCTTTAATATAATCAGAAAAGATGGATGTCATGCACCTTTGAAAGGTGGCGGGGGCGTTGCAGACACCAAATGGTACCCTACGATATGCATAGGTGTCGTAGGGGCATGTGAAAGTAGTATTTTCTTGATCATCTTCATGGAGGGGAATTTAAAAGAATCTTGAATACCCATCCAAATAGCAAAAATATTTGTGTTTAGCAAGACATTCTAGCATTTGGTCGATAAATGGTAAATGGTAATGGTCCTTCCGGGTGACTTTATTTAATTTTCTGTAATCAATGCACATGCACCAACCCGTGACGGTTCTGGTGGATATCGATTCTCCCTTATCGTTTTTATAACGGTCATTCCTCCCTTCTTAGGGACAACATGAACCGGGATGACCTATCTGCTGTCAGAAATAGGATAGATGATATCGGCTTCAAGTAATCTAAGAATCTCCTTTTTAACCACCTCCTTCATGTTGAAGTTTAACCGCCTTTAAGGCTCGATGGAGGTGGCATCAGTGTTTTCTAGGTGGATCATGTGGGCACATAGTCGAGGGCTAATTTCCTTTAGGTCGGAAATGCTATAGCTAAGGACATCCATATGGATTATTATAACATTTAAAAGGCTCTCAAGTTGGTTGTGGTTAAGACTAGCATTAACAATCACATGATATGTCAATTTATCACCTAAAAATGCATATCTCAAGTTAGCAGGTAATTGTTTCAGTTCTACCTCAGGGGGTGCTGTACCCCTTGTTTCCCTTTCCTATGAAAGCATAGCTTCCTCGGCCTTATCTTCGTTCTCTTCCTCTTCAGAAGATAGGCTCTCCCAAGCAGACCCAAAATCATCATTCGGTGAAGATGGAGCATCAAAGTATATGCTAGGCATCTCTGCTCCCGAATCCAGTGAACTACCGATCTCCTCTTGTCAAAAGATAAGACAATATATAAATGGGTGTCACAAAAGGAGTCATCAAGTGCACTTCCTTAAATGTCGGTATCCCAAGGTTGTTCTTCACGAGCACCAAATTCCACAGCGCATGCTTCAATGCCTTCATTCCTTGTGGGTTAAGGAACTTCGGTAGCTTGAAGATGTTGCTCAATTATCTCAACATAAACTCTAATGCCACCCTCGATTGTTCCTTCCGGGGAGATTTGATTGATAATGAAGTTGGCAAATTGTTTCTCAAGATGGTCCTCCATGTTGATGGCAATAGGTCCTGTGGCCCAGACTTCATCTCCGAGTTCCCCAAGTAGGGATGCAAAAGTATCATCATGTTGCAGGTCAACTTCTGTAATCGTCATTGCGTCTCCCAGATAAACATGATCAAAACCTATAGAACAATCTGGAAAGTGATGTCAGTAAATGCATGAGTATTTAGCAAAGAATACATAATACCGTTCGTTCCCCGGCAACAGCGCCAAAAACTTGGTCGTCCCGGATAGTAACTCTGAAAACAATGTAGTTTTATCGCAAGTGCACAGTTAAGTGGTAAGCAGGTATCGAATCACGGGGAGGAACTATTGGTATCTATATGGATTACTGAGCTATTGTGAAATGGTGGCGAAGAAATATTGGTGTCACAATCGTTCAAAGTGTTGGTTGTAAATTCAATTTATAAGAATGCCTAGTGAAACGACCGGTTTTTTGATAATACATATTTTATTCTTGTCCTATCCCTTGTCATACTTTTTCTATATCCGTAATTAATGCGTATACGTATTACGTATTCATACTACGTACTCGTATTAGCTACGTGCCTTAAGTACGTATTAGCTATAATCTTTTTAAGCCCATCATTATATTTTTCATTAATATGTTTATATCAAAATTGAAATTCAAATTTCTTTCCATATTCAACATGGGAGACTTTTATCTTTTTTTAATTAGCTATAATTCCTATCTCTAATTGCTATTAATCCCTTGATTCCCTCTCCTAATTAATATTTCTTTTCAAATCCTTCCCATTTTAACCACAAACCCTATACCCTAGGACAGCCGCATTATTTTCCATTGGGCTTTCATTGTCTTCATTGCATGCTATAACTAAAACCCCATTTCTTCAACCTGGGCTCTCACGTGCACCACCCAAACCCAAGCCCCACTAATATTAAAAACCAAAAGCTTTCCCAGGGAAGTCACGCATGGACCAACCCAGCCCTCAGTGAACCCTAGAGCCCTAAAAAGGAACCTAAAACTAAAACCCTATTTTCCCTCTCCCCACGTGGTACACTCTCTTCCCCCTACAAAAGAGGAATAAACCTAAACCTAGGGAAAAAATATATAGACCCATGCCGCCTCCCTTTGAGCCCTACAGAACTTCCCTTCTCCTAAGCTCTTAACCCATCTTCCCCCCAATACAACACTATAGCCCGACATGTCCTCAGCCTGTTCGCCACCTTCGATCACTCTCACCCAAGCCGCGGCCATCATCATCCCCAGCAGCCCTTTCCTCCACCCCGTAGCCTCCACAGACCCATGTTCAGCCACCCCTTCCCCTACAGTTCATGCCCAGGCCACCACCCAGATCCCCTCCACGCACAGCTTCTCCCCCTCGCCCTCCTGTCCTTTTCCGGTGGCCACCCCTGCCTGCTGACTTACTGACGATGGCAGTTCGTTGCTGCCTCCCCTCACGGCCTGCACCCACTTCAGTCTACGCCCAGGCTGCGAAACCCCTCAGACCACCGGCAACCGCCCCAAGCTACCAAATGCTACCTCTCTGCCTCCCTATGGCCAACTGCAGGCCTCGGCAACCCGTAGACGCTGCTGTCTGCTTCTCCACTCGCTGCCGCAACATGTTCTCATGCCGTAGCCGCTGTTAGACACCGTACGCATCGTCGCTATCCCTCGCTGCGTTCTGTTACAACGCTGCGACAACGGTTAGTAAATCTATCCCCTACTAAATCGTAACCCACATCCCAAGATAGAAGATCTAATAAAACTAGATTATCAAACGTCGTAAGAATTGTTTGTTACACTTAATATGTTGAAAACAACCTAATTTTGTTTTATGTCTAATCAAACCAGAGAACCGATCACACCGTATCGTAGTGCTCGTTGAGACGAACCCAACGACACCAAATTCATCGAAATCAGGTAAGTGTACAAATTGTAATGAATTTTTGAAGTTTAGGGTTAAAATTGTCTTTTTCACTTAAAGTTGAATAACATGAAATTTACCCGTGAAATGATGCGCATGAAAAATACCATGATGCTCTAGGTTGAAAATGTGACACATTGATATATAACTCCGCATGTTAAAGTTTCAAGATTGGTAATGAAAAATAATTGTTTGCAGCATGTTCACTAATCAACTGTAAATCTCATTTTTGTAAATTGTTCTAAATGTTGTAAGATAAGAATTATTGATGATTAATGAGATGCACATCTTGCTTGTAAACACGTTACCAGAACGGACATTAATGGAACATCTTGACATCTTGAATTCATGTATTGGATTAGATTTGGCTACTCCCGTCGGTCATATATGACTAGTCTGGCTTGTGTTCCAGTAGGGTCATGTATGACTAGTCTGGCTCGTATTCCAGTATATGGCAGTTTCTTGATACACAACCTGCGTGTAATAGGGCACTTTCCAAGATAGAGAGAGTGATCCCTTGTATGGATAACCTACAGGTAATATGGCACTCTCCAAGATAGAGAGAGTGATCCCTTGTACAAACTTGTCTTGTGCACTGGGGTTGGGGTAGGGTTGAGCTGTCGCACGTTTTAGAGGGTTTGATCCCCCTCTAACCATAAGGCGTGAACCCTTCGTGACACACACGGTCTTGTCTTGTCTTGTCTCGTCTTGTAGCCAGTAGCACACGCTACAGCCTTTGCCATGCCACGTTTACTTTCTTGCACTGTCATTTACTTTCTGCCATATTTACATAATTTGCCATGTAGTCACATCTCACAATTTGCCATGTTTTTAACTGTTTACTTTCTAATTCACTAGAACTGCCATGTTATAGCTGCTACCTTTAAATTTCGTAGAACTGCCATGCTTAGAATACTTTACTTTTCCTTAAACTTGCCATGTTTATAACCATGCTGCTTATAACTTGTACAATTTGTTAATGATTCATTATTTATTACCTTTCATATACCTTACCTCGGGACGTCTCACTCTCACTTGCAGACCCTTACTGACATACATTCGTGTTTTTGGAATGTATGTCAGATCACGATCCAGAGTACCAGGAGGACTTGTTGAGATAGCAGAACCAGTGGAGCAGGAGTTGTTGAATCTGTGAACCTTCATTATATTCTTTTACATTGTTGTATAGGTCATAAGACCCACTCTTCTTTTCCTTCATTGTTGTGATTCAGTTTGAGATGTTGAGATTGTAATAATAATAATACTTTTGCTTATCCGTGCTGTTTCTGAGTATGCATGCAAGTACCTGCAAACTTTCACACAGATGCTTATTATGTTAAGTTAAGGAGGAAAGGAAAGCAAAATTACCTCCTCCTTACTTACATATGCAGACCTGCTCGCGTCCTCGCTCCCAAGCATAATGAGAAGCGGGGCGTGTCAGGTTTTAGTGGTGGTCAATGCTGGTCGATGCTCTTGCAAAATACTTTAAAACATTATAAATAATATTACAATCTTGATTCTCAAACAACACCTTTCCTTGAATTTCCTACCCCAATCTAATTTATTTGGAACTCCTAGCCATAAGGTTCCTAATCCTTAGTCAACCAAATAAGTATATCCTTGATTTTTAATCTTCCTTAACATTACATTTCATGTTATGACCATATGAATCCATCGTAGTATATTCACAAGTCATTACCTATTCGTACTTACATTTGATCATCCTATTCTATTCCTTGCTTTCGATTCACATGGTCCCTCATGACAGTCATCATTATCCTTTCGAATTCTCCACATTAAATATTCTGATACTTATTTGATTCATGCTAGTCGTGCTTGTGCAAAATGCTTTAAGAACAACAATGATGACATTACAATCCTGATTCTACTTTCGATATCCTTTTCATTGAATTCCTCGCCCAGTTTAATTTCTTTGAAATCTTTAGTATATACCTAGATCTCATACTTTTCAGCCGACTTAAATTCATTTTTTTGAATTTGAAACTTTCTTCGCCATAATCTTTAGTTACTATCTTATAATGATTTTCTAACCAATATCATCCATACTCATATACTAATCTTACTTTCTACATATGGAAATCTTCAACTTTAAACCCTACTTCTTTTTCGCTAATTCAATATAGCATTTTCTTTTCTTACTACACTACTAACGTATTTCAAAACAACCGATCATATACAATTTAAATACTTTTTATGCTAAATAGAACTCCAACTATTTCAGTGTATCAGTTCTGTATTCATCGTATTTATACTTTAAGAATTATTGTATAAATCTATCTCCATTTACAAAACAATCACTACTACATCCATATACTCATTACTCTTTCGTCTAGTACTTATCTTCTGTTTTAACTCATACCGTCTACTCACTATTCTTATATACATTATGAGGATGTTATTATATTTTACACATATCTTCCATTCTCCTACTTAATCATTCATACCTATTTTTCCACCTAATCAAGCTACCTCCCTCTCCATGTCTCATCTGAATCGGTTCATCACAACCTTGATTCGTTACACCATTCAACTCTCAACCCTACACTATTTCTTAGTTATCACATTAGTGTGTGTCTTTACTTACTACAATTTTAGCGAGATTAGTTTTAAAAATATGTGATAATCCTTTAAATGTTTTCTTCTATTTTTAGTCCATCATCAGTGATGTTAATTTTTGTTATTCGTTATGTTGTTAGAATATTAGATATGATTATGATTATATGAGATTATATTTACGGATAAGTGTAGTTGAGATGATGTAAGGTATAGTTGTATTAGTTGATTATGAACACAAAGAACTTAGATTAATCCATTTACAAGGTGATAAATAGAATGATGTATTCAAGATTTATATTTTATATTTGGATAATACCCATGTATAGCGGCTTCAATAGAGTTTTATTCAATGAGTAATACACAGGAAGACGAATACATTATGGATTTGAAATTCAGATTAGTAACAGCTATGAGTAGCTATAAAAGTATAATATGATTTATGGTGACGATAATGATAAGTAGAGTATTTAAAGTAACAAGACTTCACCATACAGATAGGGTGATGAAGACATCGGAAATGATACGATATGTTGATGCGAATGAATAGTTGTGTAGAATGATCTAAATTGCTTAAGATAAGATATAATAGGACATGATGTGATGTGATTTAATAGTTAGTTAGTTATGGTGAATAAATTTACGAATTTTCACGATGAAGAATGAATTGGGAGCAGGACAATTGTTGATTGTAAATGGTGATGTATACTAAGCATATTGGTACTTGTTGTCATGTATTAGAAATTGGTAGAGCATCGTTATATCAATTGCTTGATATAAGAATAAGGTTGGAATTGGATGATGTCCCAATTATAGTGCTACAAGTTAGGTTATACAATGAACAAGGGATGACATATTACGGATAAGACAACATATGAGAATGAACAGTTTTTTGAGAACTTAGTTATATAGTAGATTGTACCTTAAAAGATTTCTCAGGAAAATGTTACTTCTTTAATAGAATGATAAGCGAAGAAGTGAGGAAGTTTGAAAAAGGTATTGATTGAGGATAGTTAGTATTTTTTTCTTTCAAAGGTTTCTTTGTATAAAGTATTTATTGTTTAAGGCAATTATTACGAGGTACATATCTAAGGGAAATGTTGGATCTATAGTTAAGTTTTAGGTTATGCTTATAGTTATAGCATTATTCAGTGGCGAGACGAGAAATGATGATTTACTTTAGGGACACTTGATTGGGGTTATGGGTTTAGCAACTAGTGTGTTAGAATATTGGGGTTGCAGTTATTAGTGTATATATATACATATATATATATACATATACATATATATATATACATATACATATATATATACATATACATATATATATATATATATACATATACATACATACATACATACATACATACATATATATATATATATGTGTATGTATGTATGTATGTATGTATGTATGTATATGTATATATATATATATGTATATGTGTGTGTGTGTGTGTGTGTGTGTATATATATATATATATATATATATATATACTAGTCATAACCCGTGCCCATAGGGCACGGCGAAGGTCGTCTCCCGAGTGCGAAACCGAGGAGGACAGTCAGTGCATAGGTGAAATGGTGACATGATAATCATCTCCCAAATGCATTTTTATTCCTCCAATTAAGACATTTTTTTCAAATGGAATATCATTATTTTTGGCATTCAGAAAGGTAGCTTGTTGTCTTTCCTATACAACCATATCAAAGAAAATCTAACCTTAGGGAATTGTGTTGATATCTGTATGTTTCCGCCCAACGTTTACTGTAAACTACCATTAAAACAGGATTGGAAAGAAATTATATCACTTAAGCGTGTGTCCTCTTAATTGAGCGATATCAAATCGTGACATGTTTGGCATCAATTAAAATTAGAATAATGTGAAATCCCCACTCACAACCCACAATTAAAAAAATTGACCGATATCCCCACTCACAACTCCCAATTAGAATTGGAAAGAATTGTGTCCTCTTTGGCATCAAGCTTGTTGAATTATCTTTTTTCTTGGTTGTATGTCTAATCTGGATATAAGTGTGAGCAGTCTGTCACAATCTCTATCAATTAAAAATAACCTCCAGCAAGAAGTTTTTTTTCACATTTTTATGTTTAGTTGACATGAAATGGAAATTTTTTATGTTTATTTGATTTTAATCCCTTTGGAACAGTTCACTTTGGAACAAAATCAGTTGGAACTCAATCAGTTAAATGAAAAGTGCCCTTTGGAACTCAATCATCAAAAATTTGAAACTCAATCTGCCTATTGAAACTCAATTTGTCGAAGTCTGTGTACTTTAAGATAGGGTAACCCATGCACAGTCATAATGCTAATGATAATGGTAAGCTGCTAATCCTAAACGGTTTATTATAATGATAATGCTAATGCTAATGCTAAACTGTTTAACAAATTAGACCGTGTTCACCTGGGCTAATCCTAAAAAAATAATTGGATCGTGTTCATTTGTACGGTCCTAAACGAATAATGCTAAATTGGTAATCAAAGGGCACTTTTCATTAGCATTATTAAATGAGGACCATGCAAATCAACACAGTGAATAATTCAATGAGGACCATCATAAATGATTCAAATAATTAAATTAATGCTGAGGAGCCATCATAAATAAAGTGCTTATTAAATTAATTAATGCTGAACTGGTGCTTATTAAATTAATGCTAAACTGGTAAAAAGTTTCAAATAATTCATTGGCTCCAAAGTTAGAACCGTTTTTTTTTCAAAACTCAGTTTTAAATAATTGTGTGTGAGTAGATTATCCTAGTCATAATTTTGGAGACACGTAGGTCAAAATTGAGACATGTAGGACAAAACTGCCATATAGAACAAAGGTCATGCATTATATAATAGATATCACTTCTTGTCCAATATCTCTTATCCAATTTCTCTTGATAACATCCCTCTTTTATAATATAGATATAGATATATATAGATATATATATATATATATATATATATATATATATATATATATATATATATATATATATATATAACACATATATACAAATACACACACACACACATACACACACACACACACATATATACACACACACACATACACACACACACACACACACACACACACACACACACACAGATATACACTTTATTATTATTTACTCACCTTTGTCCCTGCACATCGCGGGTAGTCGTCACTAGCTATTTTTGCTTGCCCATTGGTGGTTAAGGCCATCGGTGGTGCATATTCATCCGAAACCCCCCTTTTCGAATTTAATATTAACCTCGTCACTTGCATCACTTCCTACTTGTCTCATTTCTTCGCCTGAAGTATTTCATATTATAGTTTATCTCATAGGAATTCATGGGATGCATTGGTATTATCGGCAACTGGTTATCGAACTCAATCTTAAGAAATTCCGAGGACGGAATTTTTCTTAAGGTGGGTAGAATGTAACGACCGGTTTTTTGATAATACATATTTTATTCTTGCCCTATCCCTTGTCATACTTTTTCTATATCCGTAATTAATGCGTATACGTATTACGTATTCATACTACGTACTCGTATTAGCTACGTGCCTTAAGTACGTATTAGCTATAATCTTTTTAAGCCCATCATTATATTTTTCATTAATATGTTTATATCAAAATTGAAATTCAAATTTCTTTCCATATTCAACATGGGAGACTTTTATCTTTTTTTAATTAGCTATAACTCCTATCTCTAATTGCTATTAATCCCTTGATTCCCTCTCCTAATTAATATTTCTTTTCAAATCCTTCCCATTTTAACCACAAACCCTATACCCTAAGACAACCGCATTATTTTCCATTGGGCTTTCATTGTCTTCATTGCATGCTATAACTAAAACCCCATTTCTTCAATCTGGGCTCTCACGTGCACCACCCAAACTGAAGCCCCACTAATATTAAAAACCCAAAGCTTTCCAAGGGAAGTCACGCATGGACCAACCCAGCCCTCACGTGAACCCTAGAGTTTTCTCTCATCCCATGTGATACACTCTCTTCCCTCTACAAAAGATGAATAAACCTAAACCTAGGGGAAAAAAGATATAGACCCAGGCCGCCTCTTTTTGAGCCCCACAGAACTTCACTTCTCCCTAGCTCATAACCCATCTTTCCCCCCAATATAACACCATAGCCCGACCTGTCCTCAGCTTGTCCACCACCTTTGATCACTCTCGCCTAAGTCACAGCCATCATCAGCCCCGTCAGCCCTTTCCTCTACCCCGTAGCCTCCACAGACCTGTGCGTGATGTGTCCATATTGTCTACTATTTTCATATCATCATTTCATCGCATCTCATGCCATTTTCGCATCCAAATCCCTCATTTTACTACGATATTGCATTTCTGACGATATATTCGAGTTTCGTAGTGTTTTATGAGTTTTCATGGATTTTGGAGTGATTTGGGACCCCACTTGGGTATGGACATATCCGACATGCTCGTGAGTTCATTGGCGAGGCTTTGGAGGAGTTCATCACACTTCTGGAGACACTGGAGGAGAAGAGAGAGATCAGAGAGAGAGAGAGAGAGAGAGAGAGAGAGAGAGAGCCCCAGGAGCCCTCTACAGAGTTTCCCAGAAAATACTCAGTCTGATCAGCTCAGCTGCTCGATCGAGTAACTTCAAATTGAGAAGAGACCTGATACGGGCTGGCTCAGACCGAGCAGTTCAGCTGCTCGGTCGAGTAGCCTCAATTTCCACAGCCGAAGCAATCCAGCGACGCGGCCCGAGCATCTGACCGAGTCGACCCATACTCGGACCGAGCAGAGCTTACTCGGTCTGGGTAGGCAGAGCGGCAACTTTGAATCTTTTCCATTTCCTATAGTTCTCGGTCGAGCAGCTCATCTGCTTGGGCCGAGCTACTGAACGAGCAGCGCATTGCTCGACCGAGTCACCTACCCGGTCGGCAATTCCAGGGCCATTTTTGGAAAGAATTCTGAGGCCGCGATGCGCGTGATTCTGGTCACTGAAGCTGGGAGTTGTGCGAGAGACTAGGGGACGACTTTCATTAGGCATTTTTGAATAGTTTTAGAGAGGGAGCTTAGGCGACTGTTGTAGGGATTTTTGGAGATTTATTTTGGTAAGCAAATTTTGGATCAAATACTTGGAGATTATTGCGTCCACTCTTGATTGTTCTTGCGTTCAGAATCTGAAATTATTTTCCAGACCTATAAATTGCAATTCTCTGCCATTGTTCGCTGTAAGTCTTCTACTTGGATTATTTTGATTTCTATGATGTCTCTTTCTTTGGAATCAATTATTTTGGTTGTTATTATCGCCATGTTTGAGTAGATTACTCTAGGGTTGAAGGGTTAGCCCTAGGATCCTAAGGGAAAATGTAGACTGTGATACGTTGAATTGGGGACTTAGGGTTGTATTTCGGTAGATCCTACCGAATCCGTAGATAACCCGTAACGAGATCATACCCACGGACTGTGGAATTGATGTGCTTAAGGGGTATCTAGGGATTCAAATAGGGAAATCGGTGGATCCAACCAAGGCACGTGACCATGCCCGGCTCGCGCCTTGAGGGGATCAATCGACAAACTATATTGCTACGTTGATGGATTCCGCCATTGCGTCAAAGAGAGCCACCGAAATATCCCACAATCCTAACCCACGAGAGTGGTACGGATTGGAGGATTAATTCCCTTGCCCTAATGCAATGTAAGGATCCTATCCCAACATCAACCCCCAATGAAAGCCTTAGTCCCTTTTTTTAGTATCACAACAACAATACTCAAACCAAATCTTTTACCCTGATAGCTGTCTCACTTCAAGACTTAGAAATAAACTGAGAACCCATTGACACTATCACCATCCCCGTGGGATTCGACATCTTTTATACTATAACTCGACACCGTCCGCTTGCGGATTGAGCCCGAAATTATAGCCTAGGGGCCATACTACGCCTGGTGATCGTGACACCGCCAGGTGGAACCTTAGTGTAGGTTTCGGGGGCGTCAAGTTTTTGGCGCCGTTGTCGGGGACGACAATAGTGTTCTATCTCAGTTTGTTTTTATTTTGTGAAGTTTGCTAGCATCCCAATCATTTCTCACCCTTCCATCATTTTTATTCTTTTTATATAGTTCGGTGTTACTGACGGTATTTGTTGAGTTTTGCTGGTGCATGAACACTCGCTACAAGGGATCCACCAGAGAATTATTATTCGATCCTGAGATCGAGAAGACAGCGAGGGCTTTAAGAGCATATAGTAGAAGTTCATCTCCCTCCGCTCAGATGGCGAAAAACAATCCTCCTCCTCCTCCTCGCACCGGGTCCATCAGGGACCATATGAAACCAACTTTTGGGAACAACTCCTCCATCCTCAGACCGCAACTGGCGGCAGCGAGCTTCGAGCTCAAGACGGGGTTGATATATCTGATGCAACATGATCCCTTCCGTGGGCATCCACATGAAAATCCCAACCATTACATCGACACCTTCTTGGCGAAGTGTGATACGTTCAAGGCGAAGGACGTTAGTGATGACGTTATGAAGCTGCAGCTTTTCTCGTTCACCTTAAGGGATAAAGCCTCCTATTGGCTCCGGGCCCACCCTCCCAACCACTTCACCACCTGGGAGAATCTCGCGCTTGCATTTGTGGATAAGTTTTATCCACCATCGAAGACAGGCTGGATCCACGGAGCTATTTTTAACTTCAAGCAGCTCCCACAGGAGTCACTTTACGAGGCATGGGAGAGGTTCAAGGCCTCCAACATCAGTGTCCTCACCATAGGATCTAGTCATGGGATTTGGTGCAGAGCTTCTACAACCGTCTCCAGCCTAGCACCAAGATGATTATCGATGCTGCATCGCAGGGCGTCATACTTGATAAGTCTCCTGAGGAGGTTATTGATTTGTTGGAGCATATGGCGGCCAACACTCAGCAATGGAGCGATGAACGGACTGTTGTGACCCAGACTCCCTAGGTCATGGCCGCTAGCCACTTGCATTCTAACATCGAGACCTTGTGCAAACAAGTGGCCCGCATTGAGCAGCCTAGACTCCATCCCCGCTTCGCCCAGTACATTATATCATCATGCAGAAGAATATGTAGATCCGGGATATATCCCTAGTGAGGCCCACTACGATGGTGTTGAGACTTCTGAGACCGTGCAATACGTCCAACGAGAGGGACGAAATCAGTGGCAGTATCCAGCTGCCAGGAATCACCCGGGGTTTTCCTAAGGAAACCCAAGTGGAGGGCTGCAACTTCCGCAATTTCAGAGGCCTCCACCCCCTCCTCAGCATCAGCAGAACCAGCAGCAGGGCAGCTTTAGGCCACCTGGGCCTTACAGGCCACTGGGATATCAGTTCAACCGTCCGCCTCAGTAGAATTATGTGCCGGGTCCACCCAAGTCTAATCTCGAAGCCACACTGGAGACCTTCATGAGCAGCCAATTCCGCTTTAATCAGGATGCAGGGAACAGTTCAACCGGCCACCTCAGCAGAATTATGTGTCGGCTCCACCCAAGTCTAATCTCGAAGACACACTGGAGACCTTCATGAGCGGCCAGATCCGCTTTAATCAGGATGTATCGAACCAATTTAAGAATATAAATTCTTCACTCGATGAACTGAGGGGGCAAATGTCGCAGCTTCTGAAGAATCAGGGAAGATTGCCCTCCCAGCCGGAGACTAACCCAAGAGCCCAAGCCAATGCCATGGTTTCAGTTACCACACGTGGAGGACAGGTGACTGACCCCGTCATGGTCTCAGTGCTTAATAAGGAGAAGATCACCATTGAAGAAGCTGTTGATGATAGAAATAAAGAAGAGGCCACTGAAAGGACAACCATCATTAAGGAGAAAGCGGATTTCCCTCCCGTCACGCCTACTATAACGCTGCCTCCCGTTGATGCATCTAAGAGTATAGTTTCCAGACCTCCCCCTCCATACCCACAGAGGCTAGCCCTAGCCAAATTAGAGAAGAAGTACTCCAAGTTCATGGAGTTATTAAAGGGAATCCAGCTGAACATCCCTTTCATAGACACGATCACAGAGATCCCAATCTATGCAAAATTTCTGAAGGATCTCATAACGGGAAAGAGGAGGCCCGAAGAAATCAAGCTATTGGAGGATTCTATCTTCGTTAACAGAAATCACCTCCCCGGAAGCTGCCAGATCCGAGGAGCTTTACCGTGCCATGATCCATTGGAGGGATGCATATCAGCAGGGCATTGATTGACTTGGGGGCTAGCATCAGCCTGATGCCCCTCTCTATCTTCAAGAGACATCAGATGGGAAGTGAGCTGGAACCGATGAGCATGTCCATCCAGCTCGCCGATCATTCCATCACCTACCCGGTGGGAATAGCGAGGGATGTCATCCTCCAAATACCCTCAGGACTATGTGTTCCAGTCGACTTCATCATCCCAAATACCCCCAGGATATGCCTGAGGGAGGGAGCTCCCAACTTATACTCGGCCGCCCCTTCATGGTGACGGCCGGTGTTCTTATCGATGTCCGGGAAGGGACCCTCTCTCTCAACATGGGGGATATTGAAGCTGAGTTCCTGCTACAAAGGCCGATGAAGGAGCGAGCCCATGTAGAAGGGGATAGCTATCTGTAGCTTCTTGAAGAGGAAGCCATTGAAGACTTTACTTTCGAAGGGGTCATGAAGGACCCAATGAAGGCAAGCATCGACGATGACGGCGACCCAACCTACAACAAAGCAGTCGCCACGTACATCCAAGTATTGGATGAGGAATTTCTACGTCCTTCTCCAAATCATCAAGAACCGGAGACTATAAGCTATGTTGAGGAGAATCTTGAAGTAGGCGGAAATCAAATGCCGCCGGATTGCACCATCACAAAGATTGACGCGCGACCACTGCGCGCGCCAAATAAAAACTGATATATTTGAGGGAGTCGAGTTCACGACTGAAAACGAGCGCTTATTGGGAGGCAACCCAATTTCTTAGACTTAGGATTTTCTTTTTCTTATTTTTTGTTTTTATTTCTTGTTTTTAGACAAAACTACAAAAATCACAAAAATTTGATGAGTTCGTTTTTTTGTAGGACAGACAATTGGGGGTATGCGTATCGACATTATAAACGGAAGAAAACCGGAGGAGAGCAATAGATTCGAAGATTTGGGAAGAAAACCAAAGAAAAGGAAGAGGGACAGGAGACACATGAGACTCGACTGAGCAGCTTCACTGCTCGGTCGAGCGGAGCAGACACGGAAATTTGAATGAGAAAGTGTAGTTTCTGCACGGCCCGAGCAGTTTCCTGCTCGGTCCGAGTAGAAATAGACTCGGTCCGAGTCATGAATTACTCGATCGAGTACTACATGATCTTGAAGTTGAGGAGAAAACATCACTCTGCCAACCTGGACAGAATATTATTGGCTCGGCCCGAGTAGAAATCAACTCGGTCCAAGCAACTCATTACTCGGTCAAGTACTACAGGCTTTTTAAGTTGAGGAGAAAACATCACTTTGCCAATCCGGACAGAATATTATTGGCTTGGCCCGAGTAGTCAAAGACAAGGGAGTATTTCGTATCGAAATTTTTCATTGACTTGGTCGAGCAGCCTAGCTGCTCGGACCAAGTAGTGTCGAGTTTCCCGTTTCAAATCTTTTTAACTTCACTGCAAAATTTTTTTTACCCTTATTTAAATCACTTTTACCCTCACAAATTCCCCCCCGAACTCTCCCAATCCCCCTACTCGTTCAATCCCCCACCCCCGTCGTCTTCCCCCTCCGGCACTGCCACCGGTGCCGACGTCTGCGTCACCACCTCCGGTCATCCTCTCCCCCCCTCTCTCTCTCTTTCCCCCTCTCTATCTCTCCGCCACCCCTTCTCTTCCCCCTTCACCCTACACAGTCGACGGCCGACGGCGCCACCGCTGCCGACGACGACACCGACCAGCCCCCCACATGAAACCCCACCCGCACCAATCGCCCCCTCTCCCTCTCCCATCAGGTCTCCCTAAACCCCCCCATTCGCCCAATTTCGTCGACGGCAGCGTCCACGGCACCACCGCCGCCAACGGCGCCGCCGACCCCCTCCCCCACAAATCCCCACCCCCTCTTAAAACCCCCCACTCCCATCCCTCTTCCTCTCTATTGGCGATCACCGTTCCCCCCAATCTGTGCCCTAGCGCACAGACCGAGCAGCTCATCTGCTCGGTCACAACTTCTGACCGAGTATCACGACTTGGACCGAGCAATATCATTGCTCGGTCGAGTCAGCTAAAATTCTATGTATCACCCATTTTTACTCGATTAGCTGACGTTTTGATCGTTTTCAATTGCAGGTACTCTCTGATCACGTATGCAGCAGTTGTGAGGACCAGCTTGGGGGATTGTTTAGTCACTCGCATCGTCTGCATCCATCTCACATATGGTACACTCGTTCCCTTCTCTATTTTCATACCGTATCATCATACTACACGCACCACGATGGTTCGCACATACAGAGCCACCACACACCCTGTTCGCGGGAAGAGACCGTCGTCTAGTGCCTCCTCTTCCTGACCCCCGTGTCGTCCATGCCTTACCACCACTTCCACCACTACCACTACCACACCGTCTACCACAGCTCCGACCACCACCATCCCCACCACCACCACACATGTCACGTCCGCCGTTATCCCCACTACAGACCCTATCCCCACCACCGCTGCCTCCACCGTCTCTACCTCATCACCCCCACACCCCACACCCACCAGGGATGACATCCCGCACATCTCCCGACATATGGCATCTCGTTCCAAGACCCCGTACACTGGGAAAGCTTTTTCAGGCTCTCCCAGCGCCGCCTCGTTTCTACCATTTTCATAGACGTTCCCGCACTTAGATCCATGTGACTCCTACAGGGAGTTCACCACCTGTACCGAGCGATTAGTTTCGACCGTTTCCTCGGTCTACACGCTCCGACCTACACCCACATAGCACTAGAGGGTCTCAGCTCCCTTGCTCTCACCCCAACAGATGACGGCATCACCTTCCGCCCCCTGGATCACAAATGCACTGTCACTTTTGCTATGATCCTGGAGTATTTTCACTTCCCTGCCGTCCCATAGCCCAGAATAGCCTTCTCCCTGCTCTTTGACGTTGACGCTTTTGACGCTCGTGCCTTTTGGGAGCGTATTTCTGAACTTCCACAGTATCGCCCTAGCCGGGCGAAGGCATCGTGCATTGTGCACCCATGCCTTCGCTACGCTCAGCGGCACCTAGCTTCCACCCTTTTCTATAGACCTGAGGTTGGGACCATGTCCCTCCCTGAGCTTACCCATCTTATGGGTATGACCCGGCCTCTTCGATTCCACCCTGACGGCTTTCTGCGACCCTTCATGCTCTCTGATGTAGCACACTGGCTGTGTCACCGACTTTACCAGACAGCCATCAGCTACCATGCCACAGACATTTGCTGCAGTGGCTCCTTCACTATTTTTGGTTAGGATGCTAGATATTCCCATCCCAGGCGACCTTCACCGTCCCGTTGGCCCGACACGCTTGACCATTGGCGTGCTTGTGCTATGCACATTATCCGACCACACGGTGATCGTCACTGGCTTTACCTAGTAGGCACCACCCATACTCCTCACATGGTTCTACCCACCCCTCACCTGATGCACATCCCGGCCGTCCAGCTTGACTGGATGATTCCCCAGGTTTTCCCACTCCCCGCCATACATGTACTTGAGCCACCCGGAGCATCGATCGAGGCACCTGCCGATGACTCGGTCTCCCGCTCCCCGGTGTTCGAGCTTCTTGACATAGCTGCATTAGTTGCCGGCCTCCCTGTCCCACCTTCTCACCCATCAGTTTCTGGAGCCGCCTCATTCACCACTACTGTTTTCACCGTATCTGCCTCCACCGAGTCTTCGGGGACTATCTTTACCTCCTGCCCCAAGACTCATATTTCTTCTACCTCTGTATCAGTGCCAGAGGGCACCGATATACCTTTTGATGACACACCCATAGATCTTGACTCTCCCATCCACGATCCTGTCCCCCTCCCACCTCTTTCAGACCTTATAGCATCAGTTCTTATCTCTTTAGGTCCCCACATCCCACTATCTGGCATCACTCCCTCCGCATCAGTTGCTATTTTTATCGAGAGCGTGTCGACGTCTGTCTACACTTCTGCGTCAGCTACAGTTCTTTCTTCAGCCGTCTCTGAGCTACTTACGAGCTCACCCTATCCTACCTTCCACGCTAGGCACCGTACATCAGTTGCATAGGGCCGCTTCACGAGAGTGGTGTCTCACAGCCACTTTCCTCGCTCTCCACCCGACTCTCGTACTTCCGACGCTCGCTTGACCGCGTTAGAGGAGTTGACTTCCCGCTTACGGTGGGATTTCGATGACTTTTTACTCGCAACGGCGACACACAAATCCAGAGTCGAGTCGGATCTCACCTCTATCATAGACGTGCTTCGTCACCGTGGCCCACCTACTGTTATCCTTGCACCAGCTCCGCCTCCCAGGACGGAAACTATGACACACTCTGCACCACTCAGTGCTTCACGTCCTTAGGTTTCTGCAGAGCCTGTTTCTACCACTTTTGAGTCGTCTGTCACAGTAGATCCACTTTCTGCCCTGGTTTTACATTCTGCTGAGCCCTCCACTGCCACCGTTGATATCACCGCCAGCCCGCCCCACGGGTTCCAGTCGGACCTTCCACCCACCACTCCTAGTCCACATCAGAGGGACCCATCACCACTCCCAGAGGGTGGTGCCTCTGCTTGATGTAGTCCTTACCCGCTTCTGCCTCCCCTATTTATTTTGTGCCCATCTGTCTATTTGGGGCCCTACTTTTACATAGCTTGGGGGATGCACCACCCATGCATTATATCACATACCGCATTACATCATTTCATGTTTTTATTTTTATTTCATTTTTTCTTTTATTGCACAGTTTTTATTTCATTACCACCCCACCCCACCCCTTTAGCAGCATCTCCCGCTCACGAGCAATTTCTTAGCAGTGAGGACACTACTAGGTTTAGCTTGGGGATGGGCGCTACCGCTTTATTTTTGATTTTTTCTTTTCCATTTTCTCTCCTTATTTCATTCTTTAGTTCATTTTTGCACCGTTTTCACGTCATTTTCTTATTTCTCATTTTGCATCATATTTTCTATTTTCACCATGCATGCATTCCTTTTTCTTTATTTTCTCTTTTTCTCCGCCTCTTTTTCTTTATTTGCTAGGGATGTTCCGCATGATGATATCTCTCATGGCCTTATTAGTCTTTTGCGATGCTCATTTCTGTTGACATGCTATTAGGGTGAATTTCAGATTTACTATCTATATGCGTGCATTTCTTTTGTTGATCTATCTGATTTAATGCTTAAAATGAATTGAAAATTGAATGCATGAATTAGTATCTAGTATGATCTATGTTGGAAATGCACCTAGGTTCACGCATCACTAGAACACTTGGAGTATCTGTTTTTATCTCAGTCACTTCTGTTTTGCATGCTTGCTGATATTGTGATTATTATTGCATGCCTTTTTCAGTATTCATTTAGAGAAGTGAAAATATCCATGCTATCTATGAGTTTAGTTAGGGTTTTATTTTATCAAACCGTTATGCACCCTCTTATGAGTGAACCGAGAGTCCTACTATTTTTCTTCCTCCACATATCTATTTATATCTCTACATATCAGTTGGTTACACCCCCATAACTATCTTTACCGCATCTCACTTCCCGTACCCATAAAGAAAATTTAGCTTCTAATGAAAAGAAAAAACGAAAAAAAGAAAAAAAAGAAGAAAAAAGAAAAAAATGTGTATATATTCATTTGTGAAAAAGAAAAGAAAAAGAAAGAAAATGAATAAATACTGTTTTATATCATTTCATTAGAAGCTATCATTTATTCTGGGAAGAAAAATAAAAATTTTATATCATTTTCCTTGATGCGACGCCTCAAGCTAAGCTTGGGGGTAAACCAACTGATCACATGAGTGAGCATGACATTAGAGTGGAGATGGTGCATAACGGGGAGATTTAATAACACCCATACTTTACGAATTGCTTTAGTTTTGGAGATTTTTCCTTTATCGAAATGAATATATGAATGGCATGATCTTTTTCTATTCTCTATTGCATGTTGCGTGATTTCTTTATGCTCCTTGTGTATCTGTGATTGAAAAGGGCGTTGCCAACTTCTATATACTAGACTCTAGGGATTGCATGAGATTGATATGATTTGATGACGTTATTTCAGTAGATCCCTATCATTTGCATGCACCGCATGTTAGTCATATGATTCGTAAAGCTAGAAATTTCCAATAGCATGTATGTTTATCATTCAGAGCATCGGGATATACTATCTAGGCCTGAGATCTGATCGATCATCCTTAGCACTCTCCTCTCACTTCTCTTTTTTGCTTTTCCTTTCTTTCTATTTTCGTTTTTTTTCTTATTTTCGTTTTTGTTTTCCTCCCGGCTTACCGATTATTCGTCTTCCTTGAGGACGAGTAAGAGGTAAGCTTGGGAGATTTTGATGTGTCCATATTTTCTACTACTTTCATATCATCATTTAATTGCATCGCATGCCATTTTCGCATCCAAATCTCTCATTTTACTACGATATTGCATTTCTGACGATATATTCAAGTTTCGTAGTATTTTGTGAGTTTTCAAGGATTTTGGAGCGATTTGGGACCCCACTTGGGTATGGACACATCCGACATGCCCGTGAGCTCATTAGCGAGGCTCTGGAGGAGTTTGCCACACTTCTGGAGACATTGGAGGAGAAGAGAGAGAGAGAGAGAGAGAGAGAGAGAGAGAGAGAGAGAGAGAGAGAGAGAGAGAGAGAGAGAGAGAGAGAGAGAGAGAGAGCCCCATGAGCACTCTACAGAGTTTCCCAGAAAATACTCGGTCCGAGCAGCTCAGCTGCTCGACCGAGTAACTTCAAATTGAGAAGAGAGCTTATACGGGCTGGCTCGGACCGAGCAGTTTAGCTGCTCGGTCGAGCAGCCTCAATTTCCACAGCCGAAGCAATCCAGCGACACGGCCCGAGCATCTGACCGAGTCGACCCATACTCGGACCGAGCAGAGCTTACTTGGTCCGGGTAGGCAGAGCGGCAACTTTGAATCTTTTCCATTTCCTGTAGTGCTCGGTTGAGCAGCTCATCTGCTCGGGCCGAGCTACTGAACGAGCAGCGCATTGCTCGACCGAGTCACCTACTCGGTCGGCAATTCCAGGGCCATTTTTGGAAAGAATTCTGAGGCCGCGATGCGCGTGATTCTAGGCACTGAAGCTGGGAGCTGTGCGAGCAACTGGGGGACAACTTTCATTAGGCGTTTTTGAATAGTTTTAGAGAGGGAGCTTAGGCGATTGTTGTAGGGATTTTTGGAGATTTATTTTTGTAAGCAAATTTTGGATCAAATACTTGGAGATTATTGCATCCACTCTTGATTGTTCATGCGTTCGAAATCTGAAATTATTTTCCAGATCTATAAATTGCAATTCTCTGCCATTGTTCGCTGTAAGTCCTTTACTTGGATTATTTTGATTTCTATGATGTCTCTTTCTTTGGAATCAATGATTTTGTTTGTTATTATCGCCATGTGTGAGTAGATTACTCTAGGGTTGAAGGTAGCCCTAGGATCCTAGGGGAAAAATGTAGATCGGGATCCTTACATTGAATTGGGGACTTAGGGATGTATTTCGGTAGATCCTACCGAATCCGTAGATAACCCGTACTGAGATCATGCTCACGGTCTGTGGAATTGATGTGCTTAATGAAGGGAGATGGCGGTCCCTTAGGGCACAAAAACTCTAGTCCCGTCCTAAGTCAGACGGAACATAGACAGAAAAACAATAGCAGCGGAAGAAAAACTATGTTAATCTAAATTAACAAGCAGTTAAAACATTTTTAACTTAGCCCTAAGGTCCAAGACCCTATGCCAAGATCTATGCCGACTTGGGATGGATCTGACCATCCCAAGAAGGATCTAGCCTACTGCGATTAAACTAAACTAATGCTAATAAAATACTTTAACCACATACCCGAAATCTCAGCCCTGGAGCAGGCGAGATGTTCCGCACCGTCTTCCGAGCTGCTCCCGTCCCACGCCGAGCCGCTCCTTGAACCGCTCCCCGAACCGCTCCTCGAACTGCTCCGCATCCCGAGGCGATCAATCCCCGTGCCGCCGAGCCAACCACGCGCCGAAGAAAGTTTCACGCGAGTGAAACCTCCGCCAAGATTTCGGATCCAGAATCCGAACTCCTTTGTGGCTTTGCTAGAGCCTGCAGGAGTAAGGCAGAAATTTAGGGAGAAGAGAAATATTAATTTAAGCTTAGATCCGAGCGTGCTCCAACATTTACGAGAGCCGCTCAGATCTAGAGCTTGGGACAAGTTTTGAGAAAGGGGGGAGACCCCTATTTATATAGGCGACGGACTCTCCCCTTTTCTCAAAATCCGATGTGGGACTAAATAATGGGTTAATTAAAATCAAGTTAGTTTACACTTCACAAAGTGCAAACTTCCGTGAATTTTAACTCACTCACCGTTGAGCTTCAAGATCGATACAACCTATCAATACGACAAGCGTTCAACGGTGAACGCATAGGAAAAAACCGTTCGTCAATCGGAGTTCGTTTGACCCTCCAATTGATCGTCCAAAGATCAGCCCAAGGCTAGTTTTTCATAAAAACTGAGCCATCAAATCTGTTTTGCCCTAGGGGCAGATTTTCTGCACAGGCGGGACCCACCTGACCAACTGGGTGAGCCCAGACCAGGCTGGACGCCTGGTCTGGGCGCACCCAGGCTGGTGCACCAAGTCTGGGTGCCTGGCCCAGGCCAGGGCGCCTGGGCGGCCCGCCTGGGCCAGCGCCCAGGCGCCCGGGGCGCCTGGGTGGGCCCACCTGGGCCTGGACTTTTGTCACTCGGCCGAGTGCGACGCGCTGCCTGTAGCGAAAACTGCGATTTTCAGGCTGCGCAGGGGCATTTTGGTCACAGTTTTTTGGACGATTTTGGGGGGTATTTAACCCCTGTTTTTACCCTAGGTTAGAGAGCTTTTCTCTTTACTTTTTGCAGCTTTTTAGATTAAAATTTTTAGCTTTAGAATTTTTGTGATTGGAGAGGAGAGAAAAGTTTATTTTTGTTGGATTCTTGGAAGAACTCTATTGGTTTGTCTCTCTCTCCATTAAAAATCTCATTTTTATTGCTTATTTGAATATTGTGATGAATTCTCTTGTGATTTCAATTGTTTATTCTTGTATTTGTGATATGAATTGTGAGTAGTCTATACGTCTTGGGGCGTGGGGATGAACCCTACGAGCCCAATTTCTTATTTGTGATAAATTGGTAGAAATATTGCTAGAATTGCTATTAGGGTTAGTTTGGTATCGATTTACTACGGATAGCTAGGTGTTCGTATCGATTGGGATTTGCAAGAGATTGGATCCCAATTCGATAGGAAACCCTAGAAATCCGAATTGGGTTGGAGTCGAGTTTCCGTAGTATCGGTTTGCAAGAGATTGGACCGATACTAGGGGTTTCGGTTGCAATTCCATGACCGATACTCGTTTGCAAGAGATTGGACGGGTAGGAACTATCCCAACCTAGGTCGTGGCCCAAGTTTGCACGAGAGTGGGCTCGGGGTGCGATTGAACGATGATGTTGATCCTAATGCTAGCTTGCCTAGGCTAGGGTTTGCAAGAGATTGGACCCAAACCTAGGATAGCTATAGACCGGCAACAACGCGAGAGCGTGAGCTAGGTTTCACATTCAGTTGCAACTAGTTCATCTGAAATTCTACCCTAGCAATGTTGATGCCAACGAATCACATTGACGAGATACGGTGAGTAGCGGGGATTCCCCATTCCCTAGGCGTCCTTTATTTGATTTTATATCCCCATATTTTGTCTGACGATTGTGACAGGATCGCCAAAGGCAAATTATCTCTTTTCCGTTCTTAATAGCCAGGTTGTTCGGAGCAGGCACTTTCATTCGTCCTCCCTGTGTTCGATAACTCGCTCGCCGCTACACCGTGCGCTTGCGGTAAAACTACAACCGTCGCTCCGGGACGTGTATCCGGGGTGCGATCAGTTACCAAAAAGCCTACGGGCGTTTCGGATGCTTCCCTCCGTGGAAGTGATCCCTGTTACCAAAAATCCTACGGGCGTTTCGGATGCTTTCCTTCGCGGAAGTGATCCCTGTTACACAAAAAGCCTTCGGGCGTTTCGGATGTTTCCCTAGCGGAAATGATCCCTGTAATTCTTGTACTGAGTTCCTGGGTTTGGGGTAGGGTTGAGCGTGCGCACGGGGAGAGGGTCTGGCCGCCCTCGAACCGTAAGGCGTGAACCCTTTCGTGTTTCACTTGTCTTGTCTTGTCCTGTCCCGTCACGTCCCGTCTTGTCTTGACACCTGTAGGTTAGTCCCGTAGTCGGTAGCACACGCTACGTCTACCGCTTGTTACGTTTACTTTTCCTGCTACGCTACTTTTCGTTACTCAGTTATAACCATAGCATGCTAAAACAACCAGTAAATCATTGTTAATAGTTGATACACTTGCAGTAGAGTCTGACCGTTTGTGTAGACTTTGCCTGACGTACAGTTTCCTTCTTTTGGTGCTGTATGTCAGGTGTGGAGCCAGAGTACGAGTACGAGGCGGACTTGCCAGTTGACTTGGAGCCGGAGGGCGCTGATCCGGAGTACGATCCAGAGGAAGATCAGAGCTAGAGATCTTTTGTTGCTGTTCCAGAGTTATCCATTTCAGTTTTAGTTGGGTGTGTTGCACTCTTACTTTCTCGTCTAGGTTGGGTGCTTGCACCATTAGTTTCCTTTCAGCAGTTGTAGCCGTTTTCGGCATTTTTAGACTCTCAGTACTTTGATGATAAACTTTGGAATAAAATAAAATGTTCTTTTCAGTACTTTTGTTATTTCGTACTAACTTGCAGGGACCTGTACTTTCGCTATGGAATACTACAGACGCTTATTGGGTCCGGGCTCTTAGCCCCGGCCTAAGCGGGCCTTCGTCACGCTTCGCCTCTGTGTTTTTGGGAAGCGGGGCGTGACAGGTTTTTGTGGTGGCCCATGCAGGTCCCCTCTTCTGCGAATACGGAATAATCGAAGTATTAAATTTCATTTTATTATCATCCAGTATATATACGAGTCTAATCTGGGTCTTTCGGTCAATAGGATGGCAGGACGACGTGTCACCCGATCGGGGAGCTCAGGAGATGGAGTTCCGGAGGATCAGGGCGGAGAGTTCCGCCAGTTTCTGGGCGTGATGAGAGAGATGCTGGAGGTGCAGCATCAGTTGGTTCAGCAGTCCCAGCGTGCTGCCCAGGTTGTTCCAGTTGCACCACCTCCACCTCTGCCTGCCCCTCGAGCTGCTCCAGGAGTGAAGCAGTTCAACGAGCTCCAGCCGAGGACATTTTTAGGGAAGGAGGGACCCCTAGCTGCTGACGAGTGGATCCAGAGCACGGAGGAGAATTTAGTTGCTGTGAATATTCCAGACGACACCCGAGTGGAGATAGCGAAGATGCAGCTGACAGAGAATGCGAGGAACTGGTGGCGCCTTGAGGAGAGGCGTCTGGAGAAGCCAGTGGATTGGAAGACCTTCAGGTCTATATTCAGGACGAAGTACTTCACCAAGACGACTAGGAGGGAGCTGCTGAGTAGATTTATAGATCTGAAGCAGGAGAACATGACCGTCGAGGAGTATGAGGCGGAGTTTGAGATGCTGAGTCGCTTTGCTCCGCATATGGTGAAGAAGGAGGAGAAGCGAGCTGATCGTTTCCGACAGGGACTGCGTCCGAAGATTCAGGCTTCTATGTCTTCGGCGAGTTTCACGACTATGAGGGAGGTGCTGGATGCTGTGAAGAATCATGAGCTTATTTCGCTCCTACCTGACCCTCCAGCTGATAAGGGGAAGCGTCCTATGGAGCAGTACCGACCACCTGCTAGGCCGGCGATGAGGCCAGTTCAGACAGTACCATTTAAGAGGCCTGGATCACCCATTCAGAGTCAGAGCAAGGGACCGTGTCATTACTGCGGGAAGCCAGGACACGTTCAGAAGGATTGTTGGAAGAAGATGGGACTGTGCCTAGTTTGCGGAGATGCCTCGCATGCTGCGAAGGATTGTCCGAGAGCCCGTCATGCTGTAGTTGGAGCGCCAGCCCCACTGCAGATGAGAGCGCCTGCTCCAGTTCAGATAGGACCTGTCGTTCGTGGACCACCCTTGGCGCCACAGAGGCAGATGTTTCAGAGAGCAGCGCAGCCCCAGAGGCCGGCTTACACCATGACGGCTTTGGAGACTGAGGAGCTGGATGGAGTTATTGCAGGTAACTCTTTGATTCTAGTCTTTCATTTCATAGTTTAGCTTTTAATTGTTAGTCTTGCTTGTTTGACTTGTTTGTTAGAGTAGCTTGGTTTGACTGTAGTTTCTTTTAAAATCTTAGGCACCATTCTAGTGTCTTCTCACCCGGCCTTGGCCTTGTTCGACTCCGGTGCATCCATGTGCATCTTATCCCGGAGATTCGTAACAAGACACACCATTCCCACCCATACACTTCCTAAGTGTTGGGACATCACCACAGGGAATAGGGTGGTGACAGTGAACTTGGGATGTAGATCGATTCCTTTGGTGGTCAGTGGACACGAGCTCTTTGCAGATTTCATTGTCCACGACCTGCCACATTTCGATGCCGTTCTTGGCATCGATTGGTTGGGAGATTTCCACGCCTCGATCGATTTTCGCAGCAAGAGAGTGGTGTTCCGGATTCCAGGCCATCCAGAGTTCGAGTTCCATAGCAGAGATGAGTCGCTTGGACCCATCAAGTATCGGGCCACGCCGGTGGTGCCGATTGTTGCAGCTATGCCGATGGAGATGGAGATCGAGCGACCAGCAGTCATCCGAGACTTTGACGACGTCTTCCCAGAGGATATCTCAGGTTTGCCACCCGACCGAGCCTTAGAGTTTGGTATTGATCTTATGCCGGGAGCGTAACCGATATCGAAGGCGCCGTACCGTATGGCTCCCGCTGAGCTCGAGGAGCTGCGGAAGCAGTTAGATGAGTTGATGCAGAAGGGTTTCATCCAACCTAGTGTGTCGCCATGGGGCGCACCAGTTTTACTCGTGAAGAAGAAGGATGGGTCTCGCAGGATGTGCGTGGACTATCAAGGACTGAATGCTGTCACCGTGAAGAATAAGTACCCGCTGCCGCGCATCGACGATATCTTCGACCAGCTTGGAGGATCGAGAGTCTTCTCGAAGTTGGATTTGAGGAGTGGATACCACCTGTTGAAGGTGAAGAAGGACGATGTTCAGAAGACAACTTTCTGGACGAAATACTGACATTATGAGTTCATGGTCATGCCGTTTGGAGTGACCAATGCTCCAGCGGTGTTCATGAATTTGATGAACTTGATATTCTAAGATTTCCTGGATAAGTTTGTCGTCATTTTCATTGATGACATCTTGATTTATTCGAAGTCTGAAGAAGAGCACAACTGTCATCTGAGGACAGTGCTGGAGACGCTGAGGCGACACAAGCTTTATGCTAAGTATAGCAAGTGCGAGTTCTGGCTGGACAGAGTCGCCTTTCTGGGACACGTGGTGTCCGGTGAGGGCATATCTGTAGATCTGGAGAAGGTCAGAGCAGTCAGAAATTGGCCGACTCTGCAGTCAGCGTCAGACATCAGGAGTTTTCTGGATTTAGCAGGCTATTATCGGCTGTTCATCAAAGATTTCTCGAAGATTGCAGAGCCGATGACGAAGCTGACTAGGAAGGATGTGGAGTTCCTCTGGTCAGATGCTTGTGAGGTGGCCTTCAGTATCTTGAAGGCGAGATTGACCACAGCACCGGTGTTGGCAGTGCCGGATTGAAGCGGAGGCTTCGAAGTCTATTGTGATGCATCAGGGAAGGGCCTAGGATGCATCTTGCATCAGCATGGCCACGTGGTTGCGTATGCTTCTCGTCAGTTAAGGACTCATGAGAAGAATTACCCGACGCACGATCTGGAGTTGGCAGCAGTGATCTTTGCACTGAAAATTTGGAGACACTTCTTGCTAGATGAGAGTGTGAAGATTTTCACCGATCACAAGAGCTTGAAGTACATCTTCACGCAGAAGGAGCTCAACATGCGTCAGAGACGATGGTTGGAGCTCATGGCTGACTACGAGATAGACTTGCAGTACCATCCGGGGAAGGTGAACTTAGTGACTGATGCCTTGAGTAGACTCCCTACCGCGATGATGCATACAGCCGACTGGAGGATTCAGCAGGAGCTGAGAGAGATGGATTTGGAGGTTGTCCTACCTGGTGTGGTTCATTCCTTCATGAATTTGCAGATTCAGTCCACGATCGTGGATCGGATCAAGGCAGCACAGGCAGGAGATCCGAAGCTACAGAGGATCAGAAGGCAGGTTGAAGCTGGACTTCGAACGGAGTTCATGATTCATGAGGACGGTTCACTGCGGTACGGCAGTAGGCTCTGTGTACCTGCAGGTGACATCCGTGAGGAGCTGTTGAGCGAGGCTCATAGCTCGCCATATTCTATACATCCTGGAGGCACCAAGATGTATAAGGACCTCCGTTTGAATTATTTGTGGATTGGCATGAAGAGGAGCGTGGCACGGAGCGTTACCAAGTGCCTGATATGCCAACAGGTGAAGGCTGAGCACCATCGTACTGTCGGGTTACTGCAACCGCTTCCTATTCCGAAGTGGAAGTGGCTGCATATTACGATGGATTTCGTGACTGGTTTACCTCGGACCCCGAGGCAGAATGACGCAGTTTGGGTAATCGTGGATCGATTGACCAAGTCTGCACACTTTATCCCCTTCCGAGTGGGACAGTCTACGGAAGTCTTAGCAAGGAAATATCTGGAGGTAAAATTTCTTTTCTTACTTACCTTTTTAAATTTTTTCTCTTGAGTTAGTTGTAATGTGGACCGTGTACGTGCAGGAGATTGTACGTTTACATGGAGTCCCCGTGAGCATCATGTCTGACAGAGATACGAGGTTCACATCTCAGTTCTGGAGAAGTCTGCAGGAGAATTTGGGTATGAGTCTGAGCTTCAGCACGGCGTACCACCCGCAGACCGATGGCCAGTCCGAGAGGACTATTCAGATCATGGAGGATATGCTGCGAGCTTGTACGCTCGATTTGAAGGGTTCTTGGGAAGACCATCTCCACTTGGTGGAGTTTTCATATAACAACAGCTACCAGGCGAGCATTGGCATGGCGCCGTTTGCTGCCCTATATGGAAGGAAATGTCGTTCGCCACTGAGCTGGGATGACATCGGAGATTGGGAGCTGTTGGGTCCCGAGATGATAGTGGAAGCTGTGGATGTCGTGAGGGACATCAGGGAGAAGCTCAGAGTTGCACAGGATTGCTTCAAGCATTGGGCGGATGCCAAGAGGAGACCCTTGGAGTTCCAGCCTGGTGATCACGTCTTCCTGAAGATTTCTCCGAACCGCGGAGTTATTCGTTTCGGGAAGAAGGGAAAGCTGAGTCCGAGGTATATTGGACCGTTTGATGTGCTAGAGCGTGTGGGAGCAGTGGCCTACCGCCTTGCTCTGCCACCCACTTTAGAAGGAGTTCACGACGTTTTCCACGTATCCCAGCTACGTCGGTATGTCAGTGATCCGTCGCACACGGTTGATTTCTCAGAGATTACAGTTCGCCCGGATCTGACTTATGACCAACAGCCTGTGCAGATTTTGGACCGTCGGCAGAAGCAGCTGAGGAATAAGGTAGTCGACCTGGTGAGAGTGATGTGGCGTCACGGATCACCTGGAGAGTCCACCTGGGAACGCGAGGAGGAGATGAGGGAGCGTTTCCCATTTTTGTTTGCTGATTAGTGTTGTCGATTCCGAGGACGAAATCTTTATTTTAGTGGGGTAGAATGTAACGGTCGCTTTCCGGCCTTATGGAATTTTCTGCGTGCACGTGCTTTAGCGTGCACATATTTTATTTGACTATTTCTGGCTTCCAAAATATGCAATGTGTTATGCCCTTGGGATCGTTTGTGAGTGTAGCTATTTATGGTAATTTTTGGGAACATCTTTTCGCGGCCGTTTTCTCGCAAAACGAAGTTGAATCGATAGGGGTGTTTTAGTCTTTTGGCTCCAAGCGCCGTCCCGAATTTTACGTAAATTTTTGGTAGGCGCTACGCACGATCGAGTTCCATAGATCTGTGCGTCTCGTCTCCGCGATCGCCCCGGTATTTTCGGATTATTTTTCTGACGCCCAGATTGAGAGTTATCGCTCGGATTATTCTGGACCGTTGATTTGCCCATCCAGTTCAAATTTCGAATTATAGCCAAATCTAGTCAAATCGCTACTAAATTTGTCTTAATCTTTTTCCTAAACGGTTTCACTAAATCCCCCTAGACCTACCCCAGTACGTACACTCTTTGACACTCAATCTCCCCCTTTATTCTTTTAATCCTAGGGTTATATATCAACAAAAACCCCTATTAATAATCCTAACCCTAAGAATTAACCCTAACCCTAAAAATCAAAACCCCCCTCACGAGCTCGCCGCGATCCGTGCCTCCCCGCCGTCGCAATCCCCTCCGCCGCCGACCTCAAAACCCCTCTCCCCTCAGATCTCTCTCGCCCTCTCTCCTATCTCCCGCCGCCGCGGCCCCAGCGCGCGATCCGCCGCCGCAGTTTTCCCCGCTGCCGCGAACTCCTCCCACCGCCGCCGCAGCTTTCCCCGTCGTCGCGATTCCCTCGCGCCGCCGCTGCGCACCTCCCCGACGCCGACACCACGCCCTCACGGCGACCCCGCGTCGCCCCCCCTCTCTCTCGATCTCAGCCGCTCGGCACCGCCGCCGAGCCCGATCCCCGCCGCTGTGCCCGCAGCGCCGTGCAGTGCCTTCAGCTCCGCTGCAGCTTCGCGTCAGCGCCTGCTGCCGCGCAAGCCCGCACAGCCGCCAGCTGTTTTCCTCCGCCGCTGCGCACAACCCCGCGCCGCCGCTGACGGTGATCGCCGCAGATCTGAGCCGCGGCCCCTCTCGACCACCTTCGCGGCTCCCCAAGCCGTCGCTGCAGCTCCCTGAGAGCGCTGCTGTCTCCATTTTCAGCCGCCCCTCTCCTCTCGCTGTGTCGCCTGCGGCCATCGCGTGGAGCCCTAGCCACGTGCACGATCGAGATCTGTCCGCAGCCTCCCCACGACGCTAGCTCGCCGTTTTGCCATGGACTGATTGCACTCGCTGATCGCGGTTCGTCCGCTGCCCGGACGAGTCTCACTACGCTACCCGTAGTTGGGACACTGTAGACACCGCAGACACCTCTCCGTTCAGACCTTACGTCCGCACTATTTCAGACTCCGGAAAGGTTGATCTTCTCGTAACTCGTAGCGAAACCCACCCGTAGCCAAAACTGAAAACCTAACTAAAATCGGCAACTAAACTCGCTAAATTTATTTTCGGCTCCTTTAAAATGTTGTGAACAATAGAATCGACGATCGGACTTTTGAACTGTGCACGTAGGATAGAATCGTCGGATAGGCTGATCGGACACTTTTTGACTTGTGACAGTTAGGGTAGCCACGCCTAACTTAGAAATGAACCTAAATAGGATTTACCGAAAATCACGACTTGACACCGTCGCCGTGATCCCTTTTCAGACGGACTACCGCGGACGCGACGAATGGACGAGACGCCCCGGACAGACGACGCACTCGCCATTCCAGGCAAGTGTACCCACTTGCGTTTTGACCGTGCCTTAGTTCTAGTTTGTAGAACTGTTAGATTGTGTGTGATGAGAACCGGACGTGAAATGATAGCGTCCGGGACGACCCGTGACGGCTCAGACTTGACGACGAAGTCTGAGCCTGACAACAATAAACTGCAGACATCATAGGACTATCTTGCGTGTGCGTGCGTGTGGACACCCTAGAATAACAACTCCCTACACTTGTCATGTCGTGTCCTGTTACACAAAAGCCTACGAGCGTTTCGGATGCTTTCCTCCGCGGAAGTGATCCCTGTTACCAAAAAGCCTACGGGCGTTTCGGATGCTTCCCTCTGCGGAAGTGATCCCTGTTACCAAAAAGCCTACGGGCGTTTCAGATGCTTTCCTCCGCGGAAGTGATCCCTGTTACACAAAAAGCCTTCGGGCGTTTCGGATGTTTCCCTAGCGGAAATGATCCCTGTAATTCTTGTACTGAGTTCCTGGGTTTGGGGTAGGGTTGAGCGTGCGCACGGGGAGAGGGTCTGGCCGCCCTCGAACCGTAAGGCGTGAACCCTTTCGTGTTTCACTTGTCTTGTCCTGTCCTGTCCCGTCACGTCCCGTCTTGTCTTGACACCTGTAGGTTAGTCCCGTAGTCGGTAGCACACGCTACGTCTACCGCTTGCTACGTTTACTTTTCCTGCTACGCTACTTTTCGTTACTCAGTTATAACCCTAGCAAGCTAAAACAACCAGTAAATCATTGTTAATAGTTGATACACTTGCAGTAGAGTCTGACCGTTTGTGTAGACTTTGCCTGACGTACAGTTTCCTTCTGTTGGTGCTGTACGTCAGGTGTGGAGCCAGAGTACGAGTACGAGGCGGACTTGCTAGTTGACTTGGAGCCGGAGGGCGCTGATCCGGAATACGATCCAGAGGATGATCAGAGCTAGAGATCTTTTGTTGCTGTTCCAGAGTTATCCATTTCAGTTTTAGTTGGGTGTGTTGCACTCTTACTTTCTCGTCTAGGTTGGGTGCTTGCACCATTAGTTTCCATTCAGCAGTTGTAGCCGTTTTCGGCATTTTTAGACTCTCAGTACTTTGATGATAAACTTTGGAATAAAATGAAATGTTCTTTTCAGTACTTTTGTTATTTCGTACTAACTTGCAGGGACCTGTACTTTCGCTATGGAATACTACAGACGCTTATTGGGTCCGGGCTCTTAGCCCCGGCCTAAGCGGGCCTTCGTCACGCTTCGCCTCCGTGTTTTTGGGAAGCGGGGCGTGATACACGTGCTTTCTTTGGTTCCCGGAAGAGATCTTGCAGAGTTCTTTTATCCTTACGACGTCAGCGTCGTTCTCCTCTTCTTTGGTGAGAGGGTTTGGGGTATCTCCATGTTGTGGGCCATCTTCAGAATTTGGCTCCTCTTCAAAATCACCCATGTGCAAGGCGTTGATGGCGTATGGCGTAGCTTCCTCAATGACCTCTTCAAGTAGGTCCACATAGTCGTTTTCTTCAAGTTAGGATCTATTCTTCATGGCATGGGGGAGATAGAATTCAACTTCAATATTTCCAACGTTGATTGACAACGTTCCTTCTCTTACGCCGAAGAATAAGAGACATGTCTTTAACTTCCTTCACGTCCATGATGACGAAGTCACATGGCATGCAAAGTCTTTCCGGTATTTATAGCGGAACATTTTTAGCGATCCCCACCGGCCTAGTGATATGCCCATCAGTGAGTTGAATCTTCATGTTGGTGGGCTTGAGATCGGTCCCCGTATTTAACTTTTTGAACATTGTGAGAGGCATGAGACTCACGCTCGCACCCAAATCAACCAAAGCCTTTTGTAGGGGGCTCCACCAAGTGTACATGGAATTCTAAAGCTTCCAGGGTCCTTCAATTTCTTTGGCACCTTGTCTTCCTTGGTGAGCCATGTACCTTGGTCGGTAAGCATAATCTTCTTCGTTCTTTTCCTTCCCGTAATCAAATCTTTGAGGAACTTTGCATATGTCAGGAATTCGATGATGGCATCTAGGAACAGGATGTGTAGGCTTATACCTCTCAAGTAATCAAGAAATCGAGCGAATTTCTTCTCCAATTTCACCTTTGCCAACTGTTGTGTGATTGGTACCGGTGACACATATACTCTTTCCTTCTGGGGCTCGTCAACTTCAGATTTTTTCTCTTCATTGAGGGTCGTCATGGGCCTTTCTTCCTCATTGTTTTCCTCTTTCTCAACCGGAGCGTCATGCTTTAGACTTCGAGTTTGAATCATGAAGGGGGTAGTTTTCTTCCCGCCTCTAGTAGTCACCGTCACTACCACATTGATGTGGCCGGTGTTGCTCCTTGGATTTGCCTCCGGTTGAGCCGGTTATTGGTTTTGGGCCTTGTTTAGCAATGTGATTTGCTCCGCTAGTTGTGCCACTACGATGTTGAGGCTATCGTATCTTGCCGATAGTTTAGCATACATCTTCTTTTGCTCGGCCATAAATTTCTCAACTATTGTCTCATGTTCAGATCTTTGCGGCACCAACGGTGGGTTTTGTGGCCTCCAACTTTGATTGTATCTGGGGGGTCTATAAGGCCCTACTTGTTGCCTCTGTTGAAATTTTTGTTGTGGTGGCTTTGGTTGGTAGGATTGCTGTTGAGGTGGTGGGTGAGCTTGTTGTTGTTGTTGTGGTTGTTGAAGAGGGGTTAAGGCTCCATTATTGTTTTCTTATGAAAATTCGGGGTGAGTCTTTCAAGCTGGATTCTGTAATGACTGCTTTTTCTATATTAGTGTTATCGATATAATATATATGTCTTGGTGGATTTTCTCCTTGCGTGAGATTTCCGTCTCCGTAGCTTTCACTTTCGTTCGTTTCGTTGTGATTTTCTAGCTTCTTCCTTAGAATCGTTGAGCTTGGAGTAAGTCACTCATGACGAGCTTCATATCGCTCATATCTTAGAGGTAGGTTGATCTTAGAAGCCGTAGGAATCTTCCCGAAGCTTCGCGCTTCAATTCGGCACTTTCCGTGCACGTTAGTTGGTTCAAGAAGGAGAACCAACCGACTAGATTCCAATCTAGTCGGTCAGGAACTCTTCTCAAATCGACTCGTTCATTGAATCAATTATTCAGGATTTACTGTTTATCATTAGTCGGTCTAAGAAGATTTGTCGACCGACTAGATGAGAAACTAGTCGGTCAGCAATCGTTCTTTAACCGACTAGCTCTATGATCATTTTTGATACCAAGTACTATTCATTCTTAGTCGGTCTAAGAACGTTCGTCGACCGACTAGATGAGAAACTAGTCGGTCAGTAGTTGTTCTTTGACCGACTAAATCTAAATCCTATTTTTCATCAGGAGTTACTGTTTACACTTAGTCGGTCTGCGTTGGTCAACCGACCGACTAGTTCCCAAACTAGTCGGTCAGTGGTTGCTCTTTGATCGATTAATCAGTGTCGAAACCCTAATTTCTGGGCAACCGCCGGATTCTTCCTATAAATAGACCCGATCTCTTTCACTTTCTTTCTTTTCTCCTGAGCCATTGTCTTCCCCAAATCCTTCTCCATCTTCCCCAAACCCTTCCTCCTTCATCTCAAGCCTATCTCCACCATCCCAAGCTCCATCTCACCTCCATTGGCCAAGCTTCAATCTCCTCTTCAAAACCCCTAAAATCACATTTTCTCCAGATTTTCCCATCCATTCCAGATCTGAACCGTAGGTTCCCCGGATCGTTTCTTCCGTCGCCATGCTTGCTCGGCATCGTTCTCCCGCTAACGATTCGGTAATAAATCGATCTCTTAATATTCTCATGACCCATTTGTGTTTTTGTGAAACCCTAATAAAACTAGGTTGGATGTTGTTCTAATATTGTTTTGCCATGGCAGTAATCTCATCTCCATAGTTAGCATTTGTGTGACGTGCTTGTCGACCGTCCTCGTCCGTATCAGGCAAGTGAAACTTGCATCTCTTGATTTGGGCCATGTCTTGGGCCATTGCCTTGCTTTAGCGTAAAAGAGACTAGACGGTGAAAGGATAGCCGTCTGGACGCCATTGACCTAGCTTGACAACGAAGCTTGGTCCGTCACCTTCATCATGCTTGTATGTCACGTTTAATTTCACTTAACGGTACGCGTATTAACTGTTCATGTCATCCATGCATCTTTAACTGCCATGTTTAATTTAAATTAACGGTACACAAATATCTGTTCATGTCATTGCATTTTGCCTGTCATGTTTAAATTCAATTAACGGTACACGAATATCTGTTCATGTCATTGCATTTTGCCTGTCATGTTTAAATTCAATTAACGGTACACAAATATCTGCTCATGTCATTGCAAGCTTGAACACTCATCGTGATTGCGTAGCATCTCTACATACTAGTGCTACTTGTTCCGGCTAGGCACCCGTTTTGCGGGCACAACCCTAGGCTAATTACAAATCTGGCTCGTGGTCTAGAAAATGAGCTCAATACAGCCTGCGGGCAATAAGGCACTCGCCTGTGTGTGAGTGATCCCTTGTACTTGAACACAGCCTGCGGGCAATAGGTCACTCGCCTGTGTGTGAGTCATCCCTTGTACTTGAATACAGCCTGCGGGCAATAGGGCGCTCACATGTGTGGGTGATCCTTTGTACTTGTTACTTGACAATACATGTCACACCTACCACTTGTTACTTGCTAATTGTAATTTACTTGTTACTTCCATACGATACTTGCCATGCCATGCACCATACTATAACTGCTAGGTTGTTAGTTTACCTTTCTTTCAGTTTCCTTGCACAAGTCTTTCGACTTACTGACATGTGCCCCTTTTCTCTTTTGGGTGACACATGTTAGATCCCGAGCCTGAGTTTGTCGCTAAGGACGTAGTGTTTGCTGGCGCTGAGCCAGTGGTTGCTGAGGAGGAGTTTGTAGTCATTGGTGACCAGTCTTAGAGGTCGCTTGTGTTCTCTTCCTTGTTTAGGTTTGCTGTTAGTTGTCGGTGCGTGGCACCCTTGCTTGTATGTTGTACCTTGTTGGCCATGTTTGGGCCTTAGCTTTTCCTTTTGAGCCTAGTGGCTTTTCTGTGATATTGTAATTTATTTTATGGATATTCTGAGAGTGAATAAATTGCTTATTGTCTCACTTCATTATTCTTATCGTTGTTTCGTATTGCGTTGCAAGGACCTGCCAATTTATTGTTGATTGACGCTTATCGGGCTTGGAGCTTTGCAGCTTCAAGTCTGAGCGGACCTTCTCACGTCTCGCCTCCACATTTTTGGGAAGCGGGGCGTGACCAGTTTTATTGGTGGCCCATGCAGGTCCATTTGCAAATGCGAGCTATCGGAACAACGATAATAATTATAGAATGTCCATTAAATAAATTAGAACATCCAAATTATAAGCCCGGAGTCTAGGTTTTTAGCGTTCCTATGCCTTAGATGGCTAGTAGACGTGTTAGAGCACCTGTCCCAGCTTGGTAGGAAATCCATTAGGTCAGGACTATAGTGAGACTTAGTTAAGAGTTTGTGCATGCTAGTTAGAGGCCCTTGATTGTTTGTTAGACTCCATGCTAGTGATTGATATGATAGTCTTAAGAGTTACCTTAGTGGTTCCTGTCTAGCCCTGACCATGATAGATTCCTAGGATTTCTTTAGCCGTTCGCTTGGGTTCATCGATTTAGGGCCCAACAGAACATGATCTCGATTCTCTTAGAACCTTCCCTGAGGCCTCTAATATACTCTAGCCATTAGGAAGCCTTAGTGTTAAGTTTTCTTGACCTTTAGTCAACCGATGATTAGGACTCACTGGTTCAATCTTTTCCTGGTCACTACACTTCTGTGTTGCTGATCGTAGGTTTTCATCGTAGTTTTCTTGAATCGTAATTTAGGTGCATGCCTCACACAACCACATTCATTGCCCTCGATTCACATGATCCCCTCCTTACTATTATCGTTGACCTTTCAAATCTTTCTCGTTGCAAATCTTGACTCTTCCAAAGTCGTTTTCAAATTTTCCTTATTAAAAGTTTACACTCAATTTAAATTTTGTTTTAAACCTTCTTTCAGTATATTTCCATTACTTCTGTTTGAGCTAAAAGTCATTCTTAGATTTTGAAGACTATTTGGTCGTAATTTTAAATTACTATCTTGTCACTATTTTTCTAACATATATCGTCCGCACTTGATTTTAAACTTTAGTACTATTTCGATAATTCAATATACCACCTTTTCTAAATCGCGAAATTCATTTTAGCTATTTACCATACGTACTTTAAAGTACTTCTTTCAAGATAAATAGAACTCCAATTAATTTATGAATATATACTAATTATAAGTTGTCGTACCCGTACTTCAAGTCTTTATACCAACCCGTTCTTGTGGCAAATCCTTGTTTTCTTGTGGCAAATCCTTGTTTCCTCTAAAAGTATTTTCGATGTTCCTCTTTCGCTAAGTTTAACTTTGTTCGAAAACTTTTAATATATATATTAGATTTCATACGCTTTCGCGACTTAAATTTATTTGTTCTTTTCTATACATTGAAACTTTTGTCGAGATTTTTGATTATTGGTTTATAATATTTTCCAGCCTATATTTTCATATCGATATAAATGTCTTGTCCCTTTTCATATACCAATTTTATTCTGAACCATACTTCTGTTTTTCCTAACCCGAATTATAAATTTTCTTTTCTTACTTATGCCATTAAAACTTATTCGAATACCGCATCATGCTTACTTCTTATATACCTTTCAAGTCACATGGGACTTCAGCTTTCAGCAAGTCGATTTTATGCTCAACGTTTTCCCTAGTTCAGATTTTCGTAAAATTACTTTTCGAAACCATTTCCTGATCTAGACCTTCCATAATTCGGTTTTAAAGCTTTATTACCAAATTAATAATTCTATATATGTATATCCTCCCACTTACTTCCATACTACTAAGATGTTATTACCTTTCCATTCATCATACATGTTTCTATAAATGATTTCTAGAATAGAACTACAATTATTTTTATATATCAGTACTATGTTTGTTGTGCTCGTGTGTTAAGACCCTTGTATAAATCAGTTTCTGCTGGCGAACCCGGATTCTCTAAAAGTACTTTCAATACGGTTTATTGGAATTTCTCTTCAGTTTTAAAACTTGGAAAAACATTTGGCATGAGCATAAACCCTCTACACTATATTTGATCTGATTTCATTCCTTGAACCTCGAAACTTTTTCCCAAAATTTTTAAACTACTGCCGCATAACATTTTCTAACATACGCCCTATATGTTCGTGTAAATGATTTACTTTTACTCGTGATAGCTTTATATAAGCTAAATAAACCATTTCCTCTTATTATATATATTCGACTCAAACTTATTTCGAACGACTCATTTTATCGACAGGTTTTGTGCTTTTCGTTTTGACTTATATCTTTTACACACTATTTTCCATGTATCCTAATGGAGCATCATTACATCATTACACGACCGTTCTCATGCTTTTCGATCCTTCTATTCGTCATGCTTTTGATTTCAGTTTCTTTCCTTTTGTCTAGCCAATAGAGCTTGTCGTCGTCCGTGTCAACCTTAACATAGTTTGGTGGGCCCCATTAGTGTAATTTGTTGTGTCGTCGTAGTGTATTAAATTTCATGATGCATATGAAGTTGTTTGTGGTTGGTATTGGTATGTTGTGTGTAGGTAGTTATGTATTAGCTGCATGAGTATAAGTGTGATATACATATGATAGTAGGATTATAATTGTTTGATTGGTATTACTTGTTTTTATGAGGTGTCGTATGCGTGTATACCATGAGGTATACCCGACTACAGCATATCTTAACTAATGGATGAAGTAAGTGTATTGATGTGCCAATTATAGATGGATGGATATGGTATGAATATATGATACATGTATGTGACCATACGATGACAACATTTATTAGGGAGAGTATTGTAATTATAAGTGTGCTGATGTTTGTAATAATATCATGGTATATGAAGTGATTGAAATATGTGATATTACCTGATTTGATATTAAGGGTGTTTGACACTTTGCTATGTATATGGTTATGTTGGTAGACGTGTATGCATTAGATAGTATTGGTATATGTATGGATGTTGTGTTATGTATATGGAATTATTCTGCTATGATTTTGAGTCTCACTCAAGCTTGAGTGGGTATACTCTATGTACGTTGGTGTATTTGTGTGTGGTTGGTGTATAGTGATGGATGATGTATGTATAATGTTTGGATTGTTTGTGTTCGGTTGTGTTACGCACATGATTGTGGGTCACTAAACCAGTATATAGTTATAGGCGTTGGTCTTGTGGTATAGTTACTTATTAGGGGCTTGCCTGCGTGAATATATATATATATATATGTACTAGCTAAAACTAAGCGTGTCGATGTACTAAGTTTATAATCGTATGATTGGTAAATATGAATGAAATGTTAGCGTGTGTGGGTGTGCACCATGCACGGGTAAGTATGTGCTTAGTTATAAGTTTTGGTGACTATAATATGTGTGGCGTGTCGTGGGTATAATTATAGGGACGTATGTGATGTGAAGTTATAGTGAAATATTTGCATGTATTGGAATGGCTTTAAATTGTGAAATTATAATGATGGTTGAAGTATATTAAATATAATAACTTGAGTTTAGATGGTGAGGTGTGATTACATGTGTTGACGTGTTTGGTATTGGATGTATACTAGGAGATATAGGGAGTAGTGTATCCTTATTGCCTTGTTCATAGGTAGCTACCTAACGTAGAGTATTACGATGGTATTTACTGGTGTGAACTATTTAATTGGTTGTGAGTATAGGGACTATTGTTTTGTGCTAGGTAAGTAATAACTACATAAGGGATGTATGTATATATATGATTGAGATACATGTATGAGTATGAATGGCTATGATAGGTATAAGTGTATGATGTGCATGAATGTATATATATATTTATCAGTAGTGTTAATGTTTGACTACCTAGTGCAAATATAAGCACTTGTAATAACTATACCTGATTGAATGTGATACGATTGGGGTAGTTACAAGAGCGACTAGATATGTTAGAAAGTCCGAGGACGGACTTTATTCTAAGGTGGGTAGGATGTAACGACTGGTTTTTCTATATTAGTGTTATCGATATAATATATATGTCTTGGTGGATTTTCTCCTTGCGTGAGATTTTTGTCTCCGTAGCTTTCACTTTCGTTCGTTTCGTTGTGATTTTCTAGCTTCTTCCTTAGAATCGTTGAGCTTGGAGTAAGTCACTCATGACGAGCTTCATATCGCTCATATCTTAGAGGTAGGTTGATCTTAGAAGCCGTAGGAATCTTCCCGAAGCTTCGCGCTTCAATTCGGCACTTTCCGTGCACGTTAGTTGGTTCAAGAAGGAGAACCAACCGACTAGATTCCAATCTAGTCAGTCAGGAACTCTTCTCAAATCGACTAGTTCATTGAATCAATTATTCAGGATTTACTGTTTATCGTTATTCGGTCTAAGAAGATTTTTCGACCGACTAGATGAGAAACTAGTCGGTCAGCAATCGTTCTTTAACCGACTAGCTCTATGATCATTTTTGATACCAAGTACTATTCATTCTTAGTCGGTCTAAGAACGTTCGTCGACCGACTAGATGAGAAACTAGTCGGTCAGTAGTTGTTCTTTGACCGACTAAATCTAAATCCTATTTTTCATCAGGAGTTACTGTTTTCACTTAGTCGGTCTGCGTTGGTCAACCGACCGACTAGTTTCCAAACTAGTCGGTCAGTGGTTGCTCTTTGACCGACTAATCAGTGTCGAAACCCTAATTTCTGGGCAACCGCCGGATTCTTCCTATAAATAGACCCGATCTCTTTCACTTTCTTTCTTTTCTCCTGAGCCATTGTCTTCCCCAAATCCTTCTCCATCTTCCCCAAACCCTTCCTCCTTCATCTCAAGCCTATCTCCACCATCCCAAGCTCCATCTCACCTCCATTGGCCAAGCTTCAATCTCCTCTTCAAAACCCCTAAAATCACATTTTCTCCATATTTCCCCATCCATTCCAGATCTGAACCGTAGGTTCCCCGGATCGTTTCTTCCGTCGCCGTGCTTGATCGGCATCGTTCTTCCGCTAACGATTCGGTAATAAATCAATCTCTTAATATTCTCATGACCCATTTGTGTTTTTGTGAAACCCTAATAAAACTAGGTTGGATGTTGTTCTAATATTGTTTTGCCATGGCAGCGATCTCATCTCCGTAGTTAGCATTTGTGTGACGTGCTTGTCGACCGTCCTCGTCGGTATCAGGCAAGTGAAACTTGCATCTCTTGATTTGGGCCATGTCTTGGGCCATTGCCTTGCTTTAGCGTAAAAGAGACTAGACGGTGAAAGGATAGCCGTCTGGACGTCATTGACCTAGCTTGACAACGAAGCTTGGTCCGTCACCTTCATCATGCTTGTATGTCACGTTTAATTTCACTTAACGGTACGCGTATTAACTGTTCATGTCATCCATGGATCTTTAACTGCCATGTTTAATTTAAATTAACGGTACGCAAATATCTGTGCATGTCATTGCATTTTTCCTATCATGTTTAAATTCAATTAACGGTACGCGAATATCTGTTCATGTCATTGCATTTTGCCTGTCATGTTTAAATTCAATTAACGGTACGCGAATATCTGCTCATGTCATTGCATGCTTGAACACTCATCGTGATTGCATAGCATCGCTACATACTAGTGCTACTTGTTCCGGCTAGGCACCCGTTTTACGGGCACAACCCTAGGCTAATTACAAATCTGGCTCGTGGTCCAGAAAACGAGCTCAATACAGCCTGCGGGCAATAGGGCACTCGCCTGTGTGTGAGTGATCCCTTGTACTTGAACACAGCCTGCGGGCAATAGGTCACTCGCCTGTGTGTGAGTGATCCCTTGTACTTGAATACAGCCTGCGGGCAATAGGGCGCTCACATGTGTGTGGGTGATCCCTTGTACTTGTTACTTGACAATACATGTCACACCTACCACTTGTTACTTGCTAATTGTACCTTACTTGTTACTTCCATACGATACTTGCCATGCCATGCACCATACTATAACTGCTAGGTTGTTAGTTTACCTTTCTTTCAGTTTCCTTGCACAAGTCTTTCGACTTGCTGACATGTGCCCCTTTTCTCTTTTGGGTGACACATGTTAGATCCCGAGCCTGAGTTTGTCGCTAAGGACGTAGTGTTTGCTGGCGCTGAGCCAGTGGTTGCTGAGGAGGAGTTTGTGGTCATTGGTGACCAGTCTTAGAGGTCGCTTGTGTTCTCTTCCTTGTTTAGGTTTGATGTTAGTTGTTGGTGCGTGGAACCCTTGCTTGTATGTTGTACCTTGTTAGCCATGTTTGGGCCTTAGCTTTTCCTTTTGAGCCTGGTGGCTTTTCTGTGATATTGTAATTTATTTTATGGATATTCTGAGAGTGAATAAATTGCTTATTGTCTCACTTCATTATTCTTATCGTTTTTTCGTATTGCGTTGCAATGACCTGCCAATTTATTGTTGATTGACGTTTATCGGGCTTGGAGCTTTGCAGCTTCAAGTCTGAGCGGACCTTCTCACGTCTCGCCTCCACATTTTTGGGAAGCGGGGCGTGACAGGTTCACCTAAGACCCATTATTTGTTCCACCTGGCTTGTAATCTGAAACATATTGAACCTGCTCCACAGGTTCTTCATGTGCTTCACCTCCTACATACGTGACTTGGCCTTGCTAATCATTTGTGTGCCCAACTGATGTCGATGTGTCCGGTGCACTATATGGCTCAGTCAGCTTCTTCTTAAGTCTCTCTACCACTCTAGATAGAGAGTCAAATTTTCTCGCCAAGTCTACCACTGCTTTGGCTTCATATATACTTGCTGGCTTTAAAGATGACGATGGTTGGCCTCTCTCATCAGATCACTACTGATTGTTAGAGCCCATCTCCTCAAGTAATGCTGTGGCCTCCTTGGGAGTGTTTGATAATATCGCCCCATTAGCAGTGGCATCAATGATCATCTTTGTGTCTAATTTCAACCCATTGTAGAAGTTATGCACTAACTCTCAGTCGTCGATGTTGTGGTGGGGGCATTGATATTGAAGATCTTTGAAGCGCTCCCACACCTCATACAAAGATTCCTGGGGTCCTTGCCTGAATGACATCAAAGAAATCTACATTCTGATCGTCTTTGATGGAGGATAGAATTTGTTAATGAAGGAACTTGCAAGGTCGTCCCAATTAGTGAATGTGCCATTTGCTTATGTCCTCAACCAATATTTCTCTTTATCTTTAAGGGTGAAGGGAAAATGGCGCAGGCGGATGGCATCCTCTGGTGTTCAAGCTCCAAATAATAAGACAATTAAGATCTTGCATTTCAATCCTCTCGCGAAAATAAGATAGAACAAAAGTATTTTTCCTAAGAACTACAGCTATGTCGTCTCCTTTTTGACGGCTATCAAAACTAGCTATTTATACTAACTCAAAACGTCCAAACAATCCTGACAAAAATACCCCCAAAAGGCTGGAAAAACCATAGGTTGAAACTGGGCCATCGGTGCACTCGACCGAGTGGAAATGTCACTCGTTCGAGTGGCTCCTCTATGGAAAATATGGGAAAATTGGCCTTCTGTACAGTTCAGACCACTCGGTCGAGTGGTCTGCTCACTCGATCGAGTGAGCTTCTCACTTGGTCGAGTGTGGTCTTCCATAGAACCCTCCAAAATCACTGTTCTGTTTGATAAATTTCTGTCTCCACTTGGTTGAGTGGGCTTCTCACTCTGTTGAGTGGGAATTCCACTCGGCCGAGTATATTGGCTCTTCTTCTTTCAGCTGGAGTTGGCTGTGTCAGCACCACTCGGTTGAGTGAGTTGTCTCACTCGGTCGAGTAGGCTGCTGCTTCTTCATAATCTCTACCTTCTCGCTCCTTTATCCATTCTCCCACCTCTCTTCTTATTCTTCTCATCCTCAAGCACAGTGAGCTCTTCGATATTATCATGATTGACGCTCCATCACGCTTGTATGTGCTCATTGCTCCAAATTGCTACCGATTGCTCCATATTTCCTGAAATCCAACGAAACATAGAAATAGTGAAATTCATCATAAAATCGTCGTTTAAACGTTAAATTCGTGATACGATCAATCGTTATGGCATGGAAAAATGTAGAAATAAAGTGTAAAATTTGAGCATATTAAGAATACACCGAGAAGATTTTGACAAATGGACTCCCGTCGAAAAGTCTGTCGAGGTGAACAATGCCAAAGAAATGAATGCTCTTCATTGCGCATTAGATCCGGATGAGTTTAACAAGATATGCACATGTAAGAGTGCATATCAAATATGGAACCATCTCATCGTCCCCCACGAGGGGACGAATAAGGTAAAATTGTCAAAGTTATATTTTACTATACAAAACTTCATCATGCAGGAAGGTGAGAACATTGCAACGATGTACGGACGCTTCACCGACATCACCAATGAGCTTGAAGCTCTCAAACAAATATATACTCAACAAGAGAAGGTAAGAAAGATAATCATGTCAATGACCTCAAAGTGGAAAAGAAGGGCTATTACCATTGAGGAGGTCAATGACATGAAGAACTATACTGTCATGAATCTCATCGATACTTTCATGTCTTACGAAGTAAGAATGGAGAACCGATTGAATATTAGATGCATAGTGAGGCCAACGGAGGCAAAGAAGAAGGCATTAGCATTCAAGGCTACCTCTTCATCCACCGACAGTGATGAGTCCGAGAACGAAATGTATTTGGAAGAAATGGCGCTAATGGCGAAGAAGTTCTAACTCTTCTTTTGCAAAGGTAAATTCCCTTTCAAATCTAAATTTTATTCCACTAATTACTCCTCTTTTCTTTGTTTTAAGTGTAACAAGCCTGGCACATTAAGAAGGATTGCCCAAAGCTAATGATAAAATAAAAGTGGAAAGGACAGAAGTATCACAAGTCCGTCAAATTCAAAAAGGACAAGAAAAAAGGACTCGTTGGGGCTTTCGATGACTCAAGTGGTGATTCCTCAAGTGAAATCGAGGATAAGAAGGGTGATAGTGCACATATGTGCTTCATGTCCCGAGAAGATACATTATCTGATGGAAGCGATAGATGAATCCAAGGTAACCATGGATGAACTTCGTATTACTAACGAATAATTATTTTCTAAGTATCAATCTCTTATGCTTAGATATACTAACTGGAAGAAATTAAATGTTAGTAAATCATCCATGCCACGCATCACCAACAATGACACCATTGTTGACACATTTACACTTGAGAAAGCCAATTTGGTTTCTCAAAATGGCACATTGAGAAATGAGGTGAATTCTCTCAAATCTAAATTAGATCACATTTCTACTAAAGATAGTGTTGATCTAGCTTCAGAAAACACAAAATTGGGTATTGAGAATGATTCTCTCAAAATCCAAGGGCACAAGCTCACCACACGTGTGTCCACTTTGGACACTAATATTTCTTCCCTTAGGGAGAAATATGAGCTCATATCCTCCCAAGTTAAGAGATTTAACAAAGTAAAAGGACAATTGAATGGATTGCTTTCAAACTAATTTGCGGCCACACATCGTATTGGACTTGGTTATATGGAAGCAAATGCATCCAAATCTTGCACCTCATATAGTGGTGTAACTATAGATTTTGTGAGGCCATCCTCCTGTGCATCCACTAGTAGTGACAAAAACACTATTGGTAGCAAACATACCAAGAAAGTCAACACTACACACGTTCCTTCTTTTGACAAGAAACCCATTAATGGTGGAAATCAAAGGAAAGGACATACCTTTATATACACTAACACTCACACATGTAGAAACACTCCTACTTCTCATGTGAACACGCATGATGAGTTTTATGCTCTATACCCACGGGCACGTACAAACCCACATTTGAGAAATACTCATGCACGTGCTCATACACACTCATATGCTCATACATATCATGCATATCCACCACATCATATATGCTCCATATGCACCACATAATATGCATGCTCCACTTTTTCAATATGATCCTTATATGACACATGCATATCCTCCTTCACCTTCATATGCTAGACCTCATACTCCTAAGAATCATGCGCCACGTAGACCTCAACCTAATGTGCATGCAACTAGGAAGAGGACTCCCAAATCATACAATATTTGGGGTCCCAAGAACACTAGCAAAGATGATAGGTATGCATATGTAAAGTCGTATTTTAGTGATGTGTTAAAAGTGGTAACTATGTTGGGAAGCCAAAGTCCCCTTGGACTTGGTTTCCAAAGGGATAATCCCCTTGGACCTAACAAACTTGGGTACCATGAGCTTATGGTATACTATGTAGATACCCAAGAACAAGAAAGAGAGCAATAAAAGAAATATTAGCTCTAAAAGGAAAGGATGGATACTTGATAGCGGTTGCTCCAAACACATGACTACAGATCCCTCCTTGCTCTCCGAGGTAATCCGCATCAAGGACGGTGCAACAGTCACCTTTGGAGGCGATCAAAAGGGAATCATTATCAGAGTAGGCAAAGTCGGTAACTCATACAAACCTTTAATTGATAATGTCTATTTAGTAGAATTTTTATTTCATAACCTCATCTCTAAAAGTCGACTTTGTGACAAAGGTTACAAGGTTAATTTTGGAGAGGGTTTGTGTAGTATTATTGATAATGATTCACATATTTTATTTTTCGGCGTTAGACATAAAAATATTTATATTTTAAGTATGCCTAAATCATTTGAATATTTCCCAGTCGCTCATTCTAATGAACAATTATTATGACATCACCATTTTGGGCGTGTTCATTTTAAGCATCTATATAATTTAGTTAAACATGATTTAGTCAAAGGTTTTCTGAAAATATCTTTTAATAAGAAAAGCTTTTGTGATTCATGTCAACGAGGTAAACTTCGTAAATCTTTATTTAAACTCAAAGATGGCATAACTTCTAAAAGTCCGCATAGAATTACTTCATCAAGATCTATGTGGACCTACTAGAGTAGCTAGGGCTATTGACGAACAGAACGTTCGACGAACTACTTGTGAACAAGCTTGGTACATGTTCGCTTACGTTTGTTCGAGAAGATTAATGAACAAGCTTGAACATATTTGAACAGATTTTAAAGCTCAGTTAGTAAATGAACAGAGCTTGAACATAACCGTGTTCATTCATTTATGTTCGTGAACAAGCTCGTTAAGTGTTCATTTAGATTTCGTTTACTAAGAGCTCGAATGTTCGTTTACCTTATATTATATATAATATTATATATATAAATATATTATACTATTTATTCTATGTATAATAAATAGTAATAATAATAAGAAACAAAAAACAGAAAAGGTATGAGAAAAGTAACTATGCGCCCAATGCCCATGTTGCCAGTTTAAAAACCTAAATGCCATTGTCACATTATCCCATTTGTCGGACTCGTACTAAGTTACTACGTGCCGAATGCCCTAATTCAACTTTTTGGAAGTAGCAACTTAATTATTCAAATTGGAAATTGGAATTAAGATTGATTGTGTGTTCAAGAACATATTTCTGAACATGTTCACGAACAAGCTCGATAAGTCTTGTTAATGAACAGAATGTTTGATGAACTAATCGTGAGCAAGCTCAGTAAATATTCGTTTACGTTCGTTTGATAAGCTTAATGAACAAGCATGAACAAGTTTTTAGAGCTCGGTTAGTAAACAAACAAAGCTTGAACATGGATTTTGTTCATGCCAAGCTCCATGTTCAAGCTCGTTCAAGCTCATTTGTCAACAGCCCTAAGTGTATCATCTTTAGGAAATGCTCATTATGGATTAGTCATTGTCGATGACTTTTCTAGATTTACATGGATATCATTTTTAAACAATAAAAATGAAGACTTTGACGGGTTTACCAAAATTGCAAAGAAAATTCAAAATCTCTTAAGAACCACCATTATCACTATTCGTAGTTATCATGGAGGGGAATTTGAGAATGAACTTTTCTCTAAGTTTTGTGATGATAACAGGATTACTCACAACTTTCCTTTTCCTCACTCAACACCACAAAATGGTGTTGTTGAGAGAAAGAATAGGACTCTTATTGAGTGTGCACGCACCATGATCCATGATAGTCATCTTGGACTTCAATTTTGGGCGGAGGCAATGCACACGACATGTTATGTGCTTATTGAATCCTAGTGAGGCACCGAACGAACAAAACTTGTTTTGAACTATTTTACGATTAGAAGCCTTAAGTTAACTATTTTCGAGTTTTCGGGTCAAAATGTTTTATAAAGAACACGTTTGGTAATTTAGACAAATTTGAGTCAAGATCTGATGAAGAAATTTTTGTTGGATATTCCACATGTAGCAAAGCCTACCGAATATACAACAAAACCTCTTCAACAATCGAGGAATCACTACACGTTTCATTTTATGAAGATTTTGATATTCCTCATGTTGTTGATGATAGTGTGGATGTTTCATGGGATTCAATCAGTAATGTTAAAATTAATGATGTTTTTGAGACTAACATTATAATGAAAATGTTGAGAATGTTCCAAGTGATCCAGGTATTCCTAAAGCTTATCCGACCGTTCGTAACCACCCTTATGACCAAATAATTGGAGATATTGGTATGTGTGTCCGAATAGGGTCAAGGATTGATGAGTTCTCTCATTGCGCCTTTGTCTCTACCATTGAGCCAAAGAATATCCAAGAAGCATATGAAGAGAGCTCGTGGATCGTCATGCAATTTGAAAGAAATGAAGTTTGGAAGCTCGTCCCTCTTCCAAGTGGTCACCAAGTCATTGGGACTAAATGGATATTCAAGAACAAGACGGATGAAAATGAGGTCATCACAAGGAACAAAGCAAGGTTAGTAGCTCAAGGCTACTGGCAAGATGAAGGTATTGATTTCGAAGAATCCTTTGCACCCGTAGCTAGATTAGAAGCTATTAGGTTGCCTTTATCTTTTGCATCTCATAAGAATTTTAAATTATTTTAAATGGATATTAAAAGTGCACTTTTAAATGGCATATTTAATGAAAAAGTTCAGGTTTCTCAACCACCTGGTTTTGTACATGAAAAATTTCCTAATCATGCTTTCAAACTTAAGAAAGCGTTATATGGGTTGAGACAAGTTCCTAGAGCTTGGTATGATCGACTCAAAAACTTTCTTTTGGAATTAGGGTTTAAAATGGGTGAAGTTGATTCAAATCTTTTCATTAAAGATTATGTAAATGACATCCTCCTTATTCAAGTTTATGTAGACGATATTATCTTTGGTTCTACTAACTTTGACCTTTACCAAGAATTTTCTAAACCTATGAAGGAAGAATTTGAGATGAGCCATATGAATGAGCTCAACTACTTTCTAGGTCTTCAAATTCGACAAATGAAGGATGTGATTTTCATACACCAAACCAAGTACACCGGGGAGCTTATCAAGCGATTCGGGATGGAATCGTCTTCAGGAAAAAGGACTCTCATGAGTACGACCACCCATCTACACAAGGATGAAAATGGGAAATATATAGACATTCGTCTATATCGAGGTATGATCGGTGGCTTACTTTAATTAATTGTTAGTAGGCCCAATATCATGTTTCCAGTATGTCTTTGTACTAGATATCAAGCTAGACTTAAGGAATCACACTTGATTGCGGTTAAACGAATTGTTCGTTACCTCAATCAAATACTAGATTATGGGTTACTTTACCCTAAATCTAGCACATATGAGTTAGTCTCATAAAGTGATACTGATTTTGCTGGATGCAAATCCGACAGGAAAAGTATTAGTGGCAATTGTCATTTTCTAGGAAATTCTCTTGTCTCTTGGTTTTCCAAGAAGAAAAACTTCGTATCATTGTCCACGACTGAAGCAGAATATATTGCTGCAGTTTTCATGTGCACAAGTCCTTTAGATGAGACACAATCTCAAAGACTATGGTGTCAATTTTGATACTTGCACTATCATGGTTGATAACCAAAGTGCAATATTTCTTTTCAAAAACCTAGTACACCACTCACGTACCAAATACATAGATATGAGACATCATTTCATTAATAATAATGTGGCTAAGAATGACATCATCTTAGAGTACATTGAAACCCAAAAACAAATCGTCGACATCTTTACTAAACCTCTAAAAGAAGACTCATTTATGAGGTTGCGTGAAGAATTAGGGATTATGGGTGAATCTAAAATTTAGGAGCTCATTTTCATTCGTTATAAGTTGTTTTGAATTCATATGATCATTTTCATATCACATATTGAATATATCATATTTTCACATTTGTTTTCAGTGAGATTTATTGGAGATTTTTGATGATTTGATGATTAGATTAATATGCTAGATATGTGTCTTAATTTATATGCTTATGATGGTTATTTTATGTTATTAGAGTGATGAGAGTATAGGTCTAAGGGTGAGAAGTCTCAAATCCTTGATTCTAACTCAATTCTGCATTTCAGAACCAGGACAATCGACTGCCATTTCTTCTGCAGTCGACTGCCGAATCTCCAGTTTTTAGCTTTCATAACTATTATTCATAACAGACGACTGATGGTCATTTTACGGGCGACTAGTCATCTTCCAGGAGACTGTATTTTGTCATTAGGCGCCTGCCCAATTGTCACCAATTTTCCCGAGAGGTGGCTCAAAATTTCATATTCAACATTTTACTGTGTAGCAGTCACCTGTAAGTCATTTCACTGGCGCCTGTCTTAATCTAGGCGACTGTATTTTATTCTACAAGCACCTGTCTGCTTTCTTAGTTATTTTTTATTAGGGCTTGACAGGTAACTGCACGATGTGCATCAGTCGCCTGTCTACTGAGTTTGGTGGTTCGTAGCCCACGATCTGAGCTGTTATTTTTGATCCAATGGCCTAGATCTCTTCCGACATTTCACTTATAGATCATGGCCCCCCTTTCTTTCTCTCTCCCCCAATCAAAATTCCCTCATCTTCCTGCTTTTGAAAATAAGAGCTCCGTTCCTCATCTTAGTCGATTGCTCCCTCCTAGCAGTCAAGCCTCCTTCCAATCACTCCGTCGAGCCAGTCCTCCTCCTTCTCCGACATTGATTTGGTATATCCCTCACTCTTTTCATTTCGATCGTGCCTTCGCATTTTCATGATGTCTGGCAATGGCCCCTAAGACCTCTTCCTCAAAGGGCAAGTCCATTAAGCTTCCCAAGGAACCTAGGGTTAGGGTTCCTAAGCCCCCTCCTACTCAGGGCCGGAGAAACCTCGAACCAAGAAGGCAACTCCGTCTTCTAAGTTTTTGTAGTATGCTGAATCTGAGTATGCCCCTTCTTCGTCTAGTGAGGAGATTCCTCTCAAACGTAGGCGCAAACAAGCACCTCAGACTCAGCCCCTAGCTTTAGCTTTGGGATGGCAGTAATGACCTGACCCGACCGGTCTGACCCAGTTTTGACCCGCCCCACCCCGGCCCGCCCCGGTAAACTAAGAGGTTCTAAAAAAACCTTACTATTTTGATGCGAACCATGCGGTCAGCCCATAATACATAACTCATACTCTGTTCCACTGTTCTCTCTATTGGGCCAATTCCCAATTCCAAATTATCAAATAAACCATAATTCTCCTAATTCCTAAATAAAATTTTTATTTGAGATGCATACGGATGACAGTAATGACTTGACCTGACCGGCCCAACCTGGTTTTGGTAAGAAATTACCTGCCCCGCCCCGGCCTGAGACCCGCCCCACCCCGGCCTGTAAACGGATCGGGGCAAGCTTGGGAAGTTAAATACCTGCCCCGATCCACAATATTTCCATTTCTATTTGAGCTCCACTCCCTATGAGGAAGAACCTCATGTTGAGCATCATGCTTCTGAAACCCATGATAACCCTGAAGCTGAAGCCCAAGGCCAAAATCCACCTAGCTCTCCTCCTCAGTCTGCTTCTGCTTAATATAACACCATGTGTCGTGACGACACGTGTTTGGGAAAATATAATTTGATGTTCAATGTCAAGCTCCTCAAGGAGCATTTCATCTCGTACCCTGCTTTCACTTCTGAGAACCTATCACAGCTTATGACTGCGACCAAATTGGTCGATCTCTTTCGGTATTCCCATGTTGATTCCCCTAGTCCACACCCCATGCTCGTTAAATTATTCTATGCTAACCGCATTCGCGGTGAGTATACTGAGTCGGGAATTTTAGACACCATTGTTCAGAGGACCCCAATCAAGCTTGACCCCAATCTTTTAGGGACTATTCTTAGGATTCCCTCCACCAGATCCTTACCAGTTGACATTTCCATATCTTCTGTTGTTGATTTAGATCAGGTCGTCCTTCGGGACATATTCCATGAGGTACATCATATCATCACTTCTGGAGTCAGATCCTCTATGTTCACTCTTAGAGGTTGGGATGTTCACCATGTGGTCAAGTCCAACATCCTACCCAGGTACAGATCTTCTGACCAGCCATCTCATGAGATACTCTAGTGCATTTATGCGATATTCTCAGGGATGGAGGTGAACTGGGCAGGGGTCATATTTGATAGGATGGACCATATAGAGATCACATCCACCACTTCCCATATTCCTTATGGATGTATCCTTACTCATGTCTTTCATCATTTTGGCATTGATCTTTCTGCATATGAGTTTGTCCCACTTGGCCCTTTTCTTGATGCATCGGCTAAGTTGAAGTCTTCTTCGGCTTTGCTGACTACAGCAAAGAAGAGGCAGTCTACCTCTGGCCCGTCTTCATCTGTTGCTCCTCCTAGTGATTCGTCGATCCTTCATCCTCAGCTGCACCCTCTCCTGATCCCCTCCTTGTCGAGTTGGACAAGGAGGTAGCTGGTCTTTATGAGTTGTTTCACCTATCTTTCCAGCACCATGACATACCCTTCCCTGCATCCCTTCAGCATATCTCCAGTCGGTTGCTGTTCAGTCCTCTCAGGATATCCCTCCTACAGCTTCAAGTGACACTAACGCCCCTCCTGACATAACCCAGCCTCCTCCTCCAGTCGTCTCTCCGATTCCAGAGCCATCTGATGCTGGTACTGCTGACTCTGCCTCTTAGGCTCCTCAGGATGACTATGCTGTTGCTTTTGTCGTGACTTCTTCAGATCCAGAGACCCAGGGCTTTCAGGTTGAGATGAGAGCTCCTGAGGACTCCATCGTCGCTCAACTGGATTCTTGACGACTACTCACCCTAGGACCTAGTATTTTTCTTTTGCTAGGGTTTGAGAGTCTTAGTTTGGTTAGATGTTTGGTTTGTGTATGGATGGTTGTATCTGTTTGGTTGTGAGTGATGGTGCTTGTGGTACACTGGATGGTTATGTATTTTGCGTACACTTGTATTTGTGGAGTTGGTTATCTTTTTGTATACTCCATTTATCTTTTCCACACATACACACATATGTTGTTCAGTTTGACTCTATTACTCTCTCATGTGAATGTCGTGCAATTTTGTTTCTTCTTGTGCTATTAATTGTTATAATTGAATGTTGAGATAAATTGCATAATACACGTTGATATTGGACTTCTATTCCTCTAGTCAACTTACTTTTGATGAGTTTTGATACGTATTTGTGTGATACACCTTCGTACTATCTCGATTTTCATTTGGTATCACATTAAATACATATCTCATTCTTTATACTCCCGTGATTGTTATTTAGTTTAGTTATCACTATTGTAGTTATTTTTCTACTCCCACCTTTTTGGATAATGCCATAGTGGGAGAGAAATAAACAAACATAATTTTGTGCTAATTATAATCTAAACTTAAATCTAAGCATGAAGTTGCCTTAGATTCCGGGGGAGTAAGATATAATGAATTTGGATTCAACAATCCTAAATTCCAAAACTTGAATTCATTTCATTCATATCATACTATTGCCATAATTTGATCATTTGATGCCTATATATTAATTGTCTAACTTGATTGGCATCTATGTAGGTGGAGTAAGTATTCTTAAGCACAATCATTTATCTTTTTGTTTATGTTTGTTTGTCATCACCAAAAGGGGGAGAATGTTGAGTATTGGACTTCTCTCTACTTAGTTTTGATGATGAGCAAACATAAATATTTTTGTGACTAATCCCCTCCATACAGTTAATCCATTGCCTAAGCTTATCATGACGATCAAATAGCAATGTATGACCATGCAGATCAATCAAAGCTCAAAGTTGAAGATTAGATGATCAATATTAAAGAATGGAGCTTCAAAGACTTCAAAAAGACTTCAAGATCATTCAAGAGAAAAAAGAGAAGATAAATCAAATGTAATTTTTTATTCTCCTTTCTTTATCATTAGAAAGTAGTTTTGAATTAGATAATTATTGTTGGCTCTCAGACTTCACTCTTTCTAGCCTAGGAAGTCATTAGAAATCAATTCCTAGGTTTCCAACTTCTCTAATTCTAAGTTGTGCAATTTAGACTTCTAACAGGCGACTGCGGTTCAATTTACAGGCGTTTGTCTCAAAACAGTCCACTGTGAATTGTTCGATAGTCGTCTGTTATTTACACTCTGTTTGACTTGATTTTTGGGGTTTCAGTTCTTAACTTTCATCAGGCGACTACTGTACTAAGTACATGTGCATATCGAGTGTCAGACGCATGTGACTTGTTACTCGGTCGTCTGTCTCATCTTGCCTAAACTTTTGAAGTTTTGTCAACTTTCGTACTAGCCCCTGCAGGCGATGTAAGAAGGATTTACATGCGCATGCCCATGGCACAGACGCCTGTATATGCTTCTATAGTCGACTGTCCAACACTTGACCAGAACTTTGATTTTGGCAAGTTATGCATTTTTGCAACAGAGGACTGATGTTGGTTTCCCAGTCGTCTGCACATGGCACATGCACATGTGGATTCCAAACCAGTCGCCTATCCTTGTTTACCCAGAATTCCTTGTTTTCAGAACTTAAGCATCAGTCGCATGCAGAAGGTTTCTCAATCGCATGATGGTTTTAGGGCACCTGTCCAACCTTCATCAGTCTACTGTCCTATGTGGTAAGTTACCGTTTGAATTCTCACCTATCCTCTGACATAGTGCAACAGTCGACCGTGGTTTCCTTACTAGTCGACGGTCTGTACTGTAAATTCTATCCATTGGCTTTTTCACACGTATTTCAAAGAGGGGTTTGGGTATTCTATTTGAGGGTTTTGGAGAACCTATTAGAGGGGCTTCTACTGTTCCATTGGAGCCTTTTAGTCATTCTCTTAGCAACTCAAGAATTCATCTTCAAGTTATCAAGCTCTCATTCTCTCTAAGCCCTAGAATCTCATTCTCTCTTGCTCTCCAACCTAGAATCAAAGTTGATATCCTCTAGGAATTTGGTGGTGACAAGAGAAAGGACTTCACTCTCTTCTTGGAAGAGATCAACACATAACACACTTGCTCCTTCAAGTTCTATTTCAAGGCATTAGTGATTGTAAGTGTTGCAATTTCATAATTTCATATCCTTCGATATTTGATTCACTCTCGGTTTGTGAGAGTGGTTTGCTTAATCCCAAGTTGTGGGATTCAAGGACATAGTTTGTTGTTCGATTACACTTGTAAGGTTACTACAAGTGGGTTTAAAGAAAACCTAAAGTTAGGGTTCTAACTTGTGTATCCGGAGGTATCCGAGTGGAAGGGACGTAGGATTAGCAGGAACAAGTCAGGTTTGACTTGGGTAATCCGAACCCTTGAAACATCTTATTGTTTGCATTGTCTATTGTTGTTAATTCTTATTTCCGCATCTTTATTTGATTTGAGTTTTAGTTCGGCATAATTTCTTGGTGTTTTCCTCATTGCCAGGGTCCTTACCGTGGCTAGGTAGTCGACAACCATTTATACATCAGTCAACTACTTACTGCCAGCAAGCCCATAACGGTCAAATTTCTAGCCATTTTTTTGTCCATTTGGGAGGCTTTTAAGGCATTTTTGATGCTATTTGCTTGCTTAATTAAAGGGGTTTGTAAGGAGAAATTTGCAACACTTAAGAAAAATTTTAAGAGAAGAATTTCATCTACTTTCAAAGCTTGGATTTCTAAGACTTAATTCTTCTTAAAGCTGAATTTTTTGAAGCAAATCTCTCTTTCGAGGCAAGAAATTTCAATTTCTTTTAAGCTTTTAAGATTTATATTGCCTTGCTATTCGTGTGTTCGTCTTATGGTTTAACTTGACTTTCATAAGAACATAATTCGAGAACTTTGATCTCCTTGTTTCATTCTCTATTTATTTGAGATCAAGTTGAATTTTTTCCTTAGCCATATTACTCACTTTCACATGCTTCATACATTTTGGCTATATGAATTTATATTGCAACACTTCAATTTCATTTGTGTATCCTCACTTGGTTGGAAGTAAGTGATTGAGATTTTTGTTGTTGAGAAAAACCGCACTTGTAAAGGTCCTTATTGTGAGGTGGGATTATTGATGATGTTGTTGATTGTTAGTGTTGGTGGAGTATAAGACCACTTGTGTTGTGACATTGGCGGCCTTAGCTAGAGGATCTAGGTACTTGGTGTTGGAAATTCCTGGTTTGAATAGCTAGGTGGAGACTGTAAATTGTTGGAAGCCCTATTAAGTGAAGCTAGGCAAGTGTAGTTGGAAGCCCTCATTAGAGGCATTTGCTCTCTTGTTTAAGAGAGTTGGTTAGTGGAAAATCCCAACAAGAGGTTGGGGACTCGATTTGCCCAGGGTGGATGAACCAGAATAAATTATCTTATGTTTGCATTCGATTTTCTGTGATTGTCTCTACTCTCTGCTACTTGAAAATTGTGATTAATATTCAACGGTGCATCACTCTTTATTTCATTGCAAGGTGATAGATTAATTTGTTGGCTAAGAACTTGAGTAGGTAACTCTTTCAAGGACTTAGGTTAATTAAAGGGATAAAAGTTTCATTTGTGCATGGAATTTTTGAAACACTAATCACCCCCTCTAGTGTTTAGTTTGATATCTACAAGATTTCATACACGTGTCATAAGGCAATTCGTAATCCTAACACTTGGTATCGGAGCCGTGATTAATAACGATGGTGTTAACAATGATGAGACATGGTCCAAACTTCATCTCTACATCCATTTTCGATGGAACAAATTTTTCTATTTGGAGAAGAAAAATGGAGGTTCGTTTGGAGGCCGAAGAATTTGAGTATGGATTATTTCTCCAAGACTCATATATGATTCCAACCACTCCAAAAGATTCTTGGACCAAGGAATAAAAGGAGATATACTCGATAAATATCAAGGTAATGCGTATTATTTACTCTTGTTTAACTAACAATATTTTTAGTAAAATTCAGGATTAACTAGTACGTAAGATATTTTGAAAATGTTGGAGGAACGATATGGAGAACAACCCATGGAAAGGTCACATGTGAAGAAGAGAGCTTCACAAATAATCTTTGCTTGATGGCTTATCAAGATGATACGAATGAGGTAAATGACTCTGACAATGATAGTGATGGTGAATTTAATTTAGATGATGAATACAAAAAATTATATTGTGAATTTGAGAAATTGAATAAAAAGAAGAAAAGGTTAGAGAGTAATTTTAATACTTTGAATGATGATCACATTAAACTTAAGATTAAGTATAACATTTTTTTGTATGATCATGATTCTATTAAGAGTAGTTATGATAACTTGTCTCGTAAATGTTCTAAAATTGATAGTAATGTTTCATTTGATGATCATGATGACAAACATACTTTGTGAATGATTATAATTGCTTAAAGAATAAATATGATAATTTATTGTGCAAATATGATTCTTTGGTATGACATAATGATGTGTTGAAGAATGAGCATGCTATTACCATTTCTAGCATGAATGATATATTAAATATACTTGAAATGATTTGAGCACGAGTAAGCTCAAGCATGAGGAACTCGTTTAAAACTTGAAAAAGTTAAGAACAGTCCAAATGCTAAAGCCACTCCTCTACACAAGCATGTCCACACAACACACCATGCTATTAAACATGTTAAACACACTCGTGTGCATGCAAATAATGTTAGAAAGCATCATGCATTCATGTATGGAAAGTATACTAAATCTCATACACATAATGCATCCCATGTGACACGCACACACGGATCATAATGCGAATCATGCTCCACACAAACACATTATGCACCATGATAGGAAGAATGTTAGGAAGCATGCTGATGTGATTTGGGTGTCCAAGCATATGTGCATGATAGGAGTATTTATATTCACAATATTGTTAGAAACATGCACAAGTATCATAATTATACTTATATGCATATGAAAGCCAATCCGTATCGGATTTAGGTAACTAATGGGTGTTTATGATTGAAATCAAATTTGTAGGGTATCAATACATGATATGATACCCTAACATAGGTTAGATTAGAATAGAATTTGTTTTTCAATGATTTTTGAGCATATTCATGAAGGTTTTCAAAAGATTCTTTTAAAATTGTTTGAAAATGATCTTTAAAAGTTTTATATGATAAATAAGTTTAGAATATGTTTTATTCTTTGGATTAATATTCAACTTGATGTCATATCATCAATCTTGGGCTCTGTCCAGAGAGTATTCAATTATAGCACTATGAATAGTCGACTACCCATATTAGTTGACTAGTGTTTTCCTAGTAGTCGACTATCTGTGAGTTTTCTGCTTCAAACCTGTTTTGGCTTTTGCGGATTTTCTTGAGGATTTTGGGTTAACCCACTTCACTAACGGGTTTAATGTCTTAAGTGAAGTCATTTTAGCCTTTGATCTTAGATCCCATGTCCTTGAATCATCTATTCTTTGAGGAAGAAGTTTAAAACCCTAGAGTTTCATCTCTTTCCCAAATCTGGCCGATCTACATATATTTCTCTCTGTCCAGCCGAGATTCCTCACCTTTGATCTCTCTCTCTCTCTCTCTCTCTCTCTCTCTCTCTCTCTCTCTCTCTCTCTCTCTCTCTCACTGCAGTAATTGAAGAGGAAATTCTCATCATTATTCTATCCTTTGTTAGGTATAACTTTCCATCTCTCACCTACTTCAAATTGAGTTCTATTTCATACTTTATTGATTCTATTTTTTGATACTTCATTTCTAGTTACTTCATCTTAGAATATGTCAAAGATATTTAGAAAATCATCTCAAGCATCTTCATCTAGTGAGCACCATGACTCATTTCATCTATATCTTAAGGATCCATCATCTGAAGATGAATATCTAAAATATTCCAGGGATAAGATTATGTGTGAAAGATTCATCAAATTTGATGAACTTATGAATTATGGTATCCAACAATATTTTAGAGATTTTCACTTGTATGAATAGTTCTCATTTCAAAATTCCTTATAATGCTATCCAAGATTAGTAATTTTGTTCTACACACATCTAGAAAGAATTATCAATTCCAAAATCAAGAGATTTGTCAAAGTGATTGATACTAAGCTTACTTCTGCCAAAATTGGCAAGATCTTTAACATTTTCTAATGGCATTGATTCGGGTTCAATATTACATATTTAACCCTCCATTTAGCCCTATTTTGTGCTCATGCGATGCTACATTGTTCTCTAATTCATATGTATTTTCTACACATTTATTTATTAAAGAAAACACACTATTTGAGCACAAAACAGCATTTAATGAAGTATTTCTGCACTTTTTATATTTTTTCTAGCTCGTTCTCGATCTCACGATTCCAACGACTATTTATTTGTATTTTTCTGAGATCTGTGTTAATTACTATGAATTTTTGAATGCAGCAATACAATTAAAATAAAGGAAAATGAAGAAATTAAAGTTGCACAAATCTTGGCGCAACGCGTGGACGCATCAGATCACTTCCCGCCTTCATCCGACGGTGCATGGAAGCGGGCGATGTGGAATTATCTTGGCCGTTGGATCGAGATCCAACGGCCCGGAACGAGAAAAAGCAGCGGACGAGTTTTATACTCATCGGACCACGTGGCGAAATCCCAACCATTCGTCCATAGATCCAACGGCTCGCAACGCTGAACGCAGAACAATCGAAGCGGCGATTCCTTGGGGAGACGTGGCGACATCCGCACCGCACGTCATCGATCCAACGGGCGTCGTTAGCCCCGCAAATTAAAAGCGAAGCAGCGAAATTCTTGGCGATGTGGCATGATCTCCACCGCTCCTTGATCGATCGGACGGCTGAAGTCGCACCCGTAGTTTGAAAAGGCAGCAGCCCTCTTCGCGTGACGTGGGATGATCGTGGCCGTGCGATGTTTGATCCGACGGCTGTAACGCAATCCGAAGAGAATTCGGATGTATTCGAAGAAGCGGAGCGGATCATCTGCCACGTGTCGTGCCCTGGGTTAATCCCGCTTGATCGGACGGCCACGGTTTGATCCGATCGAGATCTACGGCTGGGATGAGTTTGGGAGCGGGTTTTGAACCCGATAACACAACCCAAACCCGCAATGCCTATTATATAAGCGTATTTAGGGTTTTTTGGGCGTATTCAAGCAGATTGGGGCGTATTTTGAGCGTATTGGAGGCTCTAGGAGCCGTATTCTCCCCCTGAAAAATTCTGTAAAATTCCAGAGGCTTGTATTATTATTTCCAGAGAGTTTGAAGACTGTTCAAGGAGAATTGGCGATATATTTCTTAACTTAAACCCCTTATTTGATGCTTTTCTACCGTATTTTGCTATAATCTTGATGTATTTTGCCATGAAAGTTGTTTATTATTGCATGATGAGTAGCTAAATCTCTGTTTTACATGGTATGGAGTAGTTAGGTGCTATGATTTGTGTTAGTTTGGTTGTATTCCATGTGTTAAATCATTAAACGTCGTTAAAATTGTAATCTTTGTTCGTAAATCGACTTTTTCAGATTCCAAAAGAATTGATTTAGTTGATGATCGCCCCAAAAGGGTGAGTTTTGATCTCCCCAAAAGGGAGTTTCATACCGTAGTTTTGATCTCTCCAAAAGAGAGTTTCATATCGTATTATAACTTTAGCGACGATCTTTTTGAATATTGTGTTTGAACCCCCAAAAGGGCATCTTCCGATGAATTGCTCCCAAAAGGAGAATTCATTGAGTTATATTGGATTTTTTCCCGGTGAATTGCTCTCAAAAAGGGAATTCATTGTGATATATTCATCAACCAAATTAATACGAATCACTGATCCTAACGAACCCATACCATGTGCATACTTTTTATAGATATTTGTTCTCACGTATTTTCCTTGTTCGTATCATTCAGGTATCCCCATTCACACCACCATCACCACCATTAAAAATGTTTAGTTTCTCTTCGTTGGCTTTCTATTTGATTTGAATTATGGTCGCAACAGATTTCTTCCCGTGGATTCGACATCTGGACTCCCAGATTTTACTACTTGTACGGACTCTTGCACTTGAGAGAGAGCACCTTTCGGAGCCCACCAAGTTTTTGGCGCCGTTTCCGGGGAGGAATGGTTTGTGACTACGGTTTATTTCATTTAGAGGACCTTCGGTGAGATCTTTCCACTTTACTGTACATAAACTTTTTTTTTATTATTTTATTTTAATTTTTTTTGAAATGGAATATATGAACTTCTATTGCACAAACAATCTGTATGATGCAATGTGTGCTAATGCACACAAACATAGAATGGAGAAGCTCAAAATTGTTAATTTTAATCAAACTGACTGTGAAACTTTCTTTTAGGCCTGGAGGAGGTTCACATACATTATATCGAGCTATCCGCAGCATGGGTACACAAATGAAGAGCTTATGGCATCCTTCCTAGATGGACTACGACCACAGCTGCAGGAATTCTTGGGAGGCATGACGCCGATAGAGGTGTGGGAATACATGGAGTTTCTACAAGAAAACGAAGAAACCATGAAAGAGATTTCAGAGTGCGATTCAACGGAGCCTTCGTGCCTTGATCACGAAGAGCAAAGCATAGACGTACCTTTGCAATACTTGAAAGAGGAAGCTTACCTGATTATTCAGACACAGGAGGCCACATCCCTTCAATTCCAAGAGAATTTTCTTGCTCGGAGTCGGCAGATTCAAAATTCTATTGAAGATCTTAATTTGATTGCCACTTGCTTAGAAGAAAGTAAGGCTTTTGAAGCTCAATTTCAAGATTCTAATATGAGTTTATCTTCTATTGCAGGTATATCGAGCGAGCCATGTCACGTTGATGACACGAAAAATAGTATCTACATGGCAGAAAATGTGTGCAAAAGAGAGGACGAGCTAGCAATTTTGGATGAACGAGAGGAGGAGACAGCTAGGGACAAGGGTTTTGAGATTATCTCCATGGAGTCAGAACCATGCCCTCCTCCAGTTTTGTCCCAAAATCATTTATCCCTCTCCCCAACGATCGAACATCGTACAGAGAGTAGTGCAAATCTTTCAGGGAGTAGTCGTCAACTTGTTTTAATTCATTTCACTTATTTTGATGACTACGTTTGGAATAATTTTATTGAAAGGAATCTTAAATTAATTTGGACTGACATAACTCATCTCTCGCAGGACATTGACAAACAGCTTATAGAGATGCTTGGAGTTGTGTTGCTGGGGTCCAAATTAGTTTTTGGAGGAAGAATAATCGCCGAGGAGTGTAAGGAGCAAATTGAACAACTTCCTCCACAACTAAAGATTCGGGATCCGCCATTTGATCACGGTGTGTTCTTTCCAGTAGTGTAGTTTTTATATGCTTTCTAGGTTGCTTGCTTGAATAAACTCGTACCTCTTCCGACATTGAGGATAATGTCCATCTTTAGTTGTCCAGTAGTGTGTATGAGACCTTAGAATTTTTTTTTGAGAAGAATAAATCACCAAATCTCATCTTTTAAAACTCCTTCATATGCCTCGAATGTGGATGATTATACATCGATTGTGTTCCAAAAATTGTTTATGGTTTGAGTTAATTATTTTTTTCATTCATGGAATTACCGTTAATATGATATTCATGAAAATTTTCAATTTCCATGATTAATATCTCGAAATAGTTTGAATTTATTTCATGCATGCTAATGTGATGAAAACGCTTAAGGATACACGATTTTTAAGAATAGTCTTCAAGTTGAAGAGGAATTTGGCCTTTGATTCTAATGTTTATATTCAAAGATGGGTTTTGAGTTGCTTACAAAAAAAGAAAGAAAGAAAAGAAAAGAAAAGAAAAGAAAATGAATGACAAATGAATGATGAAAAATGAATGAATAAGTATGTCACTAATAAATTACTTGGTTGGCTCGAGTAGTACAGTCCGAGTGGTCCTTTTTGGCCTAATGCCCTATTATCGTCTGATTTGGGAGCCATTGACAGGAAACTCACTCATTTGATGGAGCGATCCAAGTTATACATTTTTCTGCGAATGTTGCTTGATGCGCGTTACGCGGAACGAATAAAAGAAAAGAATGGTGAATATACTAAGCAACTTCAATACCCATAATTTGAGTGATTGTTTTGATAGGCCAATTCCTTGGAAACAAGAAAACTAGGATATAACGACGTGTTATACTTTCGCTTGCGCAAAACGATGCTTGCATGTTATTTATTCATACTAAATTAGAGAAAATATCATGTGATTGATTTTGTTGATGGATGTGTATATTGATGGTCAAGATCATGTTGGAATGCGTATTATTGAGCCACGCCATGAGCAATTTGAAAGAATTTATTGTTTTATTAATCATCCGTATTAATCGCTATTTTTGCTAGAGACTAGCAAATCGCTAGTTGGGGGGTGTGATTCGGGTTCAATATTACATATTTAACCCCCCATATAGCCCTATTTTGTGCTCATGCGATGCTACATTGTTCTCTAATTCATACGTATTTTCTACACATTTATTTATTAGAGAAAACACACTATTTGAGCACAAAACAGCATTTAATGAAGTATTTCTGCACTTTTTATATTTTTTCTAGCTTGTTCTCGATCTCACGATTCCAACGACTATTTATTTTTATTTTTCTGAGATCTGTGCTAATTACTATGAATTTTTGAATGCAGCAATACAATTAAAATAAAGGAAAATGAAGAAATTAAAGTTGCACGAATCTTAGCGCAACGCGTGGACGCATCAGATCACTTCCCGCCTTCATCTGACGGTGCACGGAAGCGGGCGACGTGGAATTATCTTGGCCGTTGGATCGAGATCCAACGGCCCGGAACGAGAAGAAGCAGCGGACGAGTTTTATACTCATCGGACCACGTGGCGAAATCCCAACCATTCGTCCATAGATCCAACGGCTCGCAACGCTGAACACAGAACAATCGAAGCGGCGATTCCTTGGGGAGACGTGGCGACATCCGCACCGCACGTCATCGATCCAACGGGCGTCGTTAGCCCCGCAAATTAAAAGCGAAGCAGCGAAATTCTTGGCGACGTGGCATGATCTCCACCGCTCCTTGATCGATCGGACGGCTGAAGTCACACCCGCAGTTTGAAAAGGCAGCAGCCCTCTTCACGCGACGTGGGATGATCGTGGCCGTGCGATGTTTGATCCGACGGCTGTAACGCAATCCGAAGCGAATTCGGCTGTATTCGAAGAAGCGGAGCGGATCATCTGCCACGTGTCGTGCCCTGGGTTAATCCCGCTTGATCGGACGGCCACGGTTTGATCCGATCGAGATCTGCGGCTGGGATGAGTTCGGGTGCGGGTTTTGAACCCGATAACACAACCCAAACCCGCAATGCCCATTTTATAAGCGTATTTAGGGTTTTTGGGCATATTCAAGCAGATTGGGGCGTATTTTAAGCGTATTGGAGGCTCTAGGAGCCGTATTCTCCCCCTGAAAAATTCTGTAAAATTCCAGAGTCTTGTATTATTATTTCCAGAGAGTTTGAAGACTTTTCAATGAGAATTGGTGATATATTTCTTAACTTAAACCCCTTATTTGATGCTTTTCTACCGTATTTTGCTATAATCTTGATGTATTTTGCCATGAAAGTTGTTTATTATTGCATGATGAGTAGCTAAATCTCTGTTGTGCATGGTATGGAATTGTTAGGTGCTATGATTTGTGTTAGTTTGGTTGTATTCCATGTGCTAAATCGTTAAACGTCGTTAAAATTGTAATCTTTGTTCGTAAATCGACTTTTTCAGATTCCAAAAGAATTGATTTAGTTGATGATCGCCCCAAAAGGGTGAGTTTTGATCTCCCCAAAAGGGAGTTTCATACCGTAGTTTTGATCTCTCCAAAAGAGAGTTTCATATCGTATTATAACTTTAGCGACGATCTTTTTGAATATTGTGTTTGAACCCCCAAAAGGGCATCTTCCGATGAATTGCTCCCAAAAGGAGAATTCATTGAGTTATATTGGATATTTTCCCGGTGAATTGCTCTCAAAAAGAGAATTCATTGTGATATATTCATCAACCAAATTAATACGAATCACTGATCCTAACGAACCCATACCATGTGCATACTTTTTATAGATATTTGTTCTCACGTATTTTCCTTGTTCGTATCATTCACGTATCCTCATTTACACCACCATCACCACCATTAAAATTGTTTAGTTTCTCTTCGTTGGCTTTCTATTTGATTTGAATTGTGGTCGCAACAGATTTCTTCCCGTGGATTCGACATCTGGACTCCCAGATTTTACTACTTGTACGGACTCTTGCACTTGAGAGAGAGCACCTTTCGGAGCCCACCAGGCATTCCTCTTATGACTTGTCATTCAATGATCTTAGTATTATTGAGAGGATGTTCATTAACCTACAACCCATCACGTCTTGCATGAACCTAAAAGATTTTCATCCCGATACTAGGATCATTGCTCGCACGTTATCATTCAATCTTTTTCAAAAGATGGGTAGCTACTCATATGTATCCATAGATGCGGCTAAGTGCGTGTATGTACTTTTGGGTAAGATTAAAATCAATTGGGCTTAATTGTTCTTTGAAAATCTCTTGAAGACATCGTATCATTTCTTATATCACGATTGGCTTCTCACCAAAAAGTTTGCCCACTTTGATATTCAATTTGATTCCGAAACCGATATCATGCACATAGAAGTTCCTATAGATAAATCCATTATTTCTAGGATGCATCTTGATGAAGTATCACATCAATCCTCCTCTAGTACTTTCGTACCTCCTAAACTCTCCATTGATGACAAACTTGATCTATTGATCCAAGAAGTGATCAGTATAAGGGTTTATATGAATCAATACATGGAGAAACAAGGGAAAATGTTTTTGAAGATGCGGGCTTGGTTTTGCAGAGTTCATCCTCCATGATGGACTTTTGCTTGTGAAGTTCCTTCTCGTGGAGTTCCTCCTTCAGTGACGTTTTCATGTATTTTCATATGTTTTTTTATTTTTATGTATTTTTGTTGTTATGTTTGTATTTGAAAATCTCCATGATTTTGGATGGATGTGTATGGAAAATCTTCATGATTATGTACGCTTTATGTATGGATAATCTTAATGGAGAATCCTGCCTTTGGATGGATGGTATGTATGATATATTTCATGTTTATCATATATGGATGTTTATGGACAAATGGATATGTATGTCACTTGAAGATATTGTCATGATGAATCAATTTTCTTTTGGAAAGTATATTCTTCATTGAAGATTAATGAATGTTTTATGACTTTGTAGTTTATTGGATTTGATGGACTTATTATGCTTATTTGAAAATATTTCATATGTTATGATATTTGTAGCAATGTTAGTTGTATTAAAAAATTTTGAACATTGTTATGTAAATTTTAGTCATAGAAATTGTTTGCATGTAATGCTTTATCATGTTGACTTATGCATGTTCAGTAGTTGGATACTGAATTATATCAGACTACTTTTTTAAGATAGCCGACTACCACTGAGACTTTTCTCTCAAAATGTTGGTTTTGAGAATTTTTTCTGTGACACGTGAATGTTGGACACTTTTGAATACCTTTAACATGTGGACGCTGGTTATATGAATCATTCGCACTTAAATGCTTCATTATAGTGATTTATGCAACTTGAATATATGCGATTGAAAATGCAATGAATTGACTTCTTGACACATCTCCTATACACTACAATTCCTTACTTGGTGCTCATGAATGAATTTATGTCACATAGTTTGGACATTATGTTTGTTGGGACTTATAAGCACATCTTGGGTAAGTAAACTCGTGGTATTCATATTTTCTCATGTATGATATTAAAATGATCATAATTTCATATATGTAATTCATGATGAGAAATTTTTATTTTGATATTATGTCTTGGAATGAATGCTTCATAATGAGTACGTTTTGAGGTCACTCAATATTCCATGTAATGATATGTTTCATGTTTAAGTGTTGAAAAATACTACATATTCTTCATATATAAACATGCTTTATGTTTCGTATTACAAAAGTTGGATTTTATATTGAGTTCTATATATTTAAGTATATCAAATGTTGGATTTTATATTGAGTTCTATATATTTAAGCATATGAAAATCATGTTTTGAAGGTACCATATGGTATAAATTGGATATGCCTATTTACAACTTTATTATGGGATATTTTGAAAGTGCTATCATGGATAAAATGCATACTATGAGACATGATGCACATTGAATATCTGAATGGTTATTTAAATTTCATGACTATTATACTGCAACCATTTTTACATGAGAGGCGACTTCCATAGTTTGATAGACGTCCTTCATTCTCAAAGTTATTTTTGAATGCATAAAATTTCGTATGAATAATATTTGAATATCATTCGTTATGCTTAATAATGACACACTCAATTTGGTTATGTACCCTCACCCTTGCTTTTTGATATTTCAAAAGGGGGATAGGATGGTAAGTGAGTGTCATAATGGTGATTATGAGGATAGAATGGTGATATGTTAATAGCACCACATATACACAATTGCTTGTTGACTTTACACTCACATTGGCACCTTGATTAAAATTATGATACATATGCTTCATATGTTTCTTATCTCCAACGAGACTAATGCAAAGGGAGTAACTTCTCCATAGAAATCATGTATTTGTGTAGAGGGAGTACATATCTCATTTTTGTAATTTCATAATTTTTATCAAATTGTTTGCCATCATAAAAAATGAAGAGAATGTTGGTTATTGCAATACTCCATGTTGGTTTTCATGATTAAGCAAACAATTAGTGTGACTAATTATGTTTTGTGATATTTGTTGTGAGTATAGGTAAAAAGTCAACAATGGTCAACTCAATCTCAAAGAAATGTTGATATGAACTATGAAGCTTGAAGTTGAAGACTTCATGGATTGGAGCTCAACGTTATGATATGAAGCTCATCCAATGATAAGTGGAGTGCAAAGCTTCTTAAGACAACTCATGTGCTAAGAAAAATGCATCAAGACTCCAAGAGTAAGAGTGATGTATTTTTACATTTATTTGAGTTTGTCGTAGAATGTTTAAGCCAAATCTTGAAGCATGCACACACACATAGGAAAATGGATTTACTTGATTTAAATCGTTTTAATTTTATTCAAAATTCATTTCCAATCTTTATGGATCAAACCCTTTGTTAATTTAGACTTAGCTTAGGCATTTTGGGTAGGTTTTCGATCCTCATTTCATAGTGGTCGACTCCTGTAGAATCAGATCACAAGGAACCTGAATTTTGCCTAACTAGTCGACTAATGCCTTATGGCTAGTCGACTAAGGGCAAGGTAGTCGACTACCCTATATACAGTAGTCGACTACTTGCTGCCAATAAGCCCATAACTTTTGGATTTCTAACCGTTTTTGTCCATTTGGGAGGTGACATGCGTTTGTATTTTATATATTCATGCACGTCTTCTTCGTGATTTTCCGCCGTTTTCTGTTGTTTCATATCCGTTCTTTTGTGTTTTTTGTATCTTTTCACGTTCTCCGTGTTTTTGTGCAAATGCAGGAGTTTCCAGCGTTGGGGAAACTCAAAGCAGATATCACGAGTCCCGGAGCAACGGGAGGAGTCACGCGCGATCCCGGGGATCAAATGGAGAAAAAATCCATGTATCAGCCCCCAACCGATCGGTTGGACAGAGCCAACCGATCAGTTGGTGCACGCGTATCCGACCCGGACAGGAGATGAAGAGAAGAGCAGCTTACCCGATCGGTTCGTTGATCGGGTGAGATCGACAGAGCTCTCTGTCTTTTTGGGCTTAATTCCAACCAATCAGGTGACATCTCACCCGATTGGTTCATCTGTAGTCGCATTTCTCAAGTTGACGAACCGACGGCGCCACCCGCCCAGCTCACAGACCGGTTGAAGCTTCTGAAGCCCGATGGCCAAAGCGATCGTCAGCTCACCCGATCGGTTGATGCTTCAACCGATCGGGTGAACTCATTTTCCATATATAGTTGACCTAGGTTTTCAGAAACGAGATCCCTTTTTTGTATTTTCTGTTTTTTGGGACTTGTGACGGCTGGAATTTTCTCTTGTTTTGTAAGTCTTCCGATTGTTCTGAAACTTTAATATTATATTAATACCATTGCTAGCAACTCTTTTCTATTGCCTGATCACGATTTCAACCGTTGAATTTCGTTTAGATTGCATTTTTGCCATGAATTGTGAGTAGTTCCCTAATCTGGGATTTTGGTGGAAACCCCTTCGTGGGTTCTCCAAGAACGACCATAGGAATAGGATTTCGATAGGGTTTAGGAATTTAGATGGTTACGCGGGGTGTTTTATTGTCATTGGCGGGAGAAAGACCGCCTCTGACCGTCGGGCCAAGGGAGAATAAAATTGGCATTTGACTCCCTAGCCACAGCTCACGCCCCTAGCGTAGACATTGAACCCTAGCGCGTGGGAACGGCAGGATGAGATGTTGGGAGTAATCGTTGCGAGCTTAGTGCCCCCGGAGTCGGTCGGTGTCAATGGACATGGGAATACCCACCGATCGAACCCGGGTAGTCCTAGCGTATCATCCTGGGCATCGACCGGAATATCTGGCACATGGGATGCAGGTATCACTCTTAGAGGCAACGTCTCACCACTAAACCCTAAAATCCAATCGTCATCCTATCCGTCAGTCGTATTAGAGAGGGCACACGATAGGGTGGAAACCAAAGTCATATGTTCCCTTTTATATATACATCCTTCGTATTTCCATTCGTGACAACCTATCCATCGTTCGGGCTAGCTCACCCATCTGGTGAACCAGTTCCTACCTGACAACAAGCACAACACACGCCTCCCTGAGTTCGACCCCTAAGCCACACTACAACACCGTGCACTTGCGGTTAAAAATATTTAAATCTGGTATCCCCGATCCTATTGCCTATAGAGCCAAATCTCGGGGACGTCAAGCTTTATGGCGCCGTTGCTGGGAAGGCAACGTGTTTGTTTATTTTAGGACCCTGTGAACCCTAGAGACTAGTTCATATCCTCAACACACGATAATTTTCGCATTCTGCTCACTTTTTGATTTTACTTGGACATATTGTATATATATTCGGTGCATAGGGTTGGCAGACTATGTCGCCATACCTACATCACCACTTCTTATCTCTCCATTCATACAACCTGTGCTATTAACGCGCTCTCTATCCCTGCAGTCCCCTTTATCCCCTTTTTCTTACAGGTTTTCTTCCCTACAGCAAGAATGTCGTGTGCCGTTTCGGGCGATACCTGGGCACATGCACACCAAGTAAGCTATTTAGCCCAGGGCCTGGCAGAATCTCTAGACGCCTCGAGCATTCTATCCTTTTTGTCTGCTGCATTAGAAAATCAAGAGAGGAATCATGTTGTTCAGCAGCATCCCGACACGACAAATTTTTTCCCTCCCGATGAAGCGATGTTCTTTGACATGCCCAGTACAGAATTCAGTGGAGGAGAGTTACACGCCTCTGAGGAGGTTTGTTAGGGGGACCAGCAGGCAGAGTTTGTGGAGTATATTGGGGAGGAATCTATCTTGTCCTTGCAGACCTCTACAGAGCATCTTGAATCTTGGGACCATGAGGAAGCTGAACGTAGTGGTGGAGAACTATCGACTGTTGAGACCTGTTTTCGCGTTGAAGCCTTCTACCTGGATGATTATCATGTACCCGAGAAAGATCCAGAGCCTTCCTCAGTTATCCGCTCACTACCTTACAAGGCTTCACCACGCGAGACCTTGGCCGAAAGTGAAGTTCCAGATACTAGCATCCAAGAGACCCATGAGGAAGTCCTTTCACTGGAAGATGCTCAACTTGAAAAATATGCATCATGACCTCATGAAGTCGAGATGAAGGACTTACCCTCGGGATTGAAGTATGAATATTTGGGAGAGAATTCGACGCTGCCAGTCATAGTGAACTCCTCGCTGCCCGAAGACCAAATGACCAAACTACTTGGTGTTTTAAGAAGATTTAAGAATGTTTTCGGGTATGCGATCGAAGATTTGAAAGGAGTGAGCTTGGGGCTTTGCTCACATAGGATACTGCTTGAAGATGAGAAAGCCTCTTCAATTGAGCCACAATGAAGATTAAATCCCATTATTATGGAAGTGGTTAAGAAGGAGATTGTTAGACTTCTCCATGCTGGGATCATATACCCTATCTTTGACAGTCGTTGGGTTAGCCCGGTGCACATCGTACCCAAAAAGGGAGGAGTGACGTTCATTCGTAACGAGAAAACGAGCTCATACCCACGAGGACCGTCACCGGGTATCAGATGTGTATCGACTACCGAAAGTTGAACAAGGCCACAAGGAAAGATCACTATCCTCTCCCTTTTATTGATCAGATGCTCGAAAGACTGGCCAAGCACAACTATTTCTGCTTCATGGATGGATATTCTGGCTTTCTGCAAATTCCCATCCATAATGATGACCTGGAGAAGACAAGTTTTACTTGTCCATTTGGGACATATGCTTACAGGAGAATGCTGTTTGGGCTTTGCAACGCCCCAGCTACATTTCAGAGATTGATGTCTGCGATCTTCTCCGATTACACCCAAGATATAATGGAGGTTTTTATGGACGATTTTTTCGTCTATGGAACGGAGTTCGACTCATGTCTCCGCAACCTGACTAAAGTCCTGGAAAAGTGTCAAGACAAGGGAATAGTTTTGAACTAGGAGAAATACCATTTTATGGTCCAAGGAGTCATATTGGGGCACGTTATTTCTTCAAGAGGGATCGAGGTAGACAAGGCAAAGGTAGATGTGATCGAAAAACTTCCACCTCCACTGAACCTTCGCAGAGTCCGCGGTTTCTTAGGGCACGCGATATTCTACCGCCGGTTTATACAGGACTTCTCTAAGATTTCTAGGCCCTTGACTCAACTCCTCGTGAAGGATATGCCTTTCGTCTTCGACGACGAATGTATGGAAGCTTTCCGCTTTTTGAAGCAAGCACTCATTTTCACACCCGTGATTCAGCCACCGGACTGGAATCTACCTTCGAGTTAATGTGCGATGCCAACGACTATGCAGTTAGGGCTGTTTTGGGGCAAAGGAAGGATAAAAATCTACACGTTATATACTATACGAGTAAGACCCTCGACGTAGCTCAAAGGAACTATACCACCACGGAGAAGGAATTGCTAGCTGTCATCTATGCCATGGACAAATTCTGGCAGTATCTTGTTGGTGCCAAGGTAATCGTGCACGCGGATCACGCTGCCCTTAAATACCTTTTGAGCAAGGAGGAGGCTAAACCGCGCCTCATAAGGTGGATTCTGTTGAGTATTGGACTCCCCGTATTTGGTTTTGGATGATGAGCAAACATAAATAAATCATGAACTAACAATTTGTGAGCGCAGTTATGGAGATCATCACCAAATTCACGAGAACACTCAAAGCGACATCTTAAGACTTCTCAAAGCTCGTATTCAATGCCTAAAGCTTCGTTGAAGCTTTTGGACCTTTGTTTGGAAGTCATGAAGATTTGATCGAAGCTTTCGAAGACCGTTCCTTAAGGTTTTATTCAGTCTTTTAGCTTCGATTTATAGAATGTTAAGCCTTGAGTAATTCTTACATGTCTATCTTCATATCGCTCATATCTTTGAGCTAGGTTTATCTTAGAAGCCATTAGAAACTTTCCCGAAGCCTATCGCTTCTTCCCTCGGCTTCTAGTGCATCTTAGTTGGTTCAAGTAGAGTCACCAACCGACTAGATGACGATCTAGTCGGTCGGCAACTCTTCATGAACCGACTAGATGTCCTAACTCATTTCAGCTCAGCCATGTCGATCAATTAGTCGGTCAAAGAAGGTTCACCGACCGACTAGATGACGATCTAGTTGGTTAGGAATCCTTCTCAGACCGACTAGTTGAGCTTGCCTCTGTACAGCCTGAGTTACTGTTTACAGTTAGTCGGTCCAAGAACATTCATCGACCGACTAGTTGTGAAACTAGTCGATCATCATTTGTTCTTAGACCGACTAGTGTAACTTGTATTCAGCTTCGTGCATTTCACTCTTAGTCGGTCAAAGAACACTCACCGACCGACTAGTTGGCAAACTAGTCGGTTGGCAAGTCTTCTTAAACCGACTAGTTCATGTTGCCTGGAAATCACTCTTTTGGCTGTCGAGCTGTTAGTCGGTCCATGTTGAATCACCGACCGACTAGTTGATGAACTAGTCAGTCAGTGATCCTTCTTAGACCGACTAGTCTGCTTCAGATTTAGATCCGTTGGAGTTTTGAAAGCGACGTTTCTTTCTCTCTTTTCCCTTGATCCTTTAAATACCTGAAGGGGTTATTTCATAGGATCCAAGGGCTGCTATTTCCAGAGTTCTATTGATTCAAAGAGAAGCTTTCAACTCTCATCTTCAAGCTCTCCCATTCTCAAGAATCTCTCCCTCACTCTTATTCCTCAAGAGAGATTCATTGATTGTGAGCCTTCCAAGCCAAGGGCTTGATTCTAGGTCATCCATCTCATCCCTAGGCTTCCATTGCTGGTCATCTTCTTGAAGCTAGGGTTTGGTGACTCTTCCTCCATCAAAATCCTCTTTACCCTAATTTGGTAAGAAATCTCAAGGCATAGGTATTTTGTTGGTAAGCATTTCATTTCAGTTATATTTGAATTGTATACTCTCGGTTGTGAGAGGTTTTGCGTGATCCCGGGTTGTGGGATTCACGGTCATCGATTGTTGGTCGTTTGCACTTGTGAGGTTTTCGCAAGTGGTCATATTGGAAATCTTGAGTTAGGGTTTCTAACTCAAGTATCCGGAAGGGATCCGGGTGGTTGGGACGTAGGATCACCGGGAACAAGTCGGGGATACTTGGGTGGATCCGAACCCATTAAACCATTTGTTTGCGTTTGCATTTATTCTTGTTGATCGTTTTTATTCCGCATTGTTGTTTGTTAATTGCACGATAATTAGGAATAACTCTCCCTATTATTTTAAAAGTACTATTCACCCCCCCTCTAGTACATGTGCAGTGGCTTCCTAGGGCACTACAATTGGTATCAGATCCAAGGTTCAAAGCTACACATAGCCAAAGTTCAAAGCTATGACGAACAACGACTACAACGTCTTCAAGAACAGTGATGGAGCCTCTTCAGTTATGGAAGGACTGTCCTCCGTCAGGCCTCCACACTTCAACGGTACCAACTACGGGTACTGGAAATGCCGGATGCAAATTTTCCTCTGGAGCGCTTCACTATGGAGAGCCACCATGAAGGAGTATGTCAAGCCTTCCGAAGAAGATTTTGCGAAGTGGACTCCCGCGGAGGTCGCCGCGGAAGTAGCCAATGCCAAGGCAATGAATGCCTTGAATTGTGCGTTGGAGCCCGAGGACTTCAACAAGATATGCACATGTAAGAGTGCATATCAAATATGGAACCAACTCCTCATATTGCACGAAGGATCGAGTACGGTAAAAGATTTTAAACTCGTCGTTGCTAATAAAGAATTTGAGTTGTTTCATATGGAGCAGGGCGAAACCATGAAGGAATATTACGCTCGCTTCGTGGATATATCAAACGACTTGGAAGCTCTTGGGAAGGTCTATACCCAAAAGGAGAAAGTCGCGAAGATTATCGACGGTCTTCCATCATGTTGGGAAAAGCGTACCTTCGCCATCGAGGAAGGTAATGACATGAATAAATATACCGTCGTACAACTAACGGGTACCTTGTTGTCTTACGAGGTACGCAAGGATAGTAAGATCCGAATGAAGGAAAAGATGAAAGCGTACTTGAAGCAAGATGAGCCAAAGAGAAAGGCGATTGCCTTCAAGGTCGCTCCATCTACCGATGATGAAGAATCGGAAGACGAATTGGACATGGAATCCATTGCCCGTATGGCAAGGAAGTTCGATCGATTCCTCCGAGAAGGTATATCTTTGAATAAATCTAAAGTTAGTTCGACTAATGCTTCTACTCCCATGTGTTATAAATGCAACAAGCCAGGACACATCAAACCGGATTGTCCTCTGTACAAACACAAGGAGAAGGGGAAAGCATCGAAGTACGACAAGTCGAGAAAGTACAAGAAAGGACTTGTTGGCACATTCACCGACTCCGAAGAGGATTCCTCAAGTGGAGATTCGGATGATGGAAGAGTGGAGAAAGCAAAACTTTGCTTCATGGCTAATGAGGCAAAAGATCGAAAGTCCTCCTTCGATGATAGCGAGGATGAAAGCGAGGATGGTAGCGAGGATGAAAGCGGAGAACCTACTATTGATGAAATGAGGTTAGCAAACCAAGAAATTTGGTCTAAATTTACTAAATTAGTAGATAGATATAATAAGACCAAAGATGAACTTGTTAGCCTCCAAACCTCTCCTAAGTCTACCATCACCAACAATGACACCATTGTTGAGACACTCGCCAATGAGAAAGCAAGTTTGCTTACTCATAATGGCTTGTTGAGAAATGAGGTGAAGAACCTCAAATCTCAACTTGAGCATGTTCATTTTGAGAAATCGGATGAACAAAAGATGGAGGATTTGACGTCTCAAAACTCAACCTTGAGTTTTGAGAATAAGAATCTCAAATCTCGTGTTTATGCACTCACATCGCAAGTATCCACTTTGGATGCTTCGATGCATTCTCTCAAAGAGAAGTATGAGTGCACGTTAGGCCGTATCAATGATTTCAATAGAGGTAAGGGCCATTTGGATAATATCCTAAATGACTTACTTCCGGCCAAACACCACATTGGCTTGGGGTATAAGATGGGAGACTCATCCAAATCGCCTACCACCTTTTTTAGGCCGACATCCGATGCCTCGACGAGTGGGAGCAAACACCCCATTGGTAGTTCTCCTACCAATAGTGCTTGCACTTCGTACACACCCCCGATTGGAAAGAAACCCACTTTGGGTAGACCTCCAAAGAGGGGTCATGCATTTTTGTACTCTCATGCTATGCCACGTAGGAACACACATCCTACTCCACCGGTGCATGCTAATAATGATTTTTATGCTCCGCACCCACGAGCACGTGCGGACACTCATATGAGACACCCACATGCACGTAATCATGCTCATGCACATCCTAATGCTTATGTTCACACATCTAACCCTCATGTGAATGCCTTCTCTCATAATCATCCTCATGCATACACACCTCATGCTTATCCACGTATGTATGCTACACCACATCATGGATCTCATGCTCATCATAATGATATTGCTAGATCTCATGCTCCTAGGCCACATGCACCACATAGAAATCAACCTTTTGTGCATGCAACCACTAGGAAGAGGATTCCCAAAATTTACACTATTTGGGGTCCCAAGAACACTAGCAATCTTGATATGAATGTTTATGTGCAATCCTATATTAATGATGTTATTTTGAATGATGATTATGTTGGAAAGTCAAGTTCCTCTTGGACTTGATTTCCGAATGGTTAGTTCCTTTAACCCTTCAATGCTTGGTACCATGAGCTTATGATCATGTTATGGGTACCAAGGCATATGTTTATAAAATTGATTTTGATTATATTACTTTATGGGTTACAATAATTTTTATTTCGTATTTCAAAATTGTTGTCTAACCCATTGGATCCAAAAGGATTTTTGGATACCAAAATGAAGTTTTCTAGGTTCAATCCACCGTGGGATACCAACCCTACCAACTCCTCGATTTGCGAAGACTTTCATTCAAACGGAGTTGATGGTGCTTAGGTAATGCACCAATGTAGGGGGAGCTTAATGTTGTAAGTATGATATTACATTTGGTATCCATGAGGGTTGAATGCATGCTTGGTTAGAGTCTATGTCTTTACATTGGTATCATTTTGTTTCTCCTAGCATGATAAAATTGTGAATGCCATAAATGCTTTGAAATTCATATCTATTTTTGGTATGACATGTTTTTTAAAAAGGTTATTATGATGATTTTCGTATTACTTTTATCACCTTGTCACTTCTCATCGCACACTTCACTTAGTTTTGATGTGCTTTTACCTTTTTTGTTCATTTTCAATCGATATTGTGTCATTTGATATTCTATGATGTGCACCACTCTTCTGATGGTTCATTCCTTTGTGCACATTTTATGTATGTCTCTGATATTGATTTCGTCGCTCGACGATTTATTTTGATTCAATAGCTTTAGTTGTATGAAAACATAGAATTGTTTTCCATGCACTAAAATAGCTATAAATGTTGATATTGGAGAATAAATTCCTTTCATCAATACGTGAATTTACAATTGGTATTTTGATGACTTCATTTTTCGTTTTTCGACTAAGGTCTCTTTGGCACACCTTTAATATGTTTTGGTATTTTACTTTGGTGTCATTGGACCGAGGTCGTATTCTTCGACTCCCGTGATTCAAGTATTATTTGGCCATGATCTGTTATCATTGACTTCCTCCCGCACTTTTTAGATTATGCCAAAGGGGGAGAGATATAATAATGGCATGTGCTAAATGATAGTTTAGCATGAATCTAATTTGATATGTTAGATTCAGGGGGAGTTAAGAAAATATAAATGTACTTCAAATTCGATAACTGGATTTGTATTTTTAATTTTCTCGCCTGATTGATGCATATGTTTATGGAACTAATGTGTCATCAATGCAGGGGGAGTAAGTAAACTTCATTTAGTACATCATTATTGATTATTATTTATGTTGGTTTGTCATCACCAAAAAGGGGGAGAATGTTGAGTATTGGACTCCCCGTATTTGGTTTTTGATGATGAGCAAACATAAATAAATCATGAACTAACAATTTGTGAGCGCAGTTATGGAGATCATCGCCAAATTCACGAGAACACTCAAAGCGACATCTTAAGACTTCTCAAAGCTCGTATTCAATGCCTAAAGCTTAGTTGAAGCTTTTGGACCTTTGTTTGGAAGTCATGAAGATTTGATCGAAGCTTTCGAAGACCGTTCCTTAAGGTTTTATTCATAGTATTTTAGCTTCTATTTATAGAATGTTAAGCCTTGAGTAATTCTTACATGTCTATCTTCATATCGCTCATATCTTGGAGCTAGGATTATCTTAGAAGCCATTAGAAACTTTCCCGAAGCCTATCGCTTCTTCCCTCGGCTTCTAGTGCATCTTAGTTGGTTCAAGTAGAGTCACCAACCGACTAGATGACGATCTAGTCGGTAGGCAACTCTTCATGAACCGACTAGATGTCCTAACTCATTTCAGCTCAGCCATGTCGATCAATTAGTCGGTCAAAGAAGGTTCACCGATCGACTAGATGACGATCTAGTCGGTTAGGAATCCTTCTCAGACCGACTAGTTGAGCTTGCCTCTGTACAGCCTGAGTTACTGTTTACAGTTAGTCGATCCAAGAACATTCATCGACCGACTAGTTGTGAAACTAGTCGGTCAGCATTTGTTCTTAGACCGACTAGTGTAACTTGTATTCAGCTTCGTGCATTTCACTCTTAGTCGGTCAAAGAACACTCACCGACCGACTAGTTGGCAAACTAGTCGGTTGGCAAGTCTTCTTAGACCGACTAGTTCATGTTGCCTAGAAATCACTCTTTTGGCTGTCGAGCTGTTAGTCGGTCCATGTTGAATCACCGACCGACTAGTTGATGAACTAGTCGGTCAGTGATCCTTCTTAGACCGACTAGTCTGCTTTAGATTTAGATCCGTTGGAGTTTTGAAAGCGACGTTTCTTTCTCTCTTTTCCCTTGATCCTTTAAATACCTGAAGGGGTTATTTCATAGGATCCAAGGGCTGCTATTTCCAGAGTTCTATTGATTCAAAGAGAAGCTTTCAACTCTCATCTTCAAGCTCTCCCATTCTCAAGAATCTCTCCCTCACTCTTATTCCTCAAGAGAGATTCATTGATTGTAAGCCTTCCAAGCCAAGGGCTTGATTCTAGGTCATCCATCTCATCCCTAGGCTTCCATTGCTGGTCATCTTCTTGAAGCTAGGGTTTGGTGACTCTTCCTCCATCAAAATCCTCTTTGACCTAATTTGGTAAGAAATCTCAAGGCATAGGTATTTTGTTGGTAAGCATTTCATTTCAGTTATATTTGAATTGTATACTCTCGGTTGTGAGAGGTTTTGCGTGATCCCGGGTTGTGGGATTCACGGTCATCGATTGTAGGTCGTTTGCACTTGTGAGGTTTTCGCAAGTGGTCATATTGAAAATCTTGAGTTAGGGTTTCTAACTCAAGTATCCGGAAGGGATCCGGGTGGTTGGGACGTAGGATCACCGGGAACAAGTCGGGAGACTTGGGTGGATCCGAACCCATTAAACCATTTGTTTGCGTTTGCATTTATTCTTGTTGATCGTTGTTATTCCGCATTGTTGTTTGTTAATTGCACGATAATTAGGAATAACTCTCCCTATTATTTTAAAAGTACTATTCACCCCCCCTCTAGTACATGTGCAGTGGCTTCCTAGGGCACTACAGATTCTCCTCCTCCAGGAATTCGACTTGGAGATCAAGGACAAGAAAGTAGCAGAGAATGTCGTTGCCGACCACTTATCCAGGTTGCCTACCCTCGATCCGGATGCTACTCCTATTGACGACTCTCTTCCTGACGAGCATCTTTTCTCTGTCTCTTCTGTTTGGACTCCATGGTACGCCGCCATCGCCAATTATCTAACATGCATCATCGTCCCCCCACAATTTGAGCTATCAGCAGAAGAAGAAATTCTTTCACGAGGTCAGGAAATTTTATTGGGACGACCCTTATTTGTACACGACCTGCAACGATGGGGTGATACGAAGATGTGTTCCCGAAACAGAAGCAACCTCCATAATTTCTTATTGCCATGATCAACAGTGTGGAGGCCATGCGAGTGCTTACAAGACCACGACGAAGATCCTCCAGAGTGGATTCTATTGTCCGACTCTTTTCAAGGACATATACACTTATGTCCAGGCCTGCGACAAATGCCAAAGGACGGGAAACATCTCCAAGAGGAACGAAATGCCTCAGCATTACATTCTGGAAGTCGAGATCTTCGATTTCTGTGGAGTTGACTTCATGGGGCCGTTTCCCTCGTCCTCAGGAAATCAGTACATCTTGGTGGCTGTAGGTTACATATCCAAGTGGGTTGAAGTGATAGCTAGCCCCTCTAAGATTCCCGGGTGGTGGCCAGATTCTTTAAAAACAATATTTTCCCGAGATTCGACGTGCCTCGAGTCTTAATCAGTGACGGAGGGAGCCACTTCATAGAGAAGAAATTCGAAGCTCTTATGAAGAAGTACGGAGTGCAGCATCGAATCGGACGTGCCTATCACCCGCAAACAAGCGGCCAGGTGGAAGTTTCAAACAGAGGGATAAAGAGCATACATAAGAAGACCGTGGCTAACTCTAGGAAGGATTGGTCATCGAAACTTTCTGACACGCTTCTGGGCCTACAGGATTGCTTTCAAGACTCCAATCGACACAACCCCTTACCAACTTGTCTACGGGAAGGCATGTCATCTTCCTGTGGAATTGGAGCACAAGGCGTATTGGGCCGCCAAGAATTTGAATTTTGACGCCAAGGAGGCAGGAAGACACCGACTGCTACAACTGAGTGAGCTTGACAAGATCACGCTCAACGCCTACGAAAATGCCTGGATCTACAAAGAGAAGTTGAAGCGGTGGCACGACAAGTGCATATTGAAGAAAGAATTCAAGGAAGGAGACTTAGTTCTCCTATTTAATTCGAGACTGAGGCTTTTTCCTGGAAAGCTCAAGTCAAGGTGGTCAGGACCATACCAAGTCACCAAGGTTTTCCTACACGGAGCGATTGAGATAATGGGAAGAGATGAACCGTTCAAGGTCAATGGGCAGCGTTTGAAACATTATGTGATCATCGACCCCGAAATCTATCCTCTTGGAATTTCAACGACCGATGGCTCACCTTCAAATCCTCCGGATCCGAATTAACCACAAAATGAGGAGTCGAGCTACTGACTTTAACCAAGCACTTCATGGGAGGCAACCCATGTTCTAAACTTTTATCATATCTCTATTTAGAATTAGTCTACAAATTTTTAGGGAATAAATACTGCTATGAGGATCTTTATCAGGAAATTTAGTTGATTTTTGTATATGTGCAGCAAATTGTCCTCAACCGATCGGGTGACGAATCAACCGATCGGGTGAGCCGTATCTGAAGATGGGATGTATCAGCGCATCAGCGAACCGATCGGGTGGCATATGAGGCTGACCGGGTGGAAGATCGGGCAAAAACAGCAAGGCTCTCGGGAAATTTCGAAGTTAAATCAACCGATCAGTTGAAGACAAGCTGTGATCGGATGGAAGACTGGATGAAATAACAGTGCTCTCGGAAAAATTAGGAAGCGGCCAACCGATCGGGTGAAGTCTCACCTGATCGGTTCACCTGTAGGTGTTGATTCACAAGAAGTTTTCGAAAATAACCCAACCGATCAGGTGAAATCTCACCCGATCGGTTCGCCTTACCCTTTATATATTCTACCCCTCACCCGACCTTATTCACCCGACTTTCGAACTTCCAGTCGCACGATCCATCTCTCCATCTTCCAAATTGACCTCCTCCATCAATCCTTCCACCCTTAAGACCATACCCCCACCTTTTCCCACACTCACCCACCATCAATACCCTTCCCACCAACCACATTCACCCGCAAATCATCCAAACCCTAACCCTAGCACCTAATTTTTGAAATTTCATTTCTTGACGGATCAGTAAGCGGCGGCTCCCCAAATCGCTCCCTTATACGGCGTGGGATCTTTCGGGAGCTTGGACCTGCATCATTGCTGGGTAACCTTTTTTCACTCTTCATATTTCTTTCCTTATATGCAATGTCTTGAATTTGTGTCTACCTGCTTCATCTGATTTATCATCATCATAGACACCCTCTCCTGCTTTGTCATTCTTCCCCACGTCATTACGATGTCTAGGAAGGGAAAGAGACTATCCCATCATCATGGAGACACCCCCTACATGGGCCTTTTCCCCCATCATTGCTGGGCATTAACGCTACTTCTGAAGAGCAATCTGCACGTCTGCACGCCCTGCTTCATCGCCCCATGCGACCTATCCTTTTCACTGATTCCCCCACGCTTGAATATCTCGGACTCTTTAGGGGCGTCGGCAAACTTTTTAACTGCATTGGTTGCGATTTCCTTCTGCGTACCTATGCCCACACAAACTGAAATCTCACACTCGAGTTTCTTAGTTCTCTCAAAGTGTCTGATTGTGGCTTCACTTTCCGCGCTTTCAATGCCAATTTTTCTATGAACTTTGCCGAGCTTAATAATTTGCTTAATTTCCCTCACCTCGATCGTCATGTTGAATGTTCAACTCATGATCGGTCTGATATCTTCTCTTACTTTCAGGACGATGGTGTTTGGCAACGGTTCACCTGGTATACCACCTTTCCATCGGGGGCACTTGCCTCCCACATCATACATCCATGTTACCTTTTCACCCATTGTCTCCTTGCCAACACCATCTTTTCATGCGTAGATGTTTCCACGGAGTCTCGAGATGAGCTTTTCTTTCTTTACGCCATGTCCCACGACAGGATCCATGGACATGTCCCTTTGCCCATTAACACCGCCCACTGGATCATCCACGAGATTTTATCTGTTAGCTGCACAACTTCTGGATCTATCTGCTGTGGTGAGATGATCACTCTTATTGTCAGTTGTCTTTTGAGGCTGTGCCAGACCTCCCAATTTTACCAGGACGTAGCCGTATCGATCGCGACCACTTGATCGATATCGGTATGATCACTCCTTTCGGTGAGGAACGTGCAGTCTACCTCTATAGTCATGACAATACTCCATTTGCCATCCTCCCACCATCATCTTCTGAGCAACTCCCCATTCGAATTTTCCATTTACCGTGGGAGTTCTACATGGATCCTTGTATGCCACACTCGTACATTTTCCACCTTTGGAACCCCCCGATTGGCACCCGTGTGTCGGTTCACCCGGTGCCATCATTATCCACCACGATCCACCAATAAATTTCGACCTACCAGTGCTCCAGCCGGTTGCCCCTCCTTCCCCTGTCGACACACCCTTCCCTTCATCTTCACAGGATTCTTTCGTCCACTACTCCCCACCCTCCTCACCATCTCCTTACCATTATACCGACATTAGCTCAGATTGACTTCCCCTAGCATATTTCTGCATCATCATGATCATATCATATTGCTAGCATTGTCATGTTCAGCTTGGGGGAATCGATCTTTGTGTGTTTTGTCATGTGATGTTGTTGTGGTGTGCCTGTTTATATGTGTCATTTGGATGTGCTTTTCTATCTTTTATTTTGTGTGTTTCTTTTTCCTTCTTTTTATTTTTATTTCGTTAGTGTGTTTTTCACGTTTTTCACATTCTTGTGTCGATGCACACTTCCCCCCATATTCTTTGTCCTTCAGTATTTACTATTATTGCATTGAGGGCAATACAAGTTTTGGCTTAGGGGAGTCGCACTTTGTGCGTCAGGTGTATCTTTTTCTTCGTTTTTAGCCGTTTTTCTTCGTGTTTTTCTTTTTCTTCTCTTCTTTTTATTCTCCCTCTCCTAGAGATGACCCCATATGATGAATTGCCTCAAAACCATACACACACCTAGCACGGCTACGATTGTCACTTTCACTAACCCTAGGAAGCCGAGTCATATTGCATTTCATGCTTCGTGGGTTCACTTTTCTTTTGTGTGAGTTGTTTGTCGTAACTAGCTAGTGGTGTGCTTCTACTTTGTGATTTTGATTTATATACCTATCCTTGGTCGACCCCTAGATTATCATGCTTCGATTTGAATATGTGGTATTTGCCTCTACTGTCTGCTTCTATATGCATGGAATATATATATATATCGTATACTTCAATTCGCATGTGTTGGGATTCCACAAATAGGACTAGGATAACCCATTTAGCTTATGCTCTGATTTGCGAGAAATATCTCCTTTGCCCAAGTGTTTAGATTCCGATTTCTTTTTTTAGTTTACTTGGTGCAAATCCCCTCGTCCTGTACCGTTCTCCCACTTGGGAGAGTACACAAATGTATAGCCCAAAAATCCAAAAATCCAAAAAAGGGGAGAAAAGAAAAACCCAAAAAAAAAGAAAAGAGAAAAGAAAAAATATGTATAGCCAAAAATAAAAAAAATACCCAAAATCCAAAAAAAATTCCAATGTGAATATTTTTCCTATATACCGAGAATAAAGGGAAGGCGAGAGTTTGCACTTAGTATTCTACTCCACACCTTCTCAACCTCCATCATTTTCGAAAATACTTGGCATAGGAACTTTCTAGCGATTATCTAGGCGATAGTGTGGTGATTTCCTAGTCCCTAGCTGTGGAGTCCCTGACGCGTGATACGCTTCAATGCTTTTACTGTTCTCATGCATGTTTGAGCTATTTATTCACCGCTTATTCGAATTGAATCGATATTTGGGTTATTCCTTGGGTATGTGTATATAGAGCTTTATTGCACAATGTAGATAGTAACACCGTTTACTAGCACACGACCACACTCACTCGCGCTTCACCGCGTGGGCCCACGACACTTGTTTGGACTCAAATTTCTCGGTTTAATGATGTGTTTTATCGCATGCTTTCTTAGTGTGGTGTGTTTGATTTTGTGGCTCTGACGGGCGATTTAGGATTTTGTTTTCTTTTTCTGTTTCTCTCTATTTTTCACTCTGAGCTCCTACTCTCACTCATCTTTCTCGAGGACGAGGAAGGGTTCAGCTTGGGGGATTTTGACGTGCGTTTTATTTTATATATTCACGCATGTCTTCTTCCTGATTCTCCGTCGTTTTCCGTTGTTTCATATCCGTTCTTTTGTGTTTTTTGTATCTTTTCACTTTCTCCGTGTTTTTATGCAAATGCAGGAGTTTCCAGCGTTGGGGATACTCAAAGCAGATATCACGAGTCCCCCGGAGCAACGGGAGGAGTCACGCGCGATCCTGGGGGCCAAACGGAGAAGAAATCCATGTATCAGCCCCAACCGATCGGTTGGACAGAGCCAACCGATCGGTTGGACAGAGCCAACCGATCGGTTGGTGCACGTGTATCCGACCAGGACAGGAGCTGAAGAGAAGAGCAGCTCACCCGATCGATTCGCTGATCGGGTAAGATCGACAGAGCTCTATGTCTTTTTGGGCTTAATTCCAACCGATCGGGTGACATCTCACCTGATCGGTTCATCTGTAGCCGCATTTCTCAAGGTGACTAACCGACGGCGCCACCCGCTCAGCTCACAGACCGGTTGAAGCTTCTGAAGCCCGATGGCCAAAGCGACCGTCAGCTCACCCGATCGGTTGATGCTTCAACCGATCGGGTGACCTCATTTTCTATATATAGTTGACCTAGGTTTTCAGAAACGAGATCCCTTTTTTTATTTTCTGTTTTTGGGACTTGTGACAGCTGGAATTTTCTCTTGTTTTGTAAGTCTTCTGATTGTTCTGAAACTTTAATATTGTATTAATACCATTGCTAGCAACTCTTTTCTATTGCCTGATCATGATTTCAATCGTTGAATTTCGTTTAGATTGCATTTTTGCCATGAATTGTGAGTAGTTCCCTAATCTGGGATTTTGGTGGAAACCCCTTCGTGAGTTCTCCCTAGAACGACCATTGGAATAGGATTTCGATAGAGTTTAGGAATTTAGATGGTTACGCGGGGTGTTTCATTATCATTGGTGGGAGAAAGACCACCTCTGACCGTCATGCCAAGGGGGAATAAAATTGGCGTTTGACTCCCTAGCCACAGCTCACACCCCTAACGTAGACATTGAACCCTAGCGCGTGGGAACGGCAGGATGAGATGTTGGGAGTAATCGTTGCGAGCTTAGTGCTCCCGGAGTTGGTCGATGTCAATGGACATGGGAATGTCCACCGACTGAACTCGGGTAGTCCTAGCGTATCATACTGGGCATCGACCGGAATATCGGGCCCATGGGATGCAGGTATCACTCTTAGAGGCAACGTCTCACCATTAAACCCTAAAATCCAATCGTTATCCTATCCGTCGGTCGTAATAGAGAGGGCACACGATAGGGTGGAAACCAAAGTCCTAGGTTTCCTTTTATATATTACATCCTTTGTATTTCCATTCGTGACAACCTACCCATTGTTCGGGCTAACTCACCCATCGGGTGAACCGATTCCTACCTGACAACAAGCACAACACATACCTCCCTGAGTTCGACCCCCAAAGCCACACTACAACACCATGCGCTTGCGGTTAAAATTTTTTAAATCTGGTATCCCCGATCCCATTGCCTATAAAGCCAAATCTAGGGGACGTCAGGTGGGCTTTTACGGAATTTTTTTGAAGCTGTTTGCTGGCTTATTATTTAAAGGGCCTTATAGGGAGAAATTTGCAGAAATTTGCAACACTTAAGAAAAACTATAAGAGAAGAATTTCATCTACTTTCAAAGCTTGGATTTCTAAGACCTAATTTTTCTTGAAGCTAAAAGTTTCAATTTCTTTTAAGCTTTTAAGCTCTATATTGCCTTGCTAATTTTGTGTTCTTCTTATGGCTTAACTTGACTTTTATAGGAACACAAATTAGAGAACTTTGGCCTCCTTATGTCAGTCTCTATTTATTTAAGATCAAGTTGAAATTTTCCCTTAGCCATAGTACTCACTTTCACATGGCTATATGAATTTGTAATACAACACTTTAATTTCATTTGTGTATCCTCACTTGGTTGGAAGTGAGATTTGTGTTGTTGAGAAAAACCTCACTTATTGAGGTCCTCATTAGGAGGTGGAGATTATTATTGTTGTTGTTGATTGGTAGTGTTGGTTAAGTACCCTGTGAAGTGGCATTGGCAACACTAGCTATAGGAGCTAGGTACTTGGTGTTGGAAATTCCTCGTTTGAAGAATTAGGTGGTGATTGTAAATTGTTGAAAGCACTAGTAAGTGAAGCTAGGAAAGTGTAGTTGGAAGCCCTCATAGGATGCATTTTGTTCGCTTGTTTAAGAGAGTTGGTTAGTGGAAAAATACAAACAAGAGATTAGGGACTGGAGTAGCCCAGGTTGGGTGAACTAGGATAAATTATCTTATGTTTGCGTTTGATTTTCTGTGATTGTTTCGATGCTCAGTTACTTGCAAATTGTGATTAATATTCCGCTGTGCATCACTCTTATTTCATTACAAGTTAATAGATTAATTTATTGGCTAAGAACTTGAGTTAGTAACTCTTTCACAGACTTAGGCTAATTAGAAGGATTAAAATTTCATTTGTGCATTGAATTTTTGAAACACTAATCGCCCCTCTCTAGTGTTTAGTCTGTTATACACAAGATTTCCTACACGTGGCATAAGGCAATCCGTGATTCTAACATAACACGCTTTTTCTAGGGGTTTCTCCTGTATTTTGGTGGCTACTTGCTTTCCTTTTGAAGACTCTTTGTTGGATTTCGTTTGCAATCAAGGATTGGTGCTTGTGGATTCCATTTTGTTCTTTAATTTAGTAATGTTGGAATAATATGAAGGTGTAGGCTAATGGTTGATACCATAGCCACATATATATTGATAATAGGAGGAGTTACAAGTATAGGATCCCTAGAGACACCCACTTAGTAGTGGGTGTAATGGTGGATGTAAGTGGGGGGAGACCAAAGGTCTCCCCCATTTATAACACTCCCCCTCATCCATCCATTCTTAGCATATGAATTCTTCAGGATCCAATACGCTAATATGGGGTGGATATTGCTGGATCCAGAGTTATCGTGTTTTGCCTCGTTAAAACCTTTTCTGTGGAAAACACAGTGGGAAAAACCAACAGCTTAAGGAAAAACAGTACAATACACAAGTGACTCTCCCTGATCCATACAAGCTTTAGGCTTGTAGGTCTTTCGGCTGTCGCATCTATATATCTTTTACAAGCTTTCTAAATGTACATCTAGGCAAAGCCTTAGTAAACAGATCGGCTAAATTATTACAAGACTGAATCTGCCGTACTTCAAACTGCTTCTGCTCCTGCATCTCGTGAGTCCATATGAACTTGGGAGAGATGTGATTCGTCCTATCACCCTTGATGTAACCAGCTTGTAGTTGAGCTATACAAGCTACATTATCTTCAAATAATATGGTTGGCTCAAGGTCGTCTGTCTTCAAGCCGGTCGTCATTAGAATGTGATGAATGACTGAACAAAGCCAGACACATTCTCTGCTAGCTTCATGGAATGCCAGGAGCTCTGAGTGGTTGGATGAGACTGTTGTGGTGGTTTGCTTCACAGATTTCCAAGAGATGGCCGTACCACCGAAGGTGAACACAAAACTAGTCTGTGATTTCTCGGTGTATGGATTAGACCTGTAACCTGCATCTACATAACCAATCAAAGTGGAAGATCTACATTTTGGGAAGTATAATCCCAGGTCAACTGACCCTTGGAGGTAGCGCAGAAGCTTCTTCACTCCGTTCCAGTGGGGCTTTTGGGCCCTGAATTGTATCTGGCTTGTAGGTTGATTGCGAAAACTATGTCGAGACACATGCAGTTTGCCAGATATAGTAGTGCTCCAAATGACACTAAGGTAAGGTACTTCAGGACATAATGTTTCCTCCTCCTCTTCTAGCGGCCGGAAGGGGTCTTTATGTACATCCAAAGATCTAACGACCATTGGTGTACTTAGAGGATGGTACTTATCCATATTGAAATTTTTAAGTAATTTCCTTGTGTTTATGGATTGGTGTAACAGGATTCCTTCGCTAAGGTGTTCTATCTGTAAGCCAAGACAAAATTTAGTCTTACCTAATTCTTTCATTTCAAAAGTTAGTTTGAGGCTTGCAGATATATCATCAATCTCTGCAGGAGATCCGATGAGGTTTAAGTCGTCTACATAGACAGCTATTAATACGAATCACGTTCCCATGGTTTTAATGAAAATACATGGGCAAACTTCATTATTGGTGAAACCTTATTGAACAAGGAAATCACTCAGTCTGTTATACGACATTTTTCCCGATTGTTTAAGACCATATAATTATCTTTTAAGCTTAACCGAATAGACGTCCCGAGGTCTATCTTTTATTTTTGTTGGTATTTTGAAACCATTTGGAAGGTTCATATAGATATTTTTATCTATGTTGTCATTTAGATATGCAGTCACAACGTCCATGAGCTGCATTTCTCTGCCTTCCATTGAAGTTAAGCTTATTATCAATCAGAATGTGATCATATGCATAACTGGGGAATATGTATATTCATAATCCATCCCCGGTCATTGGAAAAATCCCTAAGCTACAAGCCGTGCTTTGTAGCGTACGATCTGATTATTGTCATTTATTTTCCTTATGAATACCCACTTGTATCCCACAGATTTTACACCTTTTGGTGTATGCACTACTGGTCCAAAGAATTTGCATTACAAGAGTGAGTACAGCTCTACTCCTATTGCTTCGTTCCACTTTGGCCAATCATCTCTATGTTGCATTCATCTAGAGATCGTCGATCGATATCATCCTCACATTGAGCGATGTGAACATCAATATTGAACGCAAAGTTGACGACGACGACGACAGTGATTTTTCTGTCCAGTACCTCCCCAGTACGCATGAATTTTAATGATATTTCTCATGTATTGTCCTTTTCAGGGACTAAAGGAGGGGAGATGTTACTGGTCCGAGCTCAGCATCATATGGTGAGATATTCTTTATTTCTCCAGGTATTTTCCTCTTGCGAGGGAATTTATCCTTGAAGCCAGGCGGTCGTCCTCTTTTAATTTGAGGTACGGCCCATTCTGCTGTCGGTGAATTGCACAAATCATTGGGGATGTCAATCCTAGCTGGCGTATTGGCAGCAGAGACGTGTGATCTGATAATCTTTTGGTTATCCGGGAATTTATCCGGTAGTAGATGTACTGTATTCTGAATGTGAAGGATCTTCAAGATCTCATCTTCATACAGATTAGTATGCAGATCATAATGAGACAAAGACTTAGTGTCCCAAGAAATGGTCTCTAAAGCTTCAGGCTTCTTAATTTGTGAGCCTAGTATGGGAAAAGAATTATATAAATATGCATTTATCAGTACCATAAAGTATCGAAATGAAAAACTTGATTGGTGAATTGGCCCACAAATGTCTCCATGTATTCTCTCTAAGAAGCCAGGAGACTCAAACCCCACTTTCAGGTGGGATGGTCTCGTGATTAATTTTACCCTTAGAACAGGGGGGACAAGGAAATATCACCCTTTTGAAGAATCTTCAGGTTCTTCAAATTATGTCTACGGGATTGGGTTATGATGCGGTGGATCATTACAGATCCTAGGTGACCTAGTCTATAATGCCAGAGATTGAATTTCGGAGATGTAGAACACTACTGGTGCTCTATTAGATTAGATTCTATAGGTTGGATGTATGTTTGATAAAAGCCCGACGGGAGTCCTTTAAAACATTCTAGGATGGTTTTAATACCATCCTTATGACGAATAACATACAATTATTCAACACTATTTGAAATTTTCAGTTTCCAAGTAATATCCATTTAAACGGATGTCCTTGAAAATTAATAGATTGCTGTTTGATATTGGAGAAAGTAAAGCATCTTTTATTATAACTTGTGTTTGGTGTGGGAGCAATAAAATTGCTTCACCTGATCCTTCGATTATTTTATTTAGTCCCGAAATTGTAGTGACGGAACCATTATAATTAATGATGATTTTAAAATAGCATCTATCACGAAGGATCGTGTGCGTGGAGGCAATCCACTAGGCTTTCACACTTCATCTCTAGAAAAGAATGTAAAAATTTTATGAAAAGTAAAACTACATTCGGTTCATAATTAAGATAAAGAAGGACATAATTGAAGATACATTTAAAACATTACTGATAAAGTCTGAAAAGATGACTAAATTTGCTTTAGTCAAGGAGGTCGTCATTCTCGAAATCCTCGGTGTTGAACCGAATTGGAGGCTGTATGTCCACCAGAGATGTTTCTGCGGAATGCTTCAGGCTTACCATATACAAATCTTGGAGGTGGCGTTGAGTACAACAGACCTTGTACCAATGTCCATTTTTTCTGTGGCATTTGACTTCCCATTTTTTATTGGGAGCAGACGTCTGGTCAGAGGTATTCATTTTCCACGTATTCTTTTTCTTCCCCTTATTATTGTTGTTCTGGGGAGAAGCTCTAGTCTGCTTCTTCGCAGCTTTTCCTTTGTTGAATTTCATTTGTGCTTGTTCTTCATCTTCTAGAAAGAAACTGTGTGAGCTGCAGGGAGAGGAGCAGAGCCAGCAGGGCGTAGGTTATTAGTGGACAGTTGGAGGTCTCTGTTGTTCTCTACCATAAGAAGGCAGGAGAGTAAATTAGAGTACCTCATGAACTTGCGTTCACGATACTGTTGCATGATAATATCATCCTTCTCATGGAAGGATGTATATGTTTTCTCACGCATGTGGGTTTCCGAGACTTCTTCACCACACAACTTCAGGCGTGAGGTGATGTTATGGAGAGCTGAGTTATACTCAGCTACGGAGTTGAAGTCCTGAAGTTAGAGATTTTCCCACTTATAACATGCACGATGGAGGATAACATCTTTCTGATGTTTGTACCTTGGGAGGAGTTACATATTGAACATTATTGTGGATTATTATATGGATTGATCACATTATTATTGATTTACTAAATTAATTGCTAGGGTTTAGTCTTGGATTCACTTTGTACTATTTTATCCATTGATTTGCTATAGCACTCTAATTACCGATGTAAAATCGGGGTTTTGGTTTGATACACTTTAATGATAGATTAATTTCTAATGATCTAGGGTTACAATGAGAAATTGGATCCAAGTCAATTAAATCAACTTAATTAGGGTTATCAGCGAGAAATTGGAGCCCTAGTTTAGAGATCCTTGACTTTGATCCGAGTTCATCCATGAAAAATAGCGAGAACAAGGGTTGGGAATTAGTTCAAAAATCTCACCCAATGCATTAATTTGATAAACTGACGTTTGAGATAAATCTTATAATTAATTCATAATAATGGGGATACTTAGCCATAGCACCCTCTCATCTTGATAAACTCTTAGTTTAATTCTCACCGTCTAATTGGATTCTCGTAGCTATTTATAATCCTTAATTGATTAGTCCTTAATCCATCACCTCTGTGAGTTTGACCCATTTTCTACGACTACCCGTGCACGTGTGGTATTATTAAAACAACACAACAATTTTTTGGCACCGTTGCTAGGAAGGCAATCAAATTAATATTGAATTAATATTGGATTTATTAGTCTACTCTTTTCTTCTTTTTCTTTTACCATTACTCTTATTCAAATGTCATCTCTCTCAGTCTCTTTTCTTCTTACATGCGCATGGAAACTTGGAGCTTAGAGGATTGGGTCCTTTTTAATCCTGAGATAGAACCTACCGCTTGTTGGTTCGTGATCTAAACCCGGGGGGTGGGGTGAATAGGCTTATAAAACTTCTTATTGAATACAAAAAATGGCCTACTTAATCAAACAATCACAGAGCAAATATAGCGTAGTTATAATAAAGCGGTAGCAGACATAGAGTGCACACGATAGTTACCCTGTTTCTGTCGCCCCCGACCAACTCCAGCTCCAAAGTAATCACTAGAATAATACTATCAAGATACAAACTATAAAGAACTTTGTGCCCCAACACTCAGCTCTCTAAGTCTTGTATCTCACTCCCCAAAGTGTCGAACAATACTACTCTCCCGAAAACTTTCCTTTGACTAGACCAACCAGTCAAGAGCTCAAAATACCCAAATACGAAAAGTGAAAACAAATACAAGGATATACCAAATGATCAAATATAAATAAGATAGAGGGTTCAGAGCACTCAGTTTGTGATGGTTTTGTAGTCTCTGTGGATCAGCACGTCGTCAGCTATGTTCTGACACAAATGGTATCTCGATCTGACCCCTGGATCTCAAGTTATCACCCTTTGAATATGATTGTCCAAATGTTCCTTGAAGTTGTCTGTATGTATAGCAATCTTGGTTCTGTGTGATCTTGCTGAGAGTTGTGTGCAAAAATAAACCTCCAAGTCATAATACACATTCAGCATGTGGGGCAGGGGACTATGCTTTTGAGAAGCTAACGACAACATGATGCATTTGCCTTGTACACAGATTGATGTAGCAGGGTGAAGGTGGACGTTGCTTGTTGTCTGATGGAGAGGCCTGCAGATATCAAGGCAATGGACTTTTGTTGAGGTCTTGCTTACAGCAATTGGATTCAAGCTTGGATGCGCATGATGCAATGTAGTAATTGGCAGTAATGAGATCTCCACGGCAACATGCAGATGATTTGGCAGATGTGTCTTCACGGCAAGCAATGTCAGTGAGGTTCATAGCATCTAGATGAATCAAGGAAGCAATGAAGAGGATGCCATGGTGTCTCAGGCTCGCTCGTTGCAGCAGCATGGGGGTGTCCTTGAATATGCTCACGGCTGCAATTTTAAGTCAGAGGTTGTCGCAGCTTGTTACGAGGTTTCCAATGATGGAGGATGTGGCTTGAAGAGGCAGCGATGAGGATGATGGAAGCCAGCAGCACGTAGTTTCTCGATGGATGCAAGGTGATCTCCATGACAGTAAATAGAGTCTCGATAGCAACGAGAACTCGGCATCAATGAGTCTTCTCTGGGGATGCCGCAGCTTGCAGCTGTGCATGGTGTTCCTCCATGGCTTGGATGATAAGATGATGAAGGAGACTTGGAGACTTGCTTGGCTTGAGATTAACGCAGCTTGGATGTGGATTGAAGCTTCATGTAAACGTTTTTGGCCTTGAAGAGATGAAGCCTGTGGCTAGGGTTTGAAGGAGTGAGGAACGTCACTACTACATAACCGGCTTTCAGCCACGGACAAATCCATGGTTGAAAGCCAGGATTCTGTGGCTGAAACATTACGGCCACGGAAAAAAATTCTATGGCCGATACCGTAGTCGCTAATACCCCATTTACCCACAAACTTTTCCGTGGCCGATAATCTTCCATGGGTTAACGCCCATGGATGTCCGTGGCCAATACTCCAAATAAAAAACAATTTAAAAGTATCTGCCATGGACAAATCCAAGGCAGACACCTATTTAAGGCCACGACAAATTTCATGGGCGATATGTATAGGCCATGGATACTAGGCACGAAGCTGATGTAATCCGTGCACACAAACCGTGGGCGAAAACTATCAGCCACGTAATTTTCTGTGGCCTTAAATAGGTATCATCCACAGATTTGTCCGTGGCCGTTGCGTATTGGCCACAGATTTTATGCACGAAATTGTCAATTTCGTGCACTTAATCCGTGGCCAATACGTAATGGCCACGGACTTTTCCGTGGGCATATTGTGCTATCAGCCACGGATTTGTCCGTTGCTGATAGTATAAATTGCTTTTTTAAAAAATTGCAGTATTTTCGTTATATAATTTACAATATTTTATAACAAATATGTACCTATATATACAACAAAATAAATAAAACAAATATTAAAAAGGAAATGCAAACATTTAATGATAACAATGCATCAAATAAAATATATTATACGTACATAGCCAACAGCCGTAGTTTAAAATTATGTTTATGCCAACATTAAAAAAATAAAATCCTAATACCCTACAATGCCAATGCCATCGCTGCATCCCCATGATTGCACCATCGCTATCGATCGCCTCGCCATCGCCATCATCCAACGCCTCCATCGTCGCCATCGCCACCAAGCCCTCTATATACCGCCATCGTCGCCATCGCCATCGCCACTATCCATCGCCACCGTCACCATCGCCCCCAATCCCTCTCACCTCGACATCTTCATCGCCACCCTCATGTCCTGAAGGACCTCCATCGCCAATCCCGCCCTCGCCATGTTGACCCTACCAAAAAATATTGTGTTAGACGGTAAAACAAATAAAATAATCAACGAGGATAAAAAGAAACACTTATAAAATTTAAGTTTGACAAGTAACGCTTCAAAATTTGAGTTTGCCCATAAAACAAGCGTGTAATCGAGTGCATGTGTGACCCGACCAAAAGCAAAGGTCACGCGCGAGCTCTGGGCATATTCTGCCCAGAGCTCTGGGCAGATTCTGCTCAGAAAATTGGGCAGAATTCTGCCCAGTATATGGGCAGAGTATGCCCAGAAAACTCAACAGAAGTCTGCCCAGTTTTCTGGGCAGAAGTCTTCTTAGTTCACTCCCTCCATTGCTCCATCCCTCCCTCCATCCCTTCCTCTCACGCTCTCTTAAACCCTAACACTAGGGTTCAAAACGATTGGAGGAGGAGACGAAATCCTAACCCTAAATTCCTAAAGTTTACAGAAGGAGAGAGGAGAGGATTTCATCCACTTCCAAGAGGTAGGACTCCATACTTGTGAGATGAATTTTAGTGTGGGAATGTTGTAGGAGTTTTACCATTAAGTTATGTGAAAGTTGGAATTTTTAGTTGAGATTAATGTTAAACCAATAAAATGTAAACGTGCAAATGCATCCAATAAAATGCAAGTTGACTAATACCCATTTTGTAAACTACTTAGAAATACCCACAGTTAGTGCAAGCTTTGTTGTTCCATTATATCACCCTAATAGAGTTAAATGCAATTCCCTCAATGTTGTGTGCTAGTCTACTTAATTTAAATGCTAATAAATGATAGTGAAACTCCACTCTGCGACTCATTCTAACCTTAACACTAACACTAACCCTAGCCTTAAAGCATAGCCCATCTTGATATACACATTCCAGAAGCTAGGTTGTCACGCCCCGCTTCCCATTATGCTTGGAAGCGAGGACGCAAGCGGGTCCGCATGTGCAAGTAAGTAGGATGTACTTTTTCTTTTCTTTCCTACTTGACTTAACACAATAAACGTCTGTATGAAATTTTTGCAGGTACTTGCATGCATACTCAGAAACAACACAGATAAGCAAAAATTTTATTCTTACAATCTCAACATCTCAAACTAAATTACAACAATGAAGGAAAAGAAGATTGGGTCTTGATCCATACAACAAATGTAAAAGAATACAATAATAGTTCACAGATTTAACAACACCTGGTCCTCTTCCATCTACTAAAACTACCGGAAATGTTTCAAAAAATGTAGGCATACGACGTACAAAAAGCTCACGCCCTTCTTTATCTCTAAAGACGGGGTGCCCTCACCATCCAACAGCTATTCCATCCCCACTGTCCATCGAGCCCGCTCTGAATAATCCCCCCTTTTCCAGATTATTACCAATGTAATCATAAAAAGCTAATTTTTCGGGAATTTTAGACAAAGCTTCCGATAAACTCAGATTCTCGGCTAGTCCGGCACCAACTCTTCGATATATTTCTTGCTAGAAGTATCCCTGATCCCACTGATAACGAGTGGGACCAAATAACTCGAATGGGGTAGTTGCATTCTGCTACCTCAACAAGTCCTCCTGGCACTTTAGCTCGTGATTTGACATACATTCCAAAAACACGAATGTATGTCAGCAAGGGTCTGCAAGTGAAAGTAAGAAGACCCAAGGCAAGGTGTACGAGTAATAAATAATTCTGAAGCACTAACTGTTTTATACAAGATGGTAGCAGCATAGTTTTAAACATGTCAGTTTAAGGCTAGGTAAGGTAAGGTACTTCTAGCATGGCAGTTCTAAGCATTTTTAAAGTAAAGTAATGAGCATGGCATTTAATATAAACATGGCAGTTGATAATATGCGACAGCATGACAACTTTATATAAGCATGGCAGGAATGTAAAGAAAGTGCAAGAAAGTAAACGTGATATGGCAACAGCCGTATTGTGTGCTACTGGCTACAAGACAAGACAACACAAGACAAGACCATGTGTGTCACGAAGGGTTCATGCCTTACGGTTAGAGGGCGGCCAAACCCTCTAAACCGTGTGACCGCTCAACCCTACCCCAACCCAAGTGTATAAGACAAGTCTGTACAAGGGATCACTCTCTCTATCTTGGAGAGTGCCTTATTACCCGCAGGTTATCCGTACAAGGGACCACTCTCTTTATCTTGGAGAGTGCCCTATTACCCGCAAGTTGTGTATCCGTACAAGGGATTATCCTCTATATCTTGGAAAGTGCCATATTACCCGCAGGTTATCCGTACCGCCATATACTGGAACATAAGCCAGACTAGTCATATATGACCCGACTGGAACACGAGCCAGACTAGTCATATATAACTGACGGGAGTAGTCAAATCAAATCAAATACACGAATTTACGAATCCAAGATGTCATGATGTTCCATTTCTTCAATCAAGTCTGTTCAAACATTTCATGTCATTTACATAGTATTATCAAGTTACTTAATAGGGTCCACACACGCACGCACAGAAAATGCATAGTATTATCAAGTTACTTAATTGTGTAAATTCGCATACTTGCTTGATTTGACGATTTCGGGTGTCCAGGTGGTCCTAATGGAAAATGTGTGTGCGAATATACCGTGGAGCATCTGGTCATGTCAATTTCAGCATTTATCCTGAATTACCACACCCTAAAACAATTTAAACAACGAATTTATAAGGGTTGTTTATTAATCAGGCTGTAATCAACTATTTTTCGTTATTTATTCTTGAATATTAAACATGCGATATTTTATGTCAATGTGTCACAAATTAAGTATGGGTCGTCATGGTATTTTTAGTGAGTGTCATGTCACGGGTCAAATTCTTGTTATTCAGCTTTAAGTGAAAAAGACGATTTAACATTTAAACTTCAAAAATTCGTAACAAAATTGTACACTTGCCTGATTTTGATGAACTTGGTGTTGTTGGGGTCGTCTCGACGAGCACTACGCTATGGTGTGATCGGTTCTCTAGTTTGATTAAACATATAACATGATTAGGTCCTTTCTGACATGTTAAAATAAATAAAACGATTCCTACGACGTCTAATAATCTGATTTTATTAAGTTATCTACTCTAGGGTGTGTGTTATGATTTAGTAGGGGATAGATCTACTAACCGTTGTGGCAGCAATGTATCAAAAAACAGCGAGGGGCAGTGGCGACGCGGACAGTGGCTGCGTTGCTGCGTTCGCAGGATCTGGAGGTTGGTAGGGAGTTTTGTGGCGGGACTGAGCAGTACGGAGGTCCAAACAGCGGCTGGAGAGCTGATGGCGATAGGTTGCAGCTACTACAGTGATGGGTACATGCGGAGGAAAAGGGAGGAGGAGGTCTGTGGCCTTGAGGGGCTGGTGCGGGCTTTGGAGAGGATGTCGATGGATATGGGAGATGGCATGAGCGCGCACATGGAGAAGGGGAAGGCAGGCGGCCTGTTGCAGGCTGTGGGAATTCGTCGGTGGTCTGTGGAGAGGTGGATAGGGCAGCAGTCGTGTGGTGGCAGCCAGGGTGTTGGCTCCGGGGTGCAAGTCGCTGAGGGCTTGGCGGCCTGGGGAGAGCTGTAGGTGGATGAGGCCAGAGAGGGGGTTGCAGCGCTGGTGGAGGGATATGTGCTGGTCGAAGGGGGAGGGAGGTCGAGACGATGGGTTTGGCAGCGGGCTGAGGGATAGCCTAGGTTAAATATAGGAGGGTGATGAAGTTCATACACGTGAGGCTAGGGTTTAGCTCTAGGTTTCTAATTTGTAGGCTCTGGGCATTGGTTCGCACGTGAGACCTGGGACTGAGTTTTAGGTTAGTACATGCTAGGTTGCTAGGGTTAGCATTTGTAGGGCTGAGTTTAGTTATATAATAATAGGGCTCTAGGGTTCGGGTTCAACATTTGCAGGCTTTTGGGGCTTTAATATTGGAGGATGCGGCCTGGGTTGCTGGGTATATGGTTATAAACTGGGTTCTGTGCAAGAGAACAAGCCTGGGTTATATTGTGGGTTAAAAAATTAGTGAAGCTTGGGTTTGGGTTGTGTACATGAGAGCCCAGGTCTTAGAAATGGGGTTTTATTTTTTTGTTTGGCTTCGGTTGCCTAAGTAATAACCTAGGGTTGGGGTTGGGTTTGAAAATTTGTAGAGCTAGGGTTTAAAGTAGGAAAAATATGGAAAGAGCAATGGAGTAATGGAAATTAGGGTGAGGAATAATAGCTAAATAAAAAGATAAAAGTATCCCATGTTGAATATGGAAAGGAAATTTGAATTCAAAATCAGATTTGAAATATTTGTATTAATGATATTTTAGGATAGTTGATTCAAAAATTAATTATAGCTAATATGATTTTCAGGTGCGCAGCTAATACGAGTACGTATTATGAATACGTAATACATATACGCATTAATTACGGATACAGAAAAAGTATGACAAGGATAGAATACGAATAAGATGCGTATTATCAACATACCGGTCATTACATTCTACACGCCTTAAGAAAAATTCCATTCTCGGAATTTCTTAGGATTTGAGTTCGTTAACCAGATGTTGATAATACTTAAGCATCTCATCGGATTCTTATGAGGTAAACAGTGATCTGAAATACTTCAGACGAAGAAATGAGACATGTAGGAAGTGATGCAAGTGACGAGGTTAAGATTAAATTTCGAAAAGGGGGGTTCAGTTGACTATGCACCATCGATGGCCTTAACCATCAATGGGCAAGCAAATATAGCTAGTGATGACTACCCACGATGTGCAGGGGCAAGGGTGAGTGAATAATAATAAAGTATATATAAATATACTCATAACTGCAACCCCAATATCCTAACATATTGGTTGCTAAACACACGACCTCAATCAAGTGTTCCTAAAATAAATGATCAATTCTCGTCTCGCCACTGAATAATGCTACAACTATAAGCATATCCTAAAACTTAACTATAGTTCCAACATTTTCGTTTGATATGCAATTCATAATTCTTGCCTTAAACAAACAATTATTTATACAAGCAGCCTTTGAAAGAAAACTAACTATCATTAATCAATACCTTTTTCAAATTTACTCACTTCTTCGCTTATCATGTTATTAGGGCAGTAACATTTTCCTGAGAAATCTTTAAGGTACAAACTCCTTTATAACTAAGTTCTCCAAAAACTATACATTCTCATAAGTTGTCTTATCCGTAATATGTCATCCATTGTTCATTGTATAACCTAACTTGTAGCACTATAATTGTGACATTATCCAAATCCAATCTTATAATGATGCTCTTCCAACTACTAATATATGACAACAAGTACAGATACGCCTAGTATACATCACCGTTTACCATCGACAATTGTCCTGCTCCCAACTCATTCTTCATCGTGACAACTCATAAATTTGTTCATCATAACTAACAAATTGTTAAATCACATCTCATCATTTCCTATTGTATCCTATCCTAAGCAATTTAGATCAATCTGCACAACTATCTATTTGTATCAACATATCATATCATTTCTGATATCTTTATCACCCTATCTGTATGGTGAAGTCTTGTTACTTTAAGTACTCTATTCATTATCATTGTCACCATAAATCATATAATACTTACATAGCTACTCTCAGTTGTTACTAACCTGAGTTTCAAATCCGTAATGTACTCGTCTTCTTGTGTACCACTCCTAAAATGAAACTCTATTGAAGCTGTTATACATGGGTATATCCAAAAATGAAATATAACTCTTGAACACATCGTTCTATTTACCACCTTGTAAAGGAATTAATCTAAGTTCTTTGTGTTCATAATCAACTAATTATAACTACACCTTACATCAGCTCAACTACGCTTATCTGTAAATATAATCTCCTAATAATAATCATATCAAATATCCTAACAATATAACGAATAACAAAAATTAACAGCCCTGTAGACGGACTAAATATAGAAGAGAACATTTAAAAGGATTATAACACAAATTTTAAAACTAATCTCGCTAAAGTTGTGATTAAGTAAAGACACACACTAATGTGATAACTAAGAAATAGTGTAGGATACAGAGTTGAATGATGTAACGAATCAAGGTTGCAATGAACGGTTTCAGATGAGGCAGGGATATGGAGATAGCTTGGTTAGGTGGCATAAAATAGTTATGAATGATTAAGTAGGAGAACAGAAGCAATGTGTAAAATATAATAATATCCTTATAATGTATATAAGAGCTAGTCATAACCCGTGCCCGCAGGCACGGTTCAATTAAGATTTTCCCCCGTAATATCTTTGTTCCACAAAAAATTATTCCACGGTCAAAATTGCGCGGAACAACAAATTTGCGTAAAAATATTTAGCGACATGGACGCATTCGGCATGAAACAACAAATTCGACGTGGAACAACAAATTAGTGTAAAAACATTTAGTGGGCGCCTTTAGCGCGGAACAACAAATTAGTTTAAAAAAAATTTCGCGGGCGCCTTCGGCGAAGAATGTACCTAAAGAGAACTAAAGATAACTGCATTCGGCGCGGGCACGGTTCATTTAAAATCATTGTTACTCCAAATATTATTTTCCCTTCCAAAATTTTGGGACATATAATATTCCACTTCACAATTTAAAAGAACAAAAAATTAGCGTTTGCTTTCGGCGCACGCGCGGTCGCCTTCGACGCCTTTAAGATATCCCCTCAAAATATTTGTTCTACCCAAAAATTATTTCCCACTCCAAAATTTAAACGAACAAAAATTTAGCTTCGGCGCTGGCGCCTTCAGCCCCAAATGTATATCCAAACATTACAGTTTATGTCTGCATTGACTTGACTAATAAAGGTTAATACACATCTACATTCACATGCTAATTTCTTTTCCTGTATAACAACATATGATAAGGGTATATGTCAACTTGTCGTCAAACAAATGCCAGATTCAAACGTGTCTTTTAATCGCAACAACCAACATCTAATTTAATTCGATCACGATTAATTGTATTGTATTGCGAACTGTGGCTAAAGCGAGAATGTGTCGTATGTTCTGTTTTGGGCATCTGAATGAAAATTGACTCTTGATCGACTCAATGTTTAATTTCTAAACCGTGCTCATGTTTGGTTAGTGTTAATTCTTTTGAAATTTGAAAATATGCACAGGTCATTAATTTACATGCAAAATTATGAATAGAAGTATACGCGTCCTACTGTTTACCACCAGAAACTCACCAACTAAAAAGAAAAGGCTAGGCACTCACCATTAACTAAGTGATAAAAATTAAATGTTGTTTTAAAAAAATTTGGGAAGAGAAAGATGGTGTTGACATTAATTTCGAGTCTGACACGTGGCTACATATGCTCTGGATGTCAGGGTGGACTGATAAGACATGAGGGGGGAGGAGGAGGAGGGGGAGGAGGGTGGAGAGGGAATTTGATCTCATAATTAATGCATGCATGGCTTGTTCTTGATGCAGCATGACAGAAAAGGGATTAAAATATGAATAAACTTTAAAAAAACAACAAAAGTAGTGAACCAATTATAACCGGATTCTTTGTATGTGGCTCTCCGTAACTTTCGCTGGGCCACTATTAATCTCATAAGAAATTCTACGGTCGTTTTTCATTTTTCAACTTCGGATGATTTTTTTGATCATTAATAGTTAATGGTCGAGGACCACGAACGCAATTTTCGTCAGAAAATTTGAATTAAGATGGAGAAGAGACTTTATTATGACCACAATCAACTGCTCTTTGGTCTTACATAGCAAACCATGTATATTGAGAAGAGACATTTGTTGAATATTGGACTCCCCAGATTTGGTTTTGATGATGAGCAAACATAAATAATCCATGAACTAACAATTTGTGAGCGCAGTTTTGGAGATCGTCGCCAATTTCACGAGAATATTCAAAGCGACATCTCAACACTTTCCAAAGCTCATATTCATGCCTAAAGCTTCGTTGAAGCTCTTGCGATGCTTTGGAAGATATGAAGATTCAATCGAAGCTCTCGAAGACCGTTTATTAAGGTTTTATTTATAGTCTTTTAGCTTCGATATATATAGAATGTTAAGCCTTGAGTATATCTTACGTTTCTATCTTCATTTCGCTCATTTCGTAGCTCTAGGATCCTTGCACAAGTTCATTCTAACTTCCTCGAAGCGTCGCGCTTCGATTCGGATTTGTATGTGCATGTTAGTTGGTACAAGAACAAGTACTGACCGACTAGATGGTGATCTAGTCGGTCGGCAACTGTTCTTAGACCGACTAGTTTGATTCCTTAATTTCTTGGACTTTACTGTTTACTGTTAGTCGGTCTACGTTAACTCACCGACCGACTAGTTTGTGAACTAGTCGGTCAGTGATGCTTCTTTGACCGACTAGTTGTGACTTAATGTTCATCCTAAAATTCTCCTAAGCTACTGTTTACCGTTAGTCGGTCTAAGAATGTTTGATGACCGACTAGTTGACAATCTAGTCGGTCAACTTTTGTTCTTGGACCGACTAAGTCACTTGCTTTCAGACTAAGTCATTTTGCCTCTTAGTCGGTCTACGTTCATTGACTGACCGACTAGGTGTGAAACTAGTCGGTCAGACAGTCTTCTTGGACCGACTAGATTTCTAGGTCTGAAATTCTATCTCTTCTCAGATCTGCTCTTAGTCGGTCCATGCTTTGTGTCTGACCGACTAGTTGATGAACTAGTCGGTCAGTGTTTGTTCTTTGACCGACTAATCCTCACAGATTTCTTTCCGTTGGAGAATGACCTATCTTGTTTTTATGGGACCCTATAAATACGAACCTAGGTCATTTCTATCTTCAATAGAGCTGCCATTAAGAGATTCATTGAGTTCTAAAGAGATAGCCATTCTCCCTCAAATCTAAAGCTCTCTTCCTCACAAGAAACCCATTCTCTCTCATTTCTAGATCTAGAGAGAAGCTTGTTCTTGGTGAGCTCTTCAAGCTATTGCTTGATCCAAGTCTCCAACTCTTTCCTAGGCACCGATTGCTGGTCATTTCCTTGGTGCTAGGTATTGGTGACTTCATCTTCCTCAAATCCTTCATTTCACCATTTGGGTAAGAAAAACTCAAGGTATAGGATTTTGTGGTAAGATTTGTTTATTTCAATATAACTCATTTATATTGCTTGTGATTCTCTCGGTTGTGAGAGAAGGTTGTGATCCCGGGTTGTGGGATTCACGTTTGCTATTGCATGTATTATTTGATCTTGTGAAGGTTTTTCACAAGATATTCATAGTGGAAATCTTGAGTTAGGGTTTCTAACTCAAGTATCCGGAAGGGATCCGGGTGGTTGGGACGTAGGATCACCGGGAACAAGTCGGGGAGACTTGGGTGGATCCGAACCCATTAACATCGTTTGTTAGCATTGTTAATTTTGTGTTGTCATTCAATTTAAGCGTCCGCAAATTGATTTGGTAGTTGTTTGCAATTTAATTTGGAATTATACTCCTTATTATTTTAAAGTACTATTCACCCCCCCCCCCCTCTAGTACTTGTGCAGTAGCTGATAGGGCATTACATTTGGTATCAGAGCCAGATACTCAGCTATGTCTGCCAACGACAACAAGACCGTGCGTCCACCTTCCAACTATGACACCTTCAGGAACCATGAAGGAGCATCTTCGGTGATGGAAGGACATTCCTCTACGAGGCCTCCATTCTTCAACGGTACCAACTACAGGTACTGGAAATGTAGGATGAAAACCTTCCTCCGAAGTGCATCCTTATGGAGGACTACAATGAAGGAGTACACCGAGCCCGAAGAAGAAGACTTTGAGAAATGGACTACCGCGGAGGTCGCCGCGGAGGTAAGCAATGCCAAGGCAATGAACGCCTTGCAATGCGCATTGGAGCCCGAGGACTTCAATAAGATATGCACATGTAAGAGTGCATATCAAATTTGGAACTCCCTCCTCATTCTACATGAAGGGACGAGTCGGGTAAGAGACTCTAAACTCGTAGTCGTAAACAAAGATTACGAAATGTTTCATATGCAACAGGGCGAGAAGATGAAAGAATATTACGCTCGTTTCGTTGACATAATAAACGAGTTAGAGGCCCTCGGCAAGTCCTACACTCAAAAGGAGAAGTGCTCAAAGATTATCGAAGGATTTCCTTCTTCTTGGGAGAAACGCACCTTCGCCATCGAGGAAGGTAATGACATGAACAAATATACCGTAGTTCAACTAATGGGTACTTTAATGTCGTACGAGGTACGCAAGGATAGCAAGCTCAAATTGCAAGAAAAGATGAAGTCTTATCTAAAGCAAGACGAGCCAAAGAAAAAGGCTATTGCCTTCAAAGCCGCTCCATCCACATCTACATCAACCGATGATGAAGACTCAGAAAACGAGTTGGACTTGGAGTCCATGGCACTCATGGCCAAGAAGTTCAACCGTTTCTTCCGAAAAGGTAACTTCAAGACCAAAGGTAAATTTGGTTCTTCTAACGCCTCTTCCTCTCCTTTGTGTTTCAAGTGCAATAAGCCAGGACACATGAAAGCGGAGTGTCCCCTCAATAAGCAAAAGGAGAAGTGGAAGGCGCCAAAGTATGACAAGTCCAAGAAGTACACAAAAGGAAACAAGAAGGGACTTGTCGGAGCTACCTTCACCGACTCCGATGATTCTACAAGCGGTGAGTCGGACGATGAACACGTGCAGCAAGCGCACATGTGTTTCATGGCAAGAGAGGAGCACGATCAAGGATCCTCCTCTTCCGATGATAGTGATGACGAAAGCGATGAGGTATCAATGGATGATCTTAGAAATGCTAACTCTCAACTTTGGTCAAAATACACTAAGTTAGTGAATAGATATACTAAGGTAAAAGATGACCTAGCTAGCATTCAAACATCGCCTAAGAATATCATCACCAACAACGACACCGTTGTTGAAGAGTTAAGAAATGAGATTGTAAATCTCAAATCTAAACTTGAACATGTTAGCATTGAGGATGCGGAAGAACATGAGATAGCGGATTTAACTTCTCAAAACTCGACTTTGAGTATTGAGAACGAGAATCTTAAATCTCGTGTTTATGTGCTCACATCGCAAATATCCACTTTGGATACTTCTTTGCGTTCTCTCAAAGAGAAATATGAGGACACATTGGGCCGAATCAACAAATTCAACAAGGGTAAGGGCCACTTGGATAATATCCTAAAAGATTTACTTCCGGCCAAACACCACATTGGTTTGGGGTATATGATGGGAAATTCATCCAAGTCGGTCACTACTTTTGTTAGGCCAACTTCCGAAGCCTCAACGAGTGGGAGCAAACACTCTATTGGTAGTTCATCTACCAATGGTGCTTCCACCTCGTCCACGCCCTCTTTTGGAAAGAAACCCACTTCGGGTGGACCTCCAAAGAAGGGGCATGCCTACATGTACACCAATAACATGCCACGTAGGAACACACGTCCTACTCCACCGGCTCACACATATGATGATTTTTATGCAACACATTCTCGGGCACGTGCACACCATGTGAGACACCCTCACGCACGTGTTCCCACACATGCATATGTACACCCACCTCATCATATGAATAATTCTCGTCGTGCACCATTCCATCATGTCCCGTATGCCTATCCACAACATGCATCACGTAGAAATCAACGTCGCATGCATGCACCCAATAGGATGATGGCTCCCAAAATTTTCACTATTTGGAGCCCAAAGGACACAAGCATGGACGAAAAACAAATGTATATGAATGCTTATTTTTCGGATATTGTGCATAGTAAGAATTATGTGGGGAAGTCTAAGTCCACTTGGACTTGGCTTCCAAAGGTCTAATCCCTTGGACCCAATGACCTTGGGTACCATGATATGAAAGTTTCTATCTTTAGGTACTCAAGGAAAAGAAAAAGAAGAGGAGCAACAAATTTAAATTTAGCTCCAAAGGGAATTGGATACTCGATAGCGGGTGTTCAAAACACATGACGGGTGACGCTCGATTGCTCTCCGGAGTGGTTCCCATTGCGAATGGAAACCGCGTCGTATTTGGAGGCAACGAGAGCGGAACCATCATAGGTGTTGGTAAAGTCGGTAACCCCTCTAAACCCTTAATTAGTGATGTTTATCTTGTTAGTGGTTTAAATCATAATCATATTTCAATAAGCCAACTTTGTGACAAAGGTTACAAAGTTAGTTTTGCGAAAGGATTGTGTCATATTTTAAGAAAAGATAATGATAAATTATTATTTTCCGGAACTCGTCATAAAGACATTTATATTTTGGATCTTCCGAAGTCATATGAACAATGTCTCGTTGCCAACACAAGTGAACAACACTTATGGCATCGACGCTTTGGACATGTGAACTTTGGAACACTTTATAAGCTTTCGAAATTAAATTCTATTAAAGGTTTTCCGAAGCTTGTTTTTGAAAAGAAAAGTTTTTGTGATTGTTGTCAACGTGGCAAGCTTCCTAAATCTTCATTTAAACCTAAGAAAAGCATCTCTACTAAACGGCCACTAGAGCTATTACATCTAGACTTATTTGGGCCAACTAGAGTAGCTTCCTTAGGAAATGCAAGGTATGGACTTGTCATCGTAGATGACTATTCAAGATTTACTTGGGTATTTTCATTGTGTAATAAAAATGAAGCTTTTGAAAACTTCACAATTTTTGTTAAGAAAGTACAAAATCTCTTAGGAACCACCATTGTCACTATTCGTAGTGATCATGGAGGTGAATTTGAGAATGAGTCTTTTGAGACATTTTGTGATGAAGTTGGTATTACTCACACCTTCTCTTTCCCTCGTGCACCTCCTCAAAATGGTGTAGTTGAGAGAAAGAATAGGACGCTAGTGGAGTGTGCTCGCACTATGCTTGATGATAGCCAACTTGGCCATCAATTTTGGGCGGAAGCGGTACACACCGCTTGCTATGTGTTTAATAGAATACTTTTGAGGCCCGGCACTAAACAAACTTGTTATGAATTATTGTTTGGTAGGTTGCCTCAAGTTAAACATTTTCGTGTTTTTGGTTCGAAATGTTTTATTAAGAACACATATGGTAGTTTGGAAAAATTCGATCCAAGATCCGATGAGGGGATTTTTGTTGGATATTCTTCGCATAGCAAAGCCTACCGGATATTCAACAAACGAACCTCAACGATCGAGGAGTCGCTTCATGTCTCATTTAATGAAGGATTTGTTCCAACTAGAATTTCAAATGATAATGATTCTATGGATGTTTTATGTGATTCGTTTGATAATTCTAAGTCTAATGATTCTATTGATTCTATTGAGACTAACCCAACTAATGAAGTTGTTGAGAATGTGCCTAGTGATCAAGGTATTCCCAAACGGCTTCATTCGGTTCGTGACCATCCCCATGAGCAAGTAATTGGCAATATTCATGATAGTGTCAAGACGAGATCGCAAGTCCACCACTTCGCCAATAGTTCTTTTGTCTCATCAATAGAGCCAAAGAATATAGTTGAAGCTTGCGAAGATAGTGCTTGGATCCTTGCCATGGAGGAGGAACTCATTCAATTCGAGAGGAATGAGGTATGGGAGCTTGTTCCTTTGCCATCGAAGAACCACACCGTCATAGGGACAAAGTGGATCTTCAAGAACAAATCCGACGAAAATCAAGTCGTCATCCGGAACAAAGCTCGGTTAGTTGCTCAAGGCTATCGCCAAGAGGAAGGTATCGATTTCGAAGAATCCTTCGCTCCGGTAGCTAGATTAGAATCAATTAGACTTTTATTGTCTTATGCATGCCATAAAAATTTTAAGTTATTTCAAATGGATGTTAAAAGTGCATTTTTAAACGGAGATGTCGTTGAGGAAGTTTACGTTTCTCAACCTCCGGGCTTCATAAATGAAAAATTTCCAAATCATGTTTTTAAACTAAAGAAAGCTCTTTATGGTTTGAGACAAGCTCCTCGAGCTTGGTATGATCGCCTAAAGAATTTTCTTTTGGATTTGAATTTTAAAATGGGCGAAGCCGATTCTACACTTTTTGTTAAGCATGCGAATAATGATATTTTATTAGTTCAAATTTATGTTGATGATATCATTTTCGGTGCTACTAACTTCACTCTTTGCGAAGAGTTTTCTAATGTTATGAAGGAACAATTTGAGATGAGCCACATGGGCGAACTCAAATATTTCTTAGGTCTCCAAATTCGCCAAATGAACGATGCAATCTTCATCCACCAAACGAAGTATACGGTGGAGTTGCTTAAGCGATTTGGAATGGAAAGTGCTTCCGGGAAAAAGACTCCAATGAGCACGACTACGCATCTCGACAAGGATACAGGTGGTAAGGATGTAGACATTCGTCTATATCGAGGTATGATAGGTAGTTTACTTTATCTTACCGCAAGTAGGCCCGATATTATGTTTGCCGTATGCATTTGTGCTCGTTATCAGTCTCAACCTAAGGAGTCTCACTTAGTAGCGGTAAAGCGTATTTTCCGTTATCTAAGTTACACTTTAGATTTTGGATTACTTTATCCGAAATCTAGCACGTATGAGTTAGTCTCATACAGTGATGCTGATTATGCGGGATGCAAATCCGACAGGAAAAGTACTAGTGGCACTTGCCATTTTCTAGGAAATTCTCTTGTCTCTTGGTTTTCCAAGAAGCAAAATTCCGTATCACTTTCAACCACCGAGGCGGAATATATTGCCGCCGGTGCCGCTTGTGCCCAGGTTCTTTGGATGAGACACATTTTGAAGGATTTTGGTATTCACTGTGATACTAGCCCTATCATGGTGGATAACCAAAGTGCTATCTTCCTTTCAAAGAATCCGGTGCACCATTCCCGATCAAAACACATAGATGTCCGACACCATTTCTTAGATGATCATGTTGCTAAAAAGGACATCATTTTAGTGTACGTTGAAACCCAAAAGCAAATCGTCGATATTTTCACGAAACCCCTAAAGGAGGACTCCTTTGTGCGGTTGTGTCGAGAAATGGGGATTATGGGTGAATCCGAGATATAGGATTCATATTTCATTCAATTATCTTGCATGCTATTCGATTTCGCGATATTTTGTTCATGCTAGATTAATTGAATTTTTGGGAATTTTATGTGATATATTTGAATTTATGATCGAATTCGTATTTGAAAGTCGTATTTAAGATTTTGACGTTTTATGGGGTAATTTAGATGACTAATGAGTGAGTTATGATGTTTCATCCAAGTGGTTTGTGAAGAGAAATCAATTATAAACTTTTGGACTCCTCTAGTCGGTCTAAGTTCACTTGTCAACCGACTAGATGCTCATCTAGTCGGTCAGCAAATGAACTCAGACCGACTAGATCAAGCCTATATCTAACTCCTTTCAATTTCTTTCGTTAGTCGGTCAAAGAACACTTACCGACCGACTAGATTGAAAACTAGTCGGTCAGTGAATATACTGCGACCGACTAATTCTTGCCCTAGAAATTCCTCTGAGCTACTGTTTCGACTTAGTCGGTTCAAGCTCATTGACCGACCGACTAGATCGTAATCTAGTCGGTCAGTGCTTGAACTGTGACCGACTAAGTGTGTTAGGGCAGTTATGTCTTTTTGATTCCAGACCGACTTATACTCGATCTCATCCGACTAATTTCATTATTAGTCGGTCTTCTCTCCAGCTCAGCCCGAAAACCCCAAAACCCCCACTTGACACCCTTCGTCTTCCGGCCGTTTTTCCGTCGATCGCCGCCGTCCGCCGCCGTCGACTCCTCCTCCTAGGTAAAATCCCCTCTCCTAGGTGTCGATTTCCTATTCTAGGGTTGTCTCTCCTTGATTTCAAGCTCTAGCTCCTATGGTTTCAATTTCTAACCTAGGGCTTGTGTTTTTCGAATCTTAGGGTTTGTTACCTTGTGATCTCTAGGTTGTTTTTGATCTTATCGTCGTGTGCTTGTGCTCGTAGTGCTATGGCTAAGACTAGAATTCCTATCGCCTCTTCCGGGGCTTCTCCTATGACCGTAGGGCCTTCCGACCCTAGGAATCCCCCGAAGCCTAAGCGTCGTGCCAAGTCTACCCTAGCCTCTCCATCTTCGCCTCCTCCTAAGAAGCCTAGGACTGCCACAGCTAAACCCCGCAAATCCAAGACCAAAAAGCCCATACTTCAATCTCCGGCTACTCCTCCCGATTCCGACTCTGAATTTATCCCAGAGGATGAGCCTACTAGGGAACCCACTCCTCCTCCGAAGACCCGTAAGGCTAAGGGTAAAGCTCCTATGCCAGTCGGCGGTGTAGACATATCGTTGTGCCGCGATGACCCTCAGTGTCTCGCAGCGTACAACCGTATAGAGCACTGTCCACTGTTGTTAGAGCATTACGTTCAGTTTTTTGATTTCCTCGGCCTTGCTGATCTTCTGTCCTATAGTGGTCTTCTAGATTATCTCCGATACGACCCCAAGGCCAATCCCAAACCGTATCCTCGCCTCGTGAAATTGTTCTATGCCAATCACATTCGAGGCCAGTACGATGCCAGCCACTCCATTGAGACGACTGTCTTGGGAACTCCTATAGTTCTCACGGCAGAAATCTTGGGGGAGATTCTTGGTTGCTCGTCGTGTGGTCTCCTCCCTTCGGACATTTCCGTCGATGACATTTCTTCCATGGATCAGTCTATTCTTGCAGATATCTTCCAGGTTATCCCCTCTGCATTCATTGGTGTTCCATCAAAATCTTTTAAGCCGAATGCGTGGGTTCTTAACCTGATCTTGAAGTCTTGTCTCCTCCCTAAGTATGGATCCTCTTCTCTCCCATCCCAGCCTTTCTTGAAATTGATCTACGCTCTTTTCTTGGGGTGCGAGATTAATTGGGCTCGCGTGATACTCGATAAGATGGATTCTTTCGAGTGTATACGCAAGACCAATAAGTCTGCGCACATTCCATACCCTTGCCTGTTGACTCTTGTATTTCGTCATTTCCGAGTCCCCCTCCCTCCTGACGATGAGCGTCCCTTGGGTACGCCTCTGAACGCGACGGCCGTGAAGAAATCTCTAGCGGCTCTTCGTCACATGCAGAGGTCTACCGCATCTGCTTCTCAGGCTTCTCCGTCAGCTGCTGCAGCCCCCTCTCGTCCTGCTACTTTGGACGATGTCGTACGCCTTCTTCGTCGGCACGAGTCACATTTGGCTCGTACCGAGGAGGTCGTTTGCCGTATGGCTCGTCTGCTGGGGATTGATCTTCCTCCTTCAGTCTCTGAGGCCGAGGAGATGGACGATGAGGAGATTGACGAGCTTGTCACTTCTTTTGCCCGTGGCGATGAGGCCACTGCTGCTGCTGCTGCTGGTACTTCCACTTCTGCTCCTGGTGTTGGCACCACTTCAGGTGTTCCCGAGCCCTCTGCTTCAGCTCTTCAGACTTCCGAGCCTGCTCATGTATCTCCTGCTGCTGTTGACACTGCTGCTGCTGCTGCTTCTGTCGAGACCTCTGCTGCTGTTGAGATTCCCGTTGCTGAGCCTATTGCTGAGATCTCCACTCCTGCCCCGACGATTCCATCTGTTGAGACGCCTCTCCTCCCTGCAGATCCTGAGTCCACTCCGTCGACTGGACCCACGGAGACTGCAGATCCAGCCACCTCCTCGTGATCGCTTGTTTCGAGGACTCTCCACTACGCTTTGGATGATATATCTTAGTGAGAGTATTTTGGGTTAGGATGGGGTTTGAGAGATGTTTTGATGTATTTTTGCGATTTCTGGATGTCGGAGTTGGATACTATGATATGATGTTGTTTTGATGTATTTTGATACACTTTGATGATGTCGATGATGTATGATGTTTTTCTTTTTGATGATATGTAGCACTTGATATGATGTACCTCATATATTCGTTGTGATATCTTTTTGGATGTACTCATGTTGTCTCTACATATATATATGTTCATCGTCATTCACTTTGTCATTTATTCGTCGTGCATTTTTTTATATTCGTTGAATGCATTTGAATTGTGAATTCGTCGCTCGACGATTAAAAACTTGGTTAAATAGATTATATTTCTATAATTATATAGAATTGTTTTCCATGCACAAAATTAACCAAGAATATTGAATATTGAAGAGTATGTTTCTTTATTCAATAAATGAATAAAAATACCAAATATTATTTTTTTTTGATGATTTTGATCTTCACTTTGTGATAATGGACAATTGGCACACTTTGATTTGATTTTATCGATTTTCCTTTGGTGTCAATTAATTCCATTGTCTTTGTCTACGACTCCCGATGTTAGATTTTACATTTCCTAATTGTTGTCGTTGTATGCCCCCCATTTTTGGGATAATGCCAAAGGGGGAGAGATAATGATAATAAATAGCGCAAATGAAAATTTAACTCAATTTCCAAGAATCTAGTTTGATATGTTAGATTCAGGGGGAGTTAAGATACATGTAAGGATTTTCAAAATCCGATATTCCGAAAATTGATTCTATTTATTTATCTTACTCATCTGATTGATGCAATTCATATATATTCATTTTGGATTTAACGTGTCATCAATGCAGGGGGAGTAAGTATTTTACATTTGAATCATTATTTTTGATTATTATTTATGTTGGTTTGTCATCACCAAAAAGGGGGAGAATGTTGAATATTGGACTCCCCGGATTTGGTTTTGATGATGAGCAAACATAAATAATCCATGAACTAACAATTTGTGAGCGCAGTTTTGGAGATCGTCGCCAATTTCACGAGAATATTCAAAGCGACATCTCAACACTTTCCAAAGCTCATATTCATGCCTAAAGCTTCGTTGAAGCTCTTGCGATGCTTTGGAAGATATGAAGATTCAATCGAAGCTCTCGAATACCGTTTATTAAGGTTTTATTTATAGTCTTTTAGCTTCGATATATATAGAATGTTAAGCCTTGAGTATATCTTACGTTTCTATCTTCATTTCGCTCATTTCGTAGCTCTAGGATCCTTGCACAAGTTCATTCTAACTTCCTCGAAGCGTCGCGCTTCGATTCGGATTTGTATGTGCATGTTAGTTGGTACAAGAACAAGTACTGACCGACTAGATGGTGATCTAGTCGGTCGGCAACTGTTCTTGGACCGACTAGTTTGATTCCTTAATTTCTTGGACTTTACTGTTTACTGTTAGTCGGTCTACGTTGACTCACCGACCGACTAGTTTGTGAACTAGTCGGTCAGTGATGCTTCTTTGACCGACTAGTTGTGACTTAATGTTCATCCTAAAATTCTCCTAAGCTACTGTTTACCGTTAGTCGGTCTAAGAACGTTTGATGACCGACTAGTTGACAATCTAGTCGGTCAACTTTTGTTCTTGGACCGACTAAGTCACTTGCTTTCAGACTAAGTCATTTTGCCTCTTAGTCGGTCTACGTTCATTGACTGACCGACTAGTTGTGAAACTAGTCGGTCAGACAGTCTTCTTGGACCGACTAGATTTCTAGGTCTGAAATTCTATCTCTTCTCAGATCTGCTCTTAGTCGGTCCATGCTTTGTGTCTGACCGACTAGTTGATGAACTAGTCGGTCAGTGTTTGTTCTTTGACCGACTAATCCTCACAGATTTCTTTCCGTTGGAGAATGACCTATCTTGTTTTTATGGGACCCTATAAATACGAACCTAGGTCATTTCTATCTTCAATAGAGTTGCCATTAAAAGATTCATTGAGTTCTAAAGAGATAGCCATTCTCCCTCAAATCTAAAGCTCTCTTCCTCACAAGAAACACATTCTCTCTCATTTCTAGATCTAGAGAGAAGCTTGTTCTTAGTGAGCTCTTCAAGCTATTGCTTGATCCAAGTCTCCAACTCTTTCCTAGGCACCGATTGCTGGTCATTTCCTTGGTGCTAGGTATTAGTGACTTCATCTTCCTCAAATCCTTCATTTCACCATTTGGGTAAGAAAAACTCAAGGTATAGGATTTTGTGGTAAGATTTGTTTATTTCAATATAACTCATTTATATTGCTTGTGATTCTCTCGGTTGTGAGAGAAGCTTGTGATCCCGGGTTGTGGGATTCACGTTTGCTATTGCATGTATTATTTGATCTTGTGAAGGTTTTTCACAAGATATTCATAGTGGAAATCTTGAGTTATGGTTTCTAACTCAAGTATCCGGAAGGGATCCGGGTGGTTGGGACGTAGGATCACCGGGAACAAGTCGGGGAGACTTGGGTGGATCCGAACCCATTAACATCGTTTGTTAGCATTGTTAATTTTGTGTTGTCATTCAATTTAAGCTTCCGCAAATTGATTTGGTAGTTGTTTGCAATTTAATTTGGAATTATACTCCTTATTATTTTAAAGTACTATTCACCCCCCCTCTAGTACTTGTGCAGTAGCTGGTAGGGCATTACAACATTATTATGGCCATAATCAGAAAGATGGTGTTGAGAAAGATGGCTATTGAAAGAACACAATCAGAATTGACATGCATATTCTTCTTCATATGTTTCTTTTTCAAAATTAATATTAAAGCTCAAGGTCAACAAAATCAGTCTTCGTCCTTCTTCACAGTTAATATCAAACAGTTTTCAAAATGACACACCCAACATATACTGTAAGGCTAGCATGATGCCATCAATTTTGATATATTTTCACTTAAAATTCTGTAAAATTAAATGTAAAATTTTGATATAGTCTTCAAAGTAAATTTCAAGACATGTGATCGAAAAAATGTAAAATTTTTCAAAATTCTGTAGAATTGAATCAAAACTCGGATGGTTTAGTTAAATTTACCCAATTAATTACTATAGTATTAACTGGACTGGTGACGTTTGCTAGGGTAACGCGCATAAAACACATGAACTGCATTGAATGGAGGGTGAGAAAATCAAAATAAAAAAATAAAATAAAAAGCCAAAGTTGGCCGCTTCTGAGTTCTGAACTCGGTAAGCGGTGATGAAATTGGACTGTTGATGTCGTTTTCATTGCTGAGCTTGCAATAAAAGCCCTGTGACGCCGAGATCATTTTTGATGAATCCTCGTCCTGGACAATGGTCAGATGGTTCGGTTGGAATAACGGCCTCCACATCTCTGAGAAGTACAGGTTCCTTGTGCCGTCAGGCTCGTCCTTCAACGATGAAGAGTTTGTGCTCACCATTCTTTCTCATATTGGAATATCAAAATGTAAATTTTAGAGGGAGATCAGATCGAGCCTAGGCCGCGATCATCTCCTCGAATCGGTAGCGACCATCCCTTTTTGACTATGTCAGGAGCTTAATCGGATGATTTGGAAGGCCTGGATTGAGCTCGGATGTTGCTGGATCTAGAGCATTGTTGGGTCGATCAACTCTCGGTTCCCACTGCAATAAAAGGTAAAATAACAGTGGAGAAATTGCTTGGAGATAACTGCGACGGAGAAATTTCTTGGAGATCAAACAGAGGAAGATGTTACCTGCTCGAATGGCGGATGTTACCTGCTCTTGAGGCTGGCGGATGAAACAGAGGAAGATGGCGAGGCGTTGGTGTGGGGAAGAAGAAGCAGATCCAATTTAGGTTTTTTTTTGTGGGGAAGCCGAGGTGGTGTGTGGGAAGCCGAGGCGCCGAGGCGGTGTGTGGGAAGCCGAGGTGGTGTGTGGGGAATGATGCCTCTTCTGTGTTTATATTAATATTTGAGATTAATTTTAATATTAATATTTGAGAAGTGTGAAAGTTGGACAGAAAGAGTGTGCCTCTTCTGTGAAGGTTATTAAGCCCATTAATATTCTGTGAACGTGTTCAAGCAAATATCATTTATTAAACCCATTTTTTGTCCAACTTTAGCAAAAAGAGTGTGCCTCTTCTGTGAACGTTATTAAACCCAATATGCCTAGTGCACGTGATTCAATTTGTGCCTTTTTTTGAGATTTGGCTTTTAGCGTTAGAGTTAATGATGCCTCTTCTGTGCACGTGATTCACTTTTTGTGGGTGCGGTTCAATATTTTTGCAATGATTCTCAAAAGGTTTTACAGCAACGCATCTCAGCCGTTCATTCCTGAAGATTTAATCTCAGCCGTCTTTTATCTTGTCCTAGTCAGCCCTAGGATTCAAAAAACACTGTCAAATGTATAATATATAGTGAGTAGATGGTATACACGAAAGAGTAATGAGTATAGGGATGTAGTGATTATTTTGTAAAAGGAGATAGATTTATACAAAAATTCTTAAAGTATAAATACGATAAATTTAGAACTAATACACTGAAATAGTTGGAGTTCTACTTAGTATAAAAAGTATTTAAATTTGTATATGATCGGTTGTTTTGAATTACGTTAGTAGTATAGTAAGAAAAGAAAATGCTATATTGAATTAGCGAAAAAGAAGTAGGGTTTAAAGGTGAAGATTTCCATATGTAGAAAGTAAGATAAATATATGAGTATGGATGATATAGGTTAGAAAATCATTATAAGATAGTAACTAAAGATTACGGCCAAGAAAGTTTCAAATTCAAAGAATGAATTTAAGTCAGCTGAAAAGTATGAGATCTAGGTATATACTAAAGATTTCAAAGAAATTAAACTGGGCGAGGAATTCAATGAAAAGGATATCGAAAGTAGTATCAGGATTGTAATGTCATCATTATTGGTCTTAAAACATTTGCACAAGCACGACTAGCATGAATCAGATAAGTATCAAAATATGTAATATGGTGGATTCAAAAGGATAATGATGTCTATCAAGAGGGGATTACGTGAATCGGGAGCAAGGAATAGAATAGGATGATCAAATGTGTATACGACTAGGAAATGACTTTGTGAATAGGCTACGATGGATTTCTATGGTCATTAATGTAGAATGTAATGTTAAGGAAGATTGAAAATCAATGCTTTACTTATTTGGTTGACTAAGGATTAGGAACTTTAGGACTAGGATTACCTAATGAATGTGAATGGGGGTAGGAAATTGAAGGAAGGTGTTGTTGAGAGTCAAGATTGTAATACTATCTATGCTGTTTCTAAGATATTTTGTACGTGCATCGACCTGCATGGGCCACCACTAAAACCTGTCACACCCCACTTGGGTATATCAACACACAACAGTGTGATGCCGATTGTATATGTTTTAACATGGCTAGGTTCTCATTAATCTAAAATTAAAATAAATTCAATTTTTCCTTGATATTGACAATATAACTAAAATAAATTTTATACCAAGAGTGTATGTTTTAACATGACTAGGTTCTCATTAATCTAAAATTAATATACATTCTATTTTTCCCTTGATATCGACAATATAACTAAAATAAAATTTATGACACAGTCGTCGTCTAACGAGTATACCTAAAGTGTAATGTCGGAATAGATTTAACAAAGACCAAGCCACGGTCCTCTTACGAGTATTCTCCTTTTGCAATTCAGATTTTACCAAATTAATTCCATATCGTGATGGATATTGAAATTGCATCGTGATGCAATTCCCATGGTACACCCTCATCCTCACCCCTACCCATACCCATACCCCTACCCCTACCCGAGCACCAACCCCAACCCTAGACCCAACCCCAACCCTAACCGAACCCTAACCATTCCCTAACCATAACCCTAACCCTAACCCTTATAACCACAACCCTAAACATTCCCCCAACCCCAATCCGACACCTAACCCTTTACCCTAAGCTCAACCCTACCCTCAACCCTTATCCTAGCCCTGACTCCAACCCTAACACTAACCGAACCCTAACTCAAAACCATATTTTTAAGCCATGCCCTACTTCCAACACCTAAACCAAACCCCTACCTTAAAACCTCACCCAACCAAACCCCTTCCCATACCCTAACCCTAGCCCCAACCCCTTCCCTAGACTCAACACAAACACAAACACAAACCCTAACCGTAACCCAAACCCAAACCAAAACCCAAACCTAAACCCAAACCCGAACCCTAACCTTAACCCTAAGAGTATCTCTAACCTTAACCGTATCCCTAACCCTAACCCTAACAGTTAACATGTTTCTTGAGCGGAAGGGGGGTCGCCTATGAGGGATGGGTCGGAGGGGGGTCGGGGTCAGGGATTGGGGGAGTAGGAGAGAGATGGGTCGGAGGGGGCATCAACAACTGCCGTTGTCCCAGCTCTCACTCTCATCCGTCGGTTCAGAAGGAGGGGAGGGGAGCTGGGGCAACGACGGTGGCCAACGCCCCTTCCGACGCCCCCTCCGCCCATTCTAGCAAAATTAGGGCGAAAAGCGTACCTTGCATGGCGGCTGGCATCGGCGTCTGCATCGGCGTCGGCGTCGGCTCCTTCATCGTCGTCGTCGTCGGCTCCTTCGTCGTCCCTTTCTCTCTCTGTCTATCTCTCGCTCGCGCAGTGGATGAAAATTGGAAAGTTTTACCCAAATTGGGGGCTCGGGCTCCCCCAATTTGGGTAATTTTTTTATGGAAACGGACTTTTAGCCACGCACTTATCCGTGGCCGTTACTATTATTGGCCACAAAAATATCACTGGCTAATATGTAACAGCCACGTCATATTTCTTCACCACTTTTCCATGGTTGATAGGTATCGGCCACGGATAATTCTGTGGCTGAAGGTCAACTAACGCCCACGTAAATGTCCGTGGGCATTACTCCATGGTCCAATTTTTTTTCCCAGCCACGGAAATTTGGCCAGGACAAATCCATGGCTGATAGCCTACTATCAGCCACGGATTTGTCCGTGGCCAAATTTCCGTGGCTGAAGACCCTTTTTCCACCAGTGCATGCAGTTGGTCGTGTGATCGTTTGTGAAAGAAGATTAAATAATCTTGCTTTGGGTTTTCTCAGTGGGAAGATTACGACAGGCAGTGAGTTATTCTCGCTTTCAGATGATGCGGCAATAGAGATTTGGCTTGAGAGTATCTTGCATCAACTTGGTGAGAGGTTTGAGGTTGGCCTTTACCGAGATGATGAAGGAGACTTGGTGAACTTGTTGTTGCATTCTTCTCGTGAGCCAGCAAGAGTGATGATGGAAGAGTTTGGACCCTTGACAGAGAGAAGATTGATGTTGAAGATTAAGGATTGCAGCTTTTGGGAGAGCTTGCAGCAAAAATACTTTGGCTTTGATGTATGGTTGCTTGCGGCAAGGAGGAAAATATTCATTTGGGAATTGCGGCCTCAAGGGAGATGTAAGCTAGGGTTTTGAGATATAATTTTGGCCGGACCCCTATCTCCAATTTTTGCTTTCTCTCTTGTACTTCAATATGAACTCCTTTGGATAAAGGATTTGAGTTGATTTGAAACTCCAAATTGTTGGCCGAATGATCATCTATTATTGATCTGAAGTGATTTGTTCTTATCCCATCTTCTTGGTCCAATGAACTTGATCAATCTCCTATGGGAAATAGGATTCTTTTGTATCCAAATTAAATCTAATTTGAATCCAAATTAAACCAAAATTTGACCAAGTCAAATTCTCTTAACCCAAATAGATTTGAACTTGATTTGATTCTCTTTTTGAATTTAGCTTTTTATCATTCCATGTCACGTTGACCAATTCCAATTCTCTTAATCACACAAATTCCATCTCTCCATCTTTTGCTTGAATTTTTGTCATTGCCATTTCTCCCAATTTGCAAGATTGCCATTTATCAATTTCCACAAGTTTGCCACTGTTTTTTCAGGTTTATTTCCACCTGAAAACACTTAACAAACACATCAAAAAATATTCACGAACGTTTGTTATCATCAAACAAGAAATCAATGATTGTTGTATCCAACTACACGTTGTATCCAACAATCTCCCAATTTTGATGATGACAAACCATAATACGATTTGATCCATAAGCTCTATGTGATGACATCATGATATGTGCTTGTGAAGCGTGGTGATGCATGCCAACATGATATAAATCATAGGCAAGATGCTCCTCCTATTGATATGCTCCCCTATCAATATGCTAAATTGCTCCTCCTATCAATATGCTTACCATGATCAAATCTATACGTTATTCTCCCCTTTTATTATCATCAAAAGAGCACCAAAGAAGTCCATGTCATATGCAATGTAAAAATACAATATTATTAGTCAAGACATAAGATCACATTAATACACTTAAAAACAATCACTTGATATTCAATTAATCTTATAACAATGATTAACACACCTTCGTGCTCATGTGATGATTAAAAGTTACATCATATATGGAGAAGTTTCATGAAAATCCACCAAAACAAACAACTTTCCAAAGAACATATACTCTTTTAAGATTGATTTTTCTCAACTTATTAATAACCAACACCCAAAGCATGACCTATAAGGACTCTTAAATGTGGGGTGACATTACTTGACGGGTATAACACCAACACTAATAATTAATCTTAAAGTATAAGTTGGATACCCGTAGGTTGTGTCGTTGCCATGGACCGTATCCATTTTTCATACAGAGCTATTTTCTTCTTTTTTAAATATTCTTTGCAATATTATTTTTTTATTGTTTTTCTTTTCCTTTCATGAGCTCTAATTTTTATCTAAGGCAAGATACTTCATATCCCGTAGAATAAAATGTTTTTCAATATTTTTGATTCATGCATCTACAAACACTTTCCCAAATTTCAAGAAAGCAATTCCATATGTGCAATAACAATTAATCTCGTGGAAGTGTAGGGTGAAGGTGTAGAAATATAGTTCTTCAATTTATGGAACATGTTATGATCATTTACAAAGTGTAATATGCAATTATAGTCATGACAATAATACAAGATTTCTACATGGATATGAATATCATTCAAAAGTGCAATTTTGATAAATAAAAAGAGAGATGTACAATAAGCTCAATCATTATAAAATTTGCACTTTTCTCATTTTTTTAATTTTCAAATTTCGCAAATTTTTATGGTTTTTAGAAGTTTTATCACACAAAAAATATGAAAAAAAATAAACACAAAAGAAATCACACGCAAAAAAATATGAAAAGCACAGCAGAAAATCATATGAAGGTATTCATTACACTGAAACAAGAAATCATACATTCACGTTGTTGTTTGGCAGAGGAACTTTAATGAAATACGACGTCCAATCCATAGTTCCTCCCCCTCCATCTTACTTACACGGAAGATGTTGTGTGTGACCTTGGAATCCAACAAGGTCCTATCATATTAGTCAACAAAGTTTTCGAAACCCATATTTGTTTAAATTTAAGTTTTTCTTCCTATATATGTAATGAGGAGAAGTATGACCAACACATCTTCATGTAAAGAACTTTGCATGAGTATTTCTAACTTTAGTTGGCTCATTGTGAACTTTCTTATTTTTTTGGCTTTTCAACATATTTCAGACCATATCCAATTCCATGCCTATTATTGCCATATAGTTGATTTCCAATAATAATATCCAATGATTGTTTTCCAACACCAAATTTCTTTATGGTCAATTCTAAGTCTCTGACATTGGATTTCAGATAAAGATTTTCGTTCACAATCAAAGTGCATTTACTAATAACGGCCTTTTTATTCTCCTCCTCGTTCTTTCTCAAATTTTCAACTTTCTATTCTATCTTAATAGATTTTCCTTCAAGATTTTTATTTTTGATCTCACTTTTAATCAATTTTTCTTTAGAACCTTTATTCTCATTTTTTCTATGGCCATCTTTTCTTTTAGCTCTTCCTTTTCAGCTTCTAGCTTGATCAATTTTTCTGTACAAGTTTTAGTTTTAATCACAAGTGTGGGACATGTTTTACATTCAATCTTTTCATACACACTAGAATTTTCCTTTTTCATTTTTGCAATGGTTGCTCTAAATGAATTATTTTCAGCTTTTAATTTTTCGGCATCTAGTGACAATTATAATTATCTTGCTACAATTCAAAATTAGACTCTCTCATCAAGCTTAGTAGTATTTTGTTCAGAGGAAATAATTGCAAGGTTAAACTTATTAGAGCGATGAACCTTTTTAACATGTTGCTTTTCCCTGAGGAGTCTTGATGTATTTATTGAATCCTCTAACCAACAGTGCCTGCTCCTCATCAAGCTTGTCATCATCATCCCTTGTGACTGCACATGGCTTCTCATTCTTCACCAAAGAATTCATTTTCATTACTGTGAAATTTTCCATAGAGTGTCCATGTTTCCTACAATGATAACAACACCTTGAATTAGTAATATTTTGATCGGAAGAAATATTAGCAAGATTAAGATTTTTGAAATGATCAAATCATTTGGACATCACTGCCTTATCTATGGGGGTATTCATGTTTTCTAGACTAGATCCTCTAACATGGTCTGATACCACTTGTCGGATCGTGATCTAAGCCTAGGGGGTGAATAGGCTTATAAAATTTTTTCTTGAATACAAACAACAATGGCCTACTCAATCAAACAATCACAGAGCAAATATGGTGCAGAAATAAAAAAGCAACAGCAGACACAGAGTGAACACGATATTTACCCTGGTTCGGTCACCCTCAACTTACTCCAACCCCAAACTAATCACTAGAACTTCTTCCCCAACACTCAGCTCACCGAGCCTTGTATCTCACTCCCCAAAGTATCGAACAATACTACTCTAGTGAAAATTTTCCCTTGACTAGCCCCAACCAATCAAGAGCCAAAAATACCCAATTACGAAAAGTAAAAACAAATACAAGGATCTACCAAATGTATCACAAATTTAAATGAAATAGAGAGTTTAGAGCACTCAGTTTGTGATGGTTTTGTAGCCTCTATCGATTAGCACATTGTTAGCTGTGTTCTGATGCAAATGGTATCTCGATCTAACCACTGGATCTCAAGTTATCGCCCTTTGAAGTTGATTGCCCAAAACAACCCTAAAGTGGTCTGTATGTATAACAATCTTGGTTCTGTATGATCTTACCAAGAGTTGTATGCAAAATAAATCCTCCAAGTCCTAATACACATTCAACAAATGGGGCATGGGACTATGCTTTTGAGAAATTCATGGCAGCTTGATGCATTGGCCTTGTACACAAATTGATGTGGCTGGGTGAAGGTGGAATTTGCTTGCTGTGTGATGAAGAGGCCTGCAGATATCAAGGCAATGGACTTTTTTGAGGTCTTTCTTGCAGCAATTGGATTTAAGCTTGGATGTGCATGAGGCAATGCAGTAATCAGTAGCAAGGAGATCTCCACAACAACAGGAAGATGATTTGGCTGCTGGGTCGTCATGGAAAACAATGTCAGTGAGGTTCACGGCAGCTAGATGAATCAAGGTAGACACAAAGAGGATGCGATGGTGTCTCGGGCTCGCTCGTTTCGGTAGCAAAGGGACACCCTTGAATATGCTCATAGCTGCAAGTTTGAGTCGAAGGTTGTCGCAGCTTGTCACAAGGTTACCGAGGATGGAGGATGTGGCTTAAAGAGGCAGCGATGAGGATGATGGAAACCAGATGCACGTAGTTTTTTGATGGAGACAAGGTGATTTCCGTGGTAGCGAATAGAGTCTCGGTAGCAACGAGAACTTAGTAGCAAGGAGTCTTCTCTAGGGATGCCATGGCTTGCAGCTGTGCCTAGTGTTCCTCATTGGCTTGGATGATAAAATGATGAAGGAGACTTAGAGACTTACATGGCTTGAGATTGACACAGCTTGGATGTGGATTGAAGCTTGCTACAAAAGGCTTTGGCCTTAGAGAGATGAAGATTTCGGGTGGGTTCTTAAGGAGTGGAAAAAATGCAGTTGGTCGTGTGCTCGTTTGTGAAAGAAGATTAAATAATCTTGCCTTGGTTTTCTCTGTGGGAAGATTACGGCATGCAGGGAGTTATTCTCTCCTTCAGATGATGCGGCAATAGAGATTTGGCTTGAGAGTAGCTTGCAGTAACTTGGTGAGAGGTTTGAGGATGGCCTTTGCTGAGATGATGAAGGAGACTTGGAGAACTTATTGCCTTCTTCCCGTGAGCCAGCAAGGGTGATGATGGAAGAGCTTGGACCCTTGGCAGAGAGATGCTTGATGTTGAAGATTAAGGCTTGTAGCTTTTGGGAGGGCTTGTAGCTTCTTAGAGGGCTTGCAGCGGAAAGACTTTGGTTTTGATGTATGGTTGCTTACAGCAAGGAGGAAAAATATTCTTTTGGGAATTGTTGCTGCAAGGAAGATATAGGCTAGGGTTTTGAGATATAATTTTGGCCGGCCCCTTCTCTCCAATTTTGGCTCTCCCTCTTGGTGGGTCTTATATAGGAATTGAGTCAAGAGTTGTACTTCAATATGAACTCCTTTGGATAGAGGATTTGAGTTGATTTGAAACTCCAAATTGTTGACCCAATGATAATCCATTATTGATTTGAATTGATTTTTTCTCATCCCATCTCCTTGGTCCACTGAACTTGCTCAATCTCACATGGGAAGTAGGATTCTTTGGTACTCAAATTAGTGAACTTGGTCAATCTCCTATGGGAAGTAGGATTCTTTTGAATCCAAATTAAATCTAATTTGAATCCAAATTGAACCAAAATTTGACCAAGTCAAATTCTCTTAACCCAGATTAACTTGAACTTGATTTGATTCTCTTTTTGAATTTAACTTCTTATCATTCCATGTCACGTTGACCAAGTCTAATTCTCTTAATCACAAAAATGCCTTCTCTCCATCTTTTGCTTGAGTTTTCGTCATTGCCATTTCTCCCAATTTGCAAGATTGCCATTTATTAATTTCCATAAGTTTGCCACTATTTGCTCCATGTTTATTTCCACCTGAAAACACATAACAAACACATCAAAAAATATTCACGAAGGTTTGTTATCATCAAATAAGAAATCAACGATCGTTGTATCCAACTACATGTTGTATCCAACAACCGCTAGAGACTCAATGTTGAGAGGAGAAGGAAGCTGCAACAAGATAGAATGTCAAAAGAGAAGGAAGATACTAAGTCCATTATGGATTTCTCCATTCCTTATAACTGTCCTACTTCTAGTATTGCTCGCCCGACAGTCCTGGCTGTAAATTTTGATTTAATGACCAAACTGATCTTATTTTTTCAGCAAGACTAGTTTAGCGGATCACACTCAGAAATGCCGAATGGTCATTTGAGTACCTTCTTATATAAGTGTGACATCGTGAAGATTAATGTCGTTACTGAAGATGGCATCAGACTTAGGATTTTCCCATTCTCTATGAGGGACAAAGCCAAGATAAGGTTAAAGGCAATGATCCTTATGCCTTCATGACATGGGATGCACTATCAAATGCCTTCCTCATCAAATTCTTACCGCCTTCTAATACTGAAGCTACGAATTGAAATCACCTCTTTTTCATAGTTTAACCCGGAGTCACTATATGAAGCGTGTGTGCGATATAAGGAGCTCCAGAGACAATGCACCCATCATAGAGTCCAAGAATGGCTCCTATTTTGACCTTCTACAACGGTTTAAAGCAAGAAGTAAAGATCTATATTGACACCGCAGCTGACAGTTCTATTATGAACAAAACTCCAGAGGATGCTAAAGTCCTATTGGAAGAGATGGCATCCAACAATTATCACTGGAGCGGCGAAAGAGAGATGTGTAAGAAGGGGGAAAAGTCAGATTTTGACTTGCTTACTCTACTCTCCAACAGATTTGACTCTTTGGGAAAGCAGATTGCTCAAATAAGGTAAGAAGTGAAAACATGTTTTTGGCCAGTTGTGGCTAGTTGTGAAGTATGCAGGCTACATGAGCATTTATTTAGTGATTGTCAATATCATACTCCACAGACACGTGGCTTGAGCATTGAGCAGGCCAATGCTTTACATAATAACAACCAAAGGCCACCCACCCCTGATCTAATGCTTCCAAGCCTGGATGGCAGAGCCATACAAACTTTCCATACCAAAACAACAACTATCAGCAACCACCACATAGTTTCAACTAGCCACTGGATTTCAGTAATGGCCTCCAACAAACATGCCACAACTACGCCCACATAAAATGCAAGCTGGAGAGCCTTATTGAGAACTTTAATGTAGCTCATGGCCAGAAGAATGAATACTTCTAGACATCTATTCAGCATATAAACTCCAGGATCGACATGCCACTTCCCACAACAAAATGACTGAGACCTAGGTAGCCCAGATCGCCCAGCAGATGAGCCATATGACTAATTCTCAAGGCCAACTACCAAGGCAGCTAATGAGTGGTTTTTGTATATGCTTTTAACCCCATTTTCATGCACGTTTTACGTTGTTTCTTTCATCGTCTTCACCCAGTTTCACTGTTTTCGCTTCCGTTTTGCTTTTATGGTCCATTTTGCGCTTTTCATGAAATAAATATCGAATCGGGACCATAAAGTGTGAAAAACGTGCAAAACAACGAAAGGAGCAAAAGATGGGAGCCAAAGTGCAAAAGGGGACAAAAGGAGTAAAAGTGACACAAACGGCTGCGTCGATCGACACGGCCACGTCACTCAGCCACCCAGAAAGCCAAAGTATTCAATTCCATGCATCCGCGTAAATCCATTCGACACGACCGTGTCGATCAACAACTCAGCAGCTCAGAACACTAATAGATGCGGCCACACATATGATTTCTAAATGACCGCATCATCTCAGAAAGAAGAAAAGAAGAACTCTTTTCGATGCAGACGTTTGACACATTCACCCACGTGGTCGTGTAACGGCCGATATTTATCAGTACATATTTCATACGCATTTATATGAATTTATTGAATTATTGGAATAATTTCTTTACGATTTTATTTATTAATTTCCTTAGCTCAAATGTGTGATCAGGCCCTGTAGTTGCGACCTTCACGACTTCACGGTCGCGTGGGTATTTATTTTATAATTTTTGGTTAACGTTGAGCCTCGGGGCGACATCATAGTAATTTAGAAATTTTAACTACATTTATATTTCTAATCTAATTTTAAATATAATAAATATAAATAATTTAACTACATTGATTTGTCCTAATCAAATCTAAACCAATAATCTAAACATCTTAACTAAATATATTCCCAAATCAAATCAAATCTTAACTAAAATGATTTTCCTAACCAATATCTAAAATCTAATTGATTTTTCTAAATCAAATCTTATATTAATAAATTTTAAATAATCCTAAAAAATCCTAATTATTAACTAATCTATTTGATTACGGGTTAGTGGGATCTCCTCCCCTACGATTTACCGCAACAATAACCCCCACGTTCTCTTCTTTTATTCTTCCACATTCTCAGCCGACGCAACAACCAGTTTTCCCCTATAAAAAATAACAAAGCAAAGAAATAAAAACCCACGCTTTCCCGTATTTTTCCCTCACCCGAAATCTCTCTCTCCCCTCTAAACCCTAACACCAAGACTCCAACTCCGACCTCCCCCTTAGCCAACGATCCCCCATGACCTCCCTTCCTCCGGTAGCCTCTACCCACTCATGGCAACACAACCGATAGCCTCTCCTTCTTCCGCTTACAACCGCAGATCACGACCACCACCCTCCCTTCCGCCGTCAGCCAACACAACTGCGACAACCTCCTAAGCCACGGTCCTCTTCCCCGTCTCTTCTGCCCGACAACCACACTCTCTCTCCTTTGGCAAGAAACCCACTAAGGGTGGAAACCAAAAGAGAAGCCATGCTTACATGTACACCAACCTTCATCCACGTAGGAAATCTCCTACTTCACAAGTGGATACTCATGACACTTTTTATGCTCCACAGCTACGGACACATAAAAATCCACACATGATAAATACTCATGTACGTGCTTATACACACCGATATGCTCATACGCATCATTCTTACATGTATGCACAACCTCCACATGTCATGCATGACCCATATGTTTCATACAACATGCATGTTCCCAAGAATATATACCATTCTTGTATGTCCAATGCATATCCACCACCTTATTATTATGCTAGAAACCATGTTCCTAAGAAGCATGCACCACATAGAAATCTAACAAGTATGCATGCAACTAGGAAAAGGGACTCCCAAAATTTACACCATTTGGGGTCCTAAGAACACTAGCTTAAATGATAGGAATGCATATGTTGATTCCTATTTTCATGATGTTATTAAGAATAGAAATTATGTTGGAAAGTGGAAGTCCACTTGGACTTCGCTTCCAAAGGGCTAATCCCCTTGGACCCAACAAACATTGGGTACCATGAGCTTATGGTATATTATGTAGGTACCCAAGAGAAAGAAAAAGAACAATAAAGATCATATTAGCTCTAAAGGGAAAGGATGGATTCTCGATAGTGGTTGCTCCAAACATATGACGGGAGATTCCTCATTGCTCTCCGAAGTGATTAGCATCAAGGATGGTGCAACGGTCACTTTTAGAGGTAATCCAAAAGGAACCATCATTGGAGTAGGTATTGTCGGTAACACTTCCAAACCCTTAATTACTAATGTATTTCTTGTTAGTGGTTTATGTCACGATCTCATTTCCATTAGTCAACTTTGTGACAAAGGTTACGAGGTTAACTTTGGAGAAGGATTGTGTAAAATTGTTGATTCTAATTCACATGTTTTATTTACCGGTATTAGGCGTAAAATATTTATTATTTGAGCTTGCCTAAAACCGTAGAACATTGCTTAGTTGCTAATACAAGTGAACAACTATTATGGCATCGCCGTTTTGGTCATGTTCATTTCAAGCACTTATATAAATTAGCTAAGCATGATCTAGTCAAAGGTTTCCCAAAAATTGCTTTTAGTAAGAAAAACTTTTGTTATTCGTGTCAGAGAAATAAACTTAGTAAATCATCTTTTAAGCTTAAAGAAGGCATTACTTCTAAGAGGCCCCTAGAACTTCTTCATCTAGATTTGTTTGGGCCAACTAGAACCGCCTCTTTGGGCAATGCTCATTATGGATTAGTTGTCGTTGACGACTTCTCTAGATTTACTTGGGTTTCTTTCTTAACTAATAAGAATGAAGCTTATGAAGAGTTTACCATATTTTCAAAGAAGATTCAGAATATCTTAGGAACCACCATTATCACTATCCATAGTGATCATGGAGGAGAATTTGAGAATGAGTCTTTTACAAAGTTTTGTGATGACACCGGTATAACTCACAATTTTTCCTTTAATCGGGCACCACCACAAAATGGTGTTGTAGAGAGAAAGAAAAGGACTCTTATTGAGTGTGCTCGCACCATGCTCCATGATAGTCATCTTGGACTATAATTTTGGGCAGAAGCGGTGCACACGGCATGTTATGTGCTCAATAGGATCTTAGTGAGACCCCGAATGAACAAAAGTTGTTTTGAGTTATTTTATAACAAAAAGCCTCACTTAAATATTTTCAAGTTTTTGGTTCAAAATGTTTTATCAAGAACACTTTTGGTAATGTAGATAAATTTGAGCCAAGATCCGATGAAGGAATTTTTGTTGGATATTCCACACATAGCAATGCCTATCGGATATACAACAAAACTTCTTCAACGATCGAGGAATCTCTACACGTATCATTTTATGAAGATTTTGATTTTTTCCATATTGATGATGATAGTGTAGATGGTATTTGTGAACCTCTTAGTAATGTTAGGATTACTGATTCGATTATTGAGACTAACACTACTAATGAGATTGTTGAAGATGTTCCAAGTGATGCAGGAATACTCAAAGCTTACCCGACCATTCGTAACCACCACATAACCAAATAATTGGAGATATTGGTGTGGGTGTTCGAACGAGGTCAAGAATTGAAGAGTTCTCTCATTGCACATTTGTCTTTACCATTGAGCCAAAGAACATCTAGGAAGCTTGTGAGGGTAGCTCTTGGATAGTGGCAATGAAAGAAGAACTCATGCAATTCGAGAGAAATAAAGTTTGGGAGCCCGTTCCTCTTCCAAGTGGTCATCAAGTTATTGGGACCAAATGGATCTTCAAGAACAAGACCGATGAGAACGAGGTAATCACAAGGAACAAAGCAAGGTTAGTAGCTCAAGGCTACCTGCAAGAGGAAGATATCGATTTCGAATAATCCTTTGCCCCCGTAGCTAGATTAGAAGCTATTAGATTTCTTTTATCTTTTGCATCTCATAAGAATTTTAAACTATTTCAAATGGATGTTAAAAGTGCATTTTAAAATGGGATTGTTAATGAAGAAGTATATGTTTCTCAACCTCCCGGTTTCATTCATGAAAAATTTCCAAACCATGTTTTCAAACTTAAGAAAGCATTGTATGGGTTGAGACACGCTCCTAGAGCTTGGTATGATTGACTCAAGACCTTTCTTTTGGATTTAGGTTTTAAAATGGGAGAAGTTGATTCAACACTTTTCATTAAATATTATGAAAATGACATCCTCTTGATTCAAGTGTACGTAGACGATATAATATTTGGTTCTACTAACTTTAATCTTTGTCAAGAATTTTCTAAGTCTATGAAGAATGTATTTGAGATGAGCCACATGGGAGAGCTCAATTACTTCCTTGGACTGCAAATTCGACAAATGAAGGATGGAACTTTCATACATCAAACAAAGTACATATGAGAGCTTATTAAGCGATTCGAGATGGAATCGTCTTCAAGCAAAAGGACTCCCATGAGTACGACAACCCATCTACACAAGGATGAGAACGGAAAAGACGTAGACGTTCGTCTATATCGAGGTATGATCGGTAGCTTACTTTATTTAACCGCTAGTAGGCCCGATATCATGTTTTCGTATGCTTGTGTGCTAGATATCAATCTAGACCTAAGGAGTCACACTTGATTGCGGTTAAACGAATATTTCGTTAACTCAATCAGTCTCTAGATTATGGGTTACTTTACCCTAAATCTAGCACATATGAGTTAATCTCATATAGTGATGCCGACTTTGCCGGATGCACATCCGATAGGAAAAGTACTAGTGGCACTTTCCATTTTCTAGGAAATTCCTTAGTTTCTTGGTTTTCCAAGAAACAGAACTCGGTATCATTGTCCACGACTAAAGCGGAATATATTGTCGCGAGTCTTGCATGTGCACAAGTCCTTTGGATGAGACACACTCTTAGTGACTATGGTGTCAATTGTGATACTTGCCCTATCATGGTTGATAACCAAAGTGATATATGTCTTTTCAAGAACCCGATACATCACTCCCGTACCAAACACATAGATATGAGACATCTTCACAAAACCTCTTAAAAAGATTTATTTTTGAGGTTGTGTGGAGAATTAGGAATTATGGGTGAATCTGAAATTTAGGAGCTCAACATACTTGTTATAACACTTTTTGAGCTTATATCATCATGTTGCCTCTCTTCATTTGTTATTTCATATATGTGTCTTGAGAAAGGCAATTGAGACTTCTGTGATTACATGAGTTTTTCAGATTGTTTTAAGAGATTTGTTTTATCAACGATTTATAATTTGATGTTGATTTTATGATGAGTCTATGTTTGGAGTATATATCCTAGGGTGAGTGTTCATATCCTCTGGATTTTTATCTCATTGTGCATTTTTGGACCAGGACAGACGACTGTCTTTCCTTCGACAGTCGATTGCCATACTCTATCTTCTCTATCAGAAACTTGTATCTTTCGCATATACGACTGATGAACATTTTACAGTAGACTTTGGATCAACAGGCGACTGCATTTTAGTCATCAGGCGCCTATCATTTCTGTCATATTTCGTTAGTAGTCTCTGTCTTCTTCGTCAATTTTATTGATTCTCAGTCAGTCGACTGATGCGTATACTGCAGTCAACTATCTCCCGGACAGGCGACTGTATATTACTCAACAGTCAACTGTCTGTCATCCTAAGCTTATTTCTTATCACTTCTGCCAGTCGACTGACTTTTGTTCTTCAGTCGACTGTCTCCTATTGTGGTGGTTTACTGCTTCAATCTGAGCCGTCGATTCTTTGATCCAACGGCCCAGAGTATTTCACCCCTTTCTTATAATCATCGAGACAGTTCATTTCGACCCACGTTTTCTCTCTCCTCTGATTGAAAACTTTGTCTTTCCGCTTCGAACCCGCAGGCGATCGCTTATCCGGCGCTCTTCGTCCCCGTTGTCTCGTCGTTTGTCAAGTGCACTGCTCGGACTTCGATTCCCCCATCTGTCATCTCTTTTGGATCGATTCTTTGTGTGTTTCTCTCATCACCTCGTGACCTAGTTTTTTTGTCGATCGGGTTCATGAATCCCTCTGATTATCTATTTCCTAAGGGATCTTTCGACTTCCTTGATGATCCGGTACCCTCTCCCCAACCCACTGATCCGGTCCCCTCTTCGCCTCCCTCGTTTGGGGAATTCTTACATATCACTGTTAGTGACCCTGTTCCCTGGGAGAATGTTACTGAGCACACTTCTCAGCCGGATGATCTTCCTCCTCGTACTCCTCCGTCAGTACCCCTTGAGGATTTTTCTTCTCGGTAATTTGTGTGACCGTGTCACTTCTCTCGAGAATCTTGCTGCCACCATGGATGAGAAGCTCAATCTTCTTCTCAAGCTGCAGTACAAATCTCTCATGCTTAATGGATTTCCCATTCCTGTCAAACTTCAGGCTCTGTTTTCTAAATCTGAGGATACTGCCCCTGTTGGTGTTCCTCCTCCTCCAGGCTTTGTGCCTGTGCCTTCTGTGGTCCATACCCCCGTTGTCTAGACTCCCATCTTGCTCATGCGGAATCCTCTGTCGCGCGTGCTTCGTCTTCCAAGAGGAAGACTCCAGCTTATCCTACCCGACGCTCTGCTAGGCTGATGTTCCGCTCATCTGGTCGTTCCTCGGACCCCACTGTCATTCACATTGACTGATGTTGCAGCTGTTTCTTTTTGTTCACTCACCTGGAAACCTAGATTTTTTGGTCTGTTTTGGTTGGGTTGAGTGGTTCTTCAGTGTTTGATGGATATTTTTTCCTGTTGTGATGATGTATAATGATATATCATGATGTAATTTTTTATGATCATGATGTATAGTTTCTATTTTTGATCATGATATATTTTGTTAGACATGTTGATGTCCATTTGACTTGTACTCTTGTGATATCTCTTTTACATATATATACTAGTCATAACCCGTGCCCGCGGGCACGGTTCATTTAAGATTTTTCCCCGTGAAATATTTGTTCCCCCAAAATTTATTTCCGCAGCCAAAATTTAAATGAATAAGAAATTAGCGTAAGAAAATTTAGAGGCACGGGCGTCTTTGGCATGAAACAACAAATTCGACGGGAGCGCCTTAGGCGCGGAACAAAAAATTAGCGAAAAAAATTTAGCGGGTACCTTTGAAGCGGAAAATCAAATTACCAAAAAAATAATCGGTTGGGCGGCTTCGGCAAATTCGGCGCTAAACAACAATTTAGAGTAAAAAAATTTAGTGAGCGCCTTCAGCGCGTAGGCTAAATGTTTAGCTTATTACCTTGCAACTTGAAATACATCTTAAAAATGACGTGCAACTTGATTTGGTTCTAGTAACAAATTACATACCGGTTGTATGTTGATGCGAAGCAAATGAGAATGCTAAAAGAGGTAGGCTGGTCAAATAACTCCAACCTACAACTAAAACATAATGATAACCAATAATATTATGCAAATATGTATGCAAGATAGTTATTTCAACAATCATGTACCAGACAAATTTTGAAAAAATTAGCTGAAACTTGTGCATATATTGAACGGGGAACCAAAAAACTCCACACACATGATGCAAGGACCGCTTGATGTGTCAAATGAGAGGTGTGTGCATGTGCACGCGCGTGTGTGCAAAAGGGGGAAATATTTGGATCGAGATCTTAACCTAGTTCGGCTTGCATGGCGTCACAGTTGTTGTCAAGGGTAGTCGCCACCAGGTGGTAGATGACGTCGTCGCCGCCAGATGGTAGATGAATGGTTAAGATTTTAATTTGAATTATAGCAAATTAAAATTACAAATTTCTATATATTTGAATTACTATTTCAAGTATATTTTTGGATCGAAAATAATACAAAATGTCATTTATATATTTGGATCGAGATCTTGACCCAGTTTGGCATGCATGGCATCACAATTGTTGGCATGGGTAGTTGCCGCCAGATGGTAGATGACGTCGCCACCGCCAGGTGGTAGATGACGATGTCGCCGAGCTTCGGTTAAAAGGGATTCAAGAGTTTGACGATTAATTTTTATGGTTAGAAGTTTATTGATCGATTAATTGTTATCGTTAAAATTTTAAAACTTTGAGGAACTATATAACGTGTTGTAGTTGTGGTTGTTCGCGGCAAGTGCTAAAAATAAAAAGATTTACTTTAAAATCAAGAGGTTAACGATTAGGTGAGCTCAATTTCATGACTCTTATATTTCAGGCTTCTACAATTGTTATCAGGTCAAATGGCCACACATGGTTGAAAAAATCCATTGTGATTATAAGGATACTTAATACGGATTAAGTCAACTTGCTTAACAAAATGATCTTTTCCCTCAAGTTAAACTACATACTACAAAAATTAGCAACACAAATCCATGTGTTACTAATGATTAACATAAAATACACACTACAAAAATTACCTAACGAAGCTAGAATAAAAAATATAAAGAATAATGGATAACAGATTCTATCAAGTTCAGGATAGCAGATCCTACAATTGCTTGATATGTGAATCCAGCTCAGATCGTCTTTGTGTAAGCATATGTCTAATTTTTTGCAATTGAGCAAAATTTTGTTGGGTTGCTGATACAATTAATTATATTTAATGTTAGTTGAATGAATATGTAAAGAAAGTTACAATTTAATGGCAGCTAGTCATAACATGTGCCTGCACGGTTAATTTAAAATATCCCCCCTAAATTGTCGAACCCTATAATATTAAGCGAATTGCAACAATTAAAGCGCAATAATTATTTGATCTCCCTCAAAATCTTAGTTTCCAAAATTTAATTCTCGATCCCCAGAGAATTTAATTCTCCACAAAAACTAAAAAATTTTTGTTCCCTGAAAATTTAGGCCCCTCAAGAGACTTTGGTTCCCCCATTGGTTATTTAATTCCCCACAAAAATTTCAACGCCCACGCAATGTTTAGTTCCCCAAAAAATTTCAACAAATTTTGTTGCTGCCCCCAATGTTTAGACAAATTTTAAATGAAAAAAAATTATTTGGGTCACCTAACTCTACCTACGGACTTGAAGAACATTATATTTACACTATCCAGTTTGTAGCTTACTTTAACCACCATGGCAGTTGGCATGGATTTGTCGGCTTCTTATCACACTTCAACTGCATTGACAAAGAATAGAAGAGGTTCCATTTCAGACTTTGTCACAAATTTTATCAAACTTAATTTTTCTTTGTATTATGAAGTATTTTAAGTCTTTGGACTTGATGTTCTTGGCATTAGCCAAAGTCTGCTGAAAATTAAACAAATTTAGCCTTCAAGTGAAACAAATATATTAATTTTGAAAGTTAGGAAGAGGGGGATATAGGTAACCAGAGTTCATTATCATTAAATTAAAGAATTAAAATTATAAAAGACTACAAATGATAATATGCAAACAAAACACCTAGGTAAACTCAAATTTAGTTTCACTAAGAAAAGGAATTCAAGATTTTACCTCTAGCAAGATTAGGCACATCATTTCCCTTAGTGAAACTTATCAAAATACATGCATAAGAAAGGAAAACATAACCAACCCATCTCATCACCATTTAGGCAAAAATTTAAGCATACCCATTGATTAACCTCACGTTAGAGCATGCTTCAAGAGTACAATCGCTGAATTAAGAAAAATGATTAAGTTTGAAGCTGTTTCACCTTATAAATCAGAAAAATCAACTCAAGTCATACATTAATATTAGACTACAACGTCATCAAGCCATCATCAAACTCATGATTTATAAAATGTACTCTGTTTCCTTTGGCAGAAAAATGGGCGCAACAACAGATACAAAATTAGAAACAACAGCTCTCCAACTCTTACCTTTTGGGAGCTGATATTACACAATTGATGAAATTTTACATTCTTTTCTAACTCTATTGGTATCCATCCGATCAAATTCAAAACTAAATCCATCTATAACAAAACACATCCTAAACTTCAATAGAACAATACGCACACCTCACAACAATCAGAAGAACAAAATCCGAATTACTTGAATATGCTTCTAGATGGTGTCGATAAGTGCTTCTAGTGACCTGGATATCTTATGTCTCTTCCTTATAGCTTCATTCAACATCACATACAACCTCCTCTACTCATCATCTACACCCTGGCTGGCGGTCGCGAGCTTTACCTCCCCATTGCTTCATAAGTTCATGCAGACTGCTGCATACTCCGGCGTGTCAGGCTAATACGGCCCACAGTCATCTTCAAGAACACTCCTGGGTTCCTGGAAAGAAAAAAGTGTCTCTGATGAACAAAAACAAATACATAATAAAATAAACTCAAGGTTTGAGCAACCAACCAAATTAAACACATTTATCTTACAGTCTAGAAAGACAGGTGTAAACAAAGGAAGAAGGAAGGTGCACTCACTTGAACAATACAATCTCTTAGCACTACCCAACCCATGCTTGCAATGCACCTATCAACATTATGCACTCTGATGGAACAATCAAAAAATCTCACATGCATCAATACAGACACATGGACATGGGTCCTCTTCAAGAAACCAATCTCCCATTAATGCCATCATGATAATAGTCACAATATTAGCAGAATTTAAATTTGAATGAGAAAAATATGCAACATCAATTATATCAGAATTTAAATCCATCCATAAATTGATTAGAACTTTATTCATATATGGCTAAAATCATCCCTTAATTATCCACTAATCACTATCAACAACCAGTAAAAAATTGGTTTCTTGCATATAAACATGTATATTAAACAAAGCATTTGAGAGACTTAAACAAAGCAATCAAGTTGTCCTAACCCGCTTTGGTTTCTGGCGATCCCACAGTGACATCGCTAGGAAACAATCAAGAGTCATGTTTTCATGTCAAATTGAGGGGATTGTTCGGCATTTCTTGACAACTACGATACTCAACATTTTGTTAATGTGGCTTTCAATGGGATGCACTATGATCTTCCTCCTTGGTCTATCAGCATCCTGCCTGACTTTCAAGGATATCATGTCCCCCCTAAAAGACACCCACCCCTCTATTTTTTAATTCCCAATCACTGCATAACCAAATCCAGAAAATTCTGGTTCTACTGTTGCAAATCACTATTTAAAGCCCTTAATTTATTCTTTATCTTCGATTAGCCTTAATTGACCCTCGTATTTTATTGTTGACAACTAATAATGTTTTTGTTGTTCCTTGTTTTTAATCAAGCTAAGATTTCTTAGGTTGATTAGCTTTCAAATGTGTAATACAAATGGCTAAGCTTAATGTCATGTTGTTTTCAATGAAGTTAGGAATGTTCATTGTGATGTTACACTGATATTTCCTGGCCTTTGAGGAATTAATGTGAGCTTTTAGCTAGATTCTAGTTTGGTGTCAATTGGATTCAGTTCACCATTTTGAAAATGTAGAGGGTCATAGTGAGTATTGCTTAGTGAGTTGAATAATTTGATGCAATGGTCTAAGTATGTATGCACATGCAACCAACCTCCAACAATTTCAGGACCCACTTTGTACTTGCAAACATCAAGACAGGCTTAAGTTGAAAACAGCAAACATGTGACAAACTTTATCACTTGCTTCAAGAGCCTACACTAATAAAATGCATGCATTGAATGAGATATGTATGTTCTCGAACTGATGCAAGCATGTATGGTCCTAAGTACATTCCTCATGTTGGTAAACTTCCAAAACTCCAAGAATCGCAGTGTCTGCAGGCTGAAACAAAGTTTGGCCATATGCCTAACTGCCTGGCCATTCGCTTTGCTCTCATGCTCGATTCTTGGGTCAAGGTACAACACTGAGGTCATGTGAGTTGGGGGAGTGCAGCACATTAATGGCACTTGATGCATCCATGTGAAATTAGAACAATGTAATGCCTCTGTGAAGATCTCTACATGTGAAATGAGAACACTGTAATTTTAAGTAACAGAATATTACTTATTTGTTACAAAAAAAATTATTTCCGCTTCTTAAATAAGATTGTTTTAATGAAATCAAGCAACGACTGAATGCAATTCTAAATTTCCCAAATGAACAAAAGAAGAAAAATTTGTTATGGATGTTCAAATGTCCAAAAAGCGGGCTAAAAGGTAAAGGATGTTCAAATGTTTAACCATGTTAATCAATGTCATTAAAGATTTGATATTGGTTACCTTGAGATAGAAATCGATGGCAACAAAAGGATAATATCTGGTGACACTGGTCGCATTCCCCTTCCAGAGCGACAGGACCCCATCCTCCCTCAACATCCTCGTGATGCAGACATACATGAATTTTCACAAACAGTTTATGAACTATATCAAAAACAGGTACAAAATACCAATTTACCAACCAGGTACAAAATTCACAAGTGAGAACCCCTATGAAGACATGGCATGTAAACATATCTAAGAAGAGCAAGCCACAAAAGTAAAGACCAGTTTCACATGTAAATATATCCACAAGCATCCAAGACATTCCTTATCAAACAAACAAAACAGAAGAGAGAAATAGCCAACCTGTCCAATGTGAATTAGATAAACCAAGGTATACTTTTTGTATGCTCCACAGCTATATCATTTAAAGAAGTCATTGATGCAATTATAACCTGTTTTGATAATTCTGTTGTGAGACCAGATAATTGAAAACAAAAAGCAATAAAGATATATTCTATATATGCACATTGTGAAGACACTCCAAAGCTTTGCCATATCGGTTCAGTCCAATATTTATCATGCCCCTGTAAAAAATAACATTGTGCAAGTTAGTTAACATGGACATTGCAATTACTATAGTTAGAGCATACATCACAGGCCATGAGCCAGACAAAGAAAGCATATTCCAAGTGTTTCAACAGTTCTACATGATAGCAAACTAAAGTGGTCATATATATTACATAACAATTAAAAAACCAACCTTATTGTGAGCTTTCTCAAAACTATTATACAACACACGTGTGCACAGACACACAACTGAACAGTTGCATTAAGCACATCAAATTAAATGGATGGTAAGTATAGATTCTATTTCTACATATAGAATCAATTGGTAATGAGTTAACACATCTGTACCATTATTCCAAGAACCATTATTCCCACCAGGATGTCATTACTGAAATGTGTGCATGAAATTAGTAGGCTTGATTTGCAAATGCCATGGTAATTATAAACTATGAAGTACTGATAAAGTGACACAGATATAACATGACACAAGCAAAGGAACATGGCAAATTTTTAAAAAGTAGGACATGTCGGCATGAAAATATAAATATGTATATACAGATCAAAATATCCAGAATAAGCTAATATGTAATGTAAGTGTTGAACAGAAATTGATTACACAAAAATTGCACAAACATAATCTCCTTCAGCAAAATTACACAAAAATTACACAAAAATTGCTTGACAGAATATTCTTAAGAATACACCAGAGAGAATTTGAGATTAACCCACTTGTAAGTTTGAGAGAATCACTGTAAGTTTGATATTGTTGTGTGTATGCAACTGCTCAACTGACCGTACATTCTATCTCAATACTTACCATGATTGGTTAATCTCAAAATTTACAGAGAGAATCATTGTTGGTGGGTTAATCTCAAGTTTTTTCTGCAACCACTTGTAGGGTTTTTAAGTTGCATATGGATGGAGAAAAGCCCGATTGGGCGGGAGAAAAGCCCATATGAAAGTTAAATACTTGTTAAATATATGAGAACAACAAAATTCAAAAATTGCAGGTTATGAATCACATAAAACACAAAACATACATGCTCATAAATGGCATATGATAAAACATACATACATCCTTATGTAACTAATTAGAGAACCAAAAGATAACAATAAATTTGATTATCTTGCCATTATGTTATTATTGTTATATTTGTAACCTAGGAAATTACTTTGTACTTTGTTATATTTGTTCTTTGATAATAGTTGAGTATTCTTTTTATTTTTTTCCCCATGCTGAAACTGTTCTCCTAGTATTTGATGTATGATTTGGTGATTGCTTGCATCAAAATTTATCATGCAGACTTAATGTTTCATGGGTGTGGGTGTGGGTGTGGGTGTGGGTGGGTTTTGAAACATGCTTGCATCAAAATCTGGAAATCTGGAAATGAAATCTGGAAAATCTGGAAATGAAAGCATGTTGAATTTGTTTGAAAATTATTGATGGAGGTTCGTTTTTGAAACAAATTTGAAATTTTTGGGCTTGAATCATATCAAAATTTGGTTAGATGAATCAAAATGGTATCAATGTCTTGAGAGTCAACATCAAAATGGTAAGTCTTGATGCATCAAAAATTCTTGATATCAATGTCTATCATGTCTTAATCATATCAACATATCAAAAATTTGGGCTCGAATCGATGCAACCATGATATTTTTGTTAATGAGTGGTGAAAATGGTGAAAATGGTATCAAGACATGATAAACAGAATGCCTACAAAATGGTGAAAATGGGATCAAGATATGCAACAACAAAATGAGTAATGTCTTTGTATACAAATATATCTTCTGATGAAGATAACCAAAAGAAACAAAAGTTTGTTCAATTTTCATTCAGAATGGACACGCACATATACATTAGTGGAACAACAAATTAAATGTCTGGAATTTACCCGCAAGCATAAGAATATGAATTATTTAAGAATAAGAAATATATTTTGTAATCATCTATTATGCATTTAAAGAATGGAGCATACGTCATCATCGAGATCGCTCAAAGACTCCAACTCCTCATCTGATGCTACGAACTTGACCGAACTAACTGGTTGAACTGATTGGCATGCCAATGACTGAATTGCATGGAGTACGCAATAATAGGTATCTGCCATTTGCTAGAACTATGAAGAAGCTTGCAGAGAAGTGCAAGCAAAAGACCTTCATCCTCATTTGGGAAAATGCTAATTCAACTCATAAACTGAAAAAATTCAGAGAATATTTTCAATGATGAAAGTAGAAGTAATTAAGTTGCGCAATAAGAAAAGATCAATTATTGTGTATCACTAAATACAATAAAATGAAGGTTCCCCCTTCTCTTGAAAAAAAATAAAACCCGTTCGGGTTGAGGAACAACACAAAATAATAATAATAAAGGGAAGGTTTTTGAGTTTTTGGGTAGTAAATACGTGTTAGCTTATGTTTCTCGCGATTTTTGTCATACATGTATACCATTATAAATGAATCAAAAACAATAATTCAATAATGAAGAAAATTTCAGGCAATGGAACCTGACTAGATCTATATTGTTCTTTTTATTCTTTATTACTGGGTATTCCATATTACAGACAATGCCTCCAATCTCTTTGGTTGAGATATATTCTGCAAATTTCCTATGGGAATTATGATTTCATTTGTTTTAGGTTGGCAAATATAGCTCACATGGTCTTGCGATGGACCTGGAATGTACATGTTTTAAGCATTCTACATATGGATTCTTGATGTTTGATAATAGTCTGCATGGCACATGGAGAGGCACATCAATATTTTTAGGGAAAATTTACAGTGAAATCAAATTTTGTTTATTTATACAGATGGTAGAAAACAATACGTTCATCCAATCAGCTTGAATTTTCAAGTCAGAAATTACATTCACCCCACAGGAACTTCTAAAGATTTGCAGAAAACACATGTAGTACAGGCATGCATATGAGTTTTATTCTAACTCAAGATGATTGGCTGGTTACCACTTCTCGATATCAAGCATGTAATTCTGACTCTCTTTTTGTGTACACACACACATATCCTCTCATTAGCCCGTACTATTCAACTTAAAAGAAAGTAAAAGTAAGGAAAGTAGGAGCACATAGATGCAGCTATGCCACACTAAAAGTTTATCTTATTGATTGAGTTCAAAAAGAATAACAGAATGATACTTAGATGGGATTAATGTGGGTTACCTTTGGGTGACCTATCAATGGCTGTCTGATCAAAAATAATTATTTGCTATCTTTCTTCTAATATTTTGTTTTGATAATTAGGGGTCACTAATACAAAGAATTCACCAATACAAAGAATATCAGTAAGTAAACAAAAAGTTGCTTTCAACAACTCTGGCAACAAAAGGCCTCATGGGTAACAAATTATAGAAATTTCAAGAATACCAAATAGCTTGCATTCCTAATGAATATGCATAGTGAAATTTGTTACCTTAGCCATAATTAACTTGATGTCATCAATTAAATTCTTAGTCAGAATTCAGCAACCCAGCTCTTGTCACAATGATGTGAAAATAGAAGCCAGAAAATTAAAGAGGAGTTGTAAAGGAGAGACTTGAAATTTAACCCAGGAAGACACCAAAAAGGTTATGATTATTTTTTCGAACCATGATTAATAACATCTGACAATGAATTATATTTGGTATAATTATATTTGGTATGAGATAAATTATATATTCTATTCCAATATCACATAATTGAGTGGTCAAAGAAAAACATTTTTTTTCTATTTCTTAATTGACCACCCAAATTTAAGCAAATTCAAACTCGACAACAACTCAATTAAGATGAAATCACCTTCATATGAAAACTATGTTAGGCCTAGGATCATGACGATGACATATCACATATTCTCTCCCGAGGGCAAAGCATTGTTTCCTGGAGAAAAACATAGAAACATATAAAGATAACATGAAGAATGTGGGACTGCTCAAAGTCATATAACACTTACTGGTAAGAGAGGTTTTATAATCCATACAAAGAATATCTTCCCCATTGGAGTATAAATATACAGTGGAATTATTGTTGCTAGCTGTGGCAACTGTTTGACATATTTCACAAAAGACATATTTCTTTGGCAATTAGAAACATCCAGACAATTAGAACTATCCAGAGAAAACAAATAGCTTTCAGAAAAGACTCAATTTCCAATTAAAACAACATCATTCTAAAAGAAAGATCCAAATAGATAGAAACAACAATTTTTCATGTCAGCTCTGTTATATATATTTGGATCTTAAATATCTGTATTTAATTCACATTTTCTTGCTTATTTTGATCCCATGAGAAAAGATAGAATGGTGGGTACTCTGAACTTTTCATGCATGTATCATACAAATGTGTGTTATTATTTAGTTGATATGGTTGTTATGTTGATTCAAATTGCTGTCCTGTGGTATATACTTCTTAGTTTATAAATTGAAGATCACTTTGATAAGGGCGTCATCTATTTTAATGATACAGAACTACATTTTTGCATTTGTTGGAATGATACATTAATTCAAGGAATGATACATTTGCTGCATTTGCTGGAATAATACAGAAATACATTTTTGCATTTATGTTGCAAAAAATGTCGATTCAAAATACATATGATGTTAACACATATTTGTTGGAAATGATACATGGAACAATTGACAAACACAAAGTGGCATCAATTAACTATCAAAAAAAATTTTATCCCATTTACTAATAGGATGCATAAATGTATAGAAGAATTCACTTACGGACATACAATTTCAAACTTACAAAATATCAGGCTTCTGTTGGCCCATGTTTCGATCGAGAAAGTGAGGAATCAGAAAATGGGTATTTTGAGGGAAAGAGAAAGGAAGCTTACAAAAATCATTGATCCAGATCATTGCTTACAATTACCTCCAATTACATCCAAAGAAAATCCAAATCAAGCAAAAGAGGAAAATGCAAGCAAGCAAAAAAGCATAACAACTTATCTTACTAAATTACCTCAAAATCGTTGCTCTGAAATTGCTGTTTTCGACATCGAACGCCCTTCTCCGAGACAATTCCGTCTCAAGCCTCCTACTGGACCACCCAGTCCGAGCCGAACACATTCGTTCCACTAAAGAACTCAGTTCCCCTCAAGCTTGTTATAACATAATTAAACATAAACAACAAAAATTAGTAGGAAATTATACAAATTATTGAAAGAAAGCTATTTCATATTGATAATAAGTAAATTATTCAGTTGAATTTAATTTTTACCTCCATAATTGATAATCAGTCTGAACGTCACATTTCTCTTCCAAAATGTGCTTCACAAATGAACATGGATGCAGTATGAGACTTCTAAAACAACACAAAAATGATGCATCAGATTTTATAACACATTGCTTCGGTCATTTTTATGACACATCAAATTCTACTCCTCTTAAACCTACAACTCATGCCAACCAACCAACATTCGCACATAACATGAACTGTATCTATCGTGCACTTTCGGTTCAGTGAAACTGTAAGAGAAATGCTTGATGTGATGCTGATATGGAAATCACGACATCAAACTCTTCTCTCCGACCCATGAAATCCCATTGAACCTAATTGATGATATTTTTCCCATATCCAATTGGCGTTGATCTGATACAAAATCTGCAAAGAGATTAGATCTAGAATATGAAATGGAAGCAACAGAGATATCTAAATGAGGTTGCAAAATCGTGAGCTGCATATATTTTTATGTATTTGTTTTTTAAAAATATGCTAGTAATTATTAAATCAGTTTGTGAAGCTAGCTATTATAGATTTCCTACCACATATTTAGTGAATCAATCTTAATAAAACTGAACAAAGCTGTTATAGATTAGTTATGAAGTCAAGCTTGACTTGATATTGTTTAAGCTCACATAAAACTTTAAACATAGCTCAAGCAACCCGAAGCGATTATATTATCTACAGCCTTCTTCATAGGTTGAAGATGGAAATTAATTTGCACCTCAATATTTTCTGTTATTCTATTAAAAACATTGCTTCACAGTAGTTTTCTTGTGATGCATCAGATTTTATACATGAGAGCAAATAAGATAACATTTGCTTTACAACCAGATAAGGGCTGACACATCCAGATCATCTTGAAAATAATTTGAGAGCAAACAAAATCATAAAAAAGGTAGTTGTTTAAAAATGAAAAGGCAGTGCACAGCTAAGAAAGCATGTCCTCGTCTGCTGACACATTTTTCTCAGCGATGCATATATATATATAAATTATTTGGTTTCACTAAATGTTAACGGTATTCCTTTATATTTATCAAAATAATTTAATTAACATATATGGCCAGGTATTAATTGGATAGAAATTGGATCCCAACGAAATCCTAGATTCTTACTGGTTTTTTATATACATGCTGATCCTGAGAATATAATGGATTCACCAGTTACCAAATCATAATGCATGAAGTCCAAATCCAGAAAACATTATGTGTAATAAATTTCACAAAAGTGGCTAGCTAAGAACCAATAAATATGCTAAAACTATTAATGCTTACATAGAGTTTTTTAACATAAATTCTTTGGGCCGTGAGCAAGGTCTTTGATTATTCCATCTTTAAATCCTAAAAATCAAATCAAATACGTAAGCCGTAAGCCGTGAGCTGTAAGTATATGCATGATTATATACATAATTATATCTCTTGGGGCTGTAAGTATATACGTGAGCCGTGAGCCAGGAGTATATACTATCCAATCAAATCCTACCCTTTAAATCCTAAGCCGTGTAAGCAAAGAGCCATTTATACATGATTGTATACATGAGCTGTGTATACCTGTAATATTTTACAAAACAGTAAATATACACACAAATCCTGGCAACCGGTGATACTACAACAAATAAATCATAGATCATACTCTGCACAAAATATGAAGCTACTGAGATATACCTGAACCTTCTCTAGTGCAGCTGCATGTTCAGAAGGAAACTGCAATGCTTTTGATCTTGACTTTGTAGGGCTTGAAGACAAACCTAAACATCTCTGTTCGGTTTGATTAGAACCATCTGTACATAGAAGGCCAAATCAGGGGGGTAGTATTACATAAATTCATGTTGGTTCATCCGAAATTCTTTCAGATTTTTGCCTCTAGTCAAAACAGGCCCATTTTATCTCTCGGGGTTTTTAGGCTTCCAAGTCTGCGAGAATGGTCACCCAAGACTTCCTAAAAGCTTCCCACTATGAATCATACACGTACCAATCAACAAAGATGATATATCTACAATAATCTCAGTCCAAAATAAATTTACCATGCTTACCAATGAAGAGATAGGACTGGATGGAGATGATGATACCGGTTAAGTTTAGGGAGGGTCCAAGGAGGAGAACGATAGTGGGCTGTCGAAACGACGATGACGACGCCAGCGAGCTCTTCACTCCTCTCGTTACTCTCCGCTGTAACAACGAAGATGGGCTTAACCACGAACGGGAGATATTAACACAAAATTTTAAGTCAGAAAAAAATGGAAGTGATATAAAAGATGAAACCAAATATAACAAATTCGATGAATTGTGATCCTTCATATTGACACAAAATATATGCGTGAAATAACCAAACTATATCCGTGTTATTCCTCATTTATTCCTCTTCTCCCTCGCCACTTCTTCAAGCATGCTGCTTGTTGAGGTCTTCCTAGATATCAATATATGAGAACACATAAACCATACAAAATATATATGGACTACAACTCTTTGTACCTCAAAAACTTGACAGCAGTATTATCGACACAACACTATTTTAAATAGGTCAGATCATATATACATTTGAGGAGAAGTATAAGGAGTCATTGTCATTAAGGAACCCTTGCATTCCAAATTAGAAAGTTTCCTGTTATAATCTTGATGGAACGTATGATTAATAGAAATATTTGTATAAGAATAAGTACCTTTATTTTCTCTTTTTACGTTACCTCCTCTACAAATCATCCTAACTTTCAGGCTACACACACCAAAACATTGATAAGTCCAATTAAGTAAAAATTTGATATTACACTTGCTTCTAATATCCATCTTTCACTAAATTTTACATGGAGCTTGGCCACTTCTATTTTTGAGTGGCTTTTTCCTTTCCTTCAGCTTTGCCTGCTAGTGCCAAGTAAGACACAAATTTTAGATAACCAATAATTGAAACTAAATTCGAGAAAATGCATCCAACACAAAAAAGGAATAAATGGGCAAAAAAATAAAACCTTCTTTTCTTTCCGCAGCTTCCTCTCCAAATCATCCTAACTTTCAGGCAACACACACCAAAAAATTGATCAATCTAATTAAGTAATAATTTGATCATACGCTTGCTTCCAATATCCATCTTTTACTGGAGTTTACCTGGAGCCATCGAGCTTCTGGTTTTTGAGCGGCTTCTTCTTTTCATTCAGCTTTGCCTGCGATTACCGAGGAATCGACAAAATTTTATAAAAATAATACTTGAAACTAAATATTAGCAAATGCATTCAACCCAAAAAAGGAATAAATGGTCCAAAAACTAAAACCTCTTGTTCTTTCATCGAAGTTTGTTTGGTGGACAGCCATAAATTAACTAAATACCTTACATCCTTTTCATCCTTTTCGAATCTTGTATCTTATACCCATTCAACCAGAGAGAATGAAACATTATTGACAACTATCTAGAATTTGCATAAAATAGAAAAGTATCACAACAATCTAGAATTTTCATAAAATAGAAAAATTTGCAGATTTTTGTCAAAGGAAAATTAGCATGTTTCCTAAAAAATTTTGACAACAATATTGTTTCGCTGATTTTTATCATTTGGTACCTAGAATTTGTCAAAGGAAAAGAACTGCCAGAATGTCACATAAAAATTTGCCAAGATATGGAGCAAAATTACTTCCATCGTTACTTCCACCCATAAAATAACAATTGAGGAAACAAAATTATCCATTGCAAAATAAATCCACCTAAAAATTATCCATTGCAAAAGAAAATACCCTCAAATAAAATACCCTCAGATGGATAACTTCAGTCTTTTGATTCTTAACAAATATCATAACTGTATGAGCAAAACCGTAACCGACCTTGTTTTGATTCTTTAACAATTTGTTCTGATTCTTTTACAATCGGATAGTAACAAATATCAAAACTGTATGAGTAATAAATTTGTTCTAATTCTTTAACAATCTTTTGAAACGATGACAGAGAAATGGTATTAGATATGAATTTTAACTCTAAATAAAAAATAATTACGCATCCCCGGAATCATTGCTCAACTCTTCATATAGCAGCATCAAAGGAACAAAACTCCCAGTAAAGATGCTTGCCAATTGCTCAACTCTTCAACATCTTCGACTGCACTCAAAGAAATAGTTTACCCAAAACCTCTCAAAAATCTCGTCAATCCAAAATCACAAATTATTTCAACTTCATTGGAGATCAAAGAATGTGAAACAAATAAATGCAAAATGATGGTTAGCTGCCATCAACTGAAAGCCAGCCTTTATTATTTTATCCCCCCAACTCCACAAAGGAGGAAAAAATTGCAACGTTGTGATTTTTCCAAAGACGACAGCTTTTTTTATTACTTCATTATTTTCACAGAAAGAAAAAAGAAATCATTTTCAAGAAGTATTTTTTGCCAAGAAGTCAATTCCTAAAGAGATCTTAGCAACATGCGAGACCTACAGTTAGATTTTTTTGGACAAAATAAATGGAAAGAACAAAAACTATGAGAGATGGAGCATTAACCAATTCAGCTTTTAAAAATGAGAATGGGACTGTATGGAATATTGAGAGGGAGAGAGAGGGAGAGAGAGGGATGAAAGTGCTTGAATTTAGAGAGAGAGAGATATATATATATATATATATACATTGTCCTCAATAGCCTTCATCCTCCAGGGATCTCCTTCTTCGTCCAGGGATCTCCTTCGTCTTCCAGGGATCTCAATCCAGGGATCTTCGTCCTCCTTCCGTACAACCTAATATCTTCGTCCTCCTTCCATAGAGAGAGAGAGAGAGAGTAAGAAGTCCAGATGTGGGGATGATCAAAAACGTTGAAGGTGGATGGAGATAAGGAAAGAAAAAAACTTAGGGATGATACCTTGTCCTCAATAGCCTTCGGCCTCAAGGGATCTTCGTCCTCCAGTGATCTCCATCCAGGGATTCCTTCGTCTTCTAGGGATCTCCATCCATAACCTAATATCTTCGTCCTCCTTCTACAGCGAGAGATCAAGAAGTCTAGATGTGGGGCTGATCGAAAATGTTGAAGGTGGATGGAGATTTGGGGCTGATGATTTGTTTTCTGAGAGGGACAGAAATCAACGTAGCGTCCTATTTGCCCCCATCTCTGCCCTTTGCTGTTTCAAAACGTACCCAATGCTTGGAAAACCCACCCCCTAATCTTCCCTCTTGATACATGGCCCCACATCTTAATACATAGCACCTGGCAGACAAATCTGTTTCAAAATAGTTTTTACCCCCAAAATTTTGCATTCAACTTCAATGTTTTCAAATTCAAACTTTGAATTTCAAAACTCACACCAAATTCCTACCAAATGTCCCACCAATTTCTCTTATCCAATATCACTTATCCAAAAACTCATCATAACATCCCTCATTTATATACCCCAAATACAATTCAAACCCTTATCCAATTTCTCGTATCCAATATCTCTTATCCAAAAACTCATCATAACATCTCTCATTTATATACCCCAAATACAATTCAAACACTTATCCTATTTCTCTTATCCAAAAACTCTTATCCAATAACCCATGATAACATCCCTGTTATATATATATACTAGTCATAACCCGTGCCCATAGGGCACGGCGAAGGTCGTCTCCCAAGTGCGAAACCGAGGAGGACAGTCAGTGCACGGGTGAAATGGTGACATGATAATCATCTCCCAAATGCATTTTTATTCCTCCAATTAAGACATTTTTTTTCAAATGGGAGATCATTATTTTTGGCATTCAGAAAGGTAGCTTGTTGTCTTTCCTATACAACCATATCAAAGAAAATCTAACCTTAGGGAATTGTGTTGATATCTGTATGTTTCCGCACAACGTTTACTGTAAACTACCATTAAAACAGGATTGGAAATAAATTATATCAATTAAGCGTGTGTCCTCTTAATTGAGCGATATCAAATCGTGGCATGTTTGGCATCAATTAGAATTAGAATAATGTGAAATCCCCACGCACAACTCACAATTAAAAAAATTGAGCGATATCCCCACTCACAACTCCCAATTAGAATTGGAAAGAATTGTGTCCTCTTTGGCATCAAGCTTGTTGAATTATCTTTGTTCTTGGTTGCATGTCTAATCTGGATATAAGTGTGAGCAGTCTGTCACAATCTCTATCAATTAAAAATAACCTCCAGCAAGAAGTTTTTTGTCGCATTTTTATGTTTAGTTGACATGAAATGGAAATTTTTTATGTTTAGTTGATTTTAATCCCTTTGGAACAGTTCACTTTGGAACAAAATCAGTTGGAACTCAATCAGTTAAATGAAAAGTGCCCTTTGGAACTCAATCATCAAAAATTTGAAACTCAATCTGCCTATTGAAACTCAATTTGTCGAAGTCTGTGTACTTTAGATAGGGTAACCCATGCACAGTCATAATGCCAATGATAATGGTAAGCCGCTAATCCTAAACAGTTTATTATATTGATAATGATAATGATAATGCTAAACTGTTTAACAAATTAGACCGTGTTCACCTGGGCTAATCCTAAAAAAATAATTGGATTGTGTTCATTTGCACGGTCCTTAACGAATAATGCTAAACTGGTAATCAAAGGGCACTTTTCATTAGCATTATTAAATGAGGACCATGCAAATCAACACAGTGAATAATTCAATGAGGACCATCATAAATGATTCAACTAATTAAATTAATGCTGAGGAGCCATCATAAATAAAGTGCTTATTAAATTAATTAGTGCTGAACTGGTGCTTATTAAATTAATGCTAAACTGGCAAAAAGTTTCAAATAATTCATTGGCACGGTCCTAAATAAGGTCAGTAACTTTAAGAATGAAATTAACTGGGGACCTACTGGGGAACTACATAAAAATGACATTTCCTCTACCCAAAAAAATGTAGAGTAATTCACCTAAACAGACAAATGCCAAAAAATGAAACCCAAACACTCAAAAGGTCAGTTACTTTAAGAAAGCATTGATTTCGAACATGAAAAACAAATGCCAAACATTGATTTCAAATGTCAAAAATTAACCAAAAAATGTCAAAAATTAACCGAAACCCTAGGGATCAGAAATTAATGAATGAAATTGAGAGAGAGAGAGACAGAGAGGAGAGTACCAGAGGACGTCTTGAATCGAGGACGTCGCAGTTGAGTTATGTTTGTGGGATGAAGGTTGAAGGATGAGGAGAACAGTTTATTAGTGGGAATTGAAGACAACAGGTTGTTGTTGGGAATTGTTGAGAACTTGTAAATGAGGGCACGGGAATTGAAGAGAACAGGTTTTTATTTTTTAGAACCGTTCCTTTTCAAAACAGTCGTAGGATCCAAAGTTAGAACCGTTTTTTTTCAAAACTCAGTTTTAAATAATTGTGTGTGAGTAGATTATCCTAGTCATAATTTTGGAGACACGTAGGTCAAAATTGAGACACATAGGACAAAACTGCCATATAGGACAAAGGTCATGCATTATATAATAGATATCACTCAAAATCTCATCTCTTGTCCAATTTCTCTTGTCCAATATCTCTTATCCAATTTCTCTTGATAACATCCCTCTTTTATAATATAGATATCTCTTATCCAATTTCTCTTGTCCAATATCTCTTATCCAATTTCTCTTGATAACATCCCTCTTTTATAATATAGATATCTCTTATCCAATTTCTCTTGTCCAATTTCTCTTGATAACATCCCTCTTTTATAATATAGATATCTCTTATCCAATTTCTCTTGTCCAATATCTCTTGATAACATCCCTCTTTTATAATATAGATATCTCTTATCCAATTTCTCTTGTCCGATATCTCTTATCCAATTTCTCTTGATAACATCCCTCTTTTATAATATAGATATCTCTTATCCAATTTCTCTTGTTCAATATCTCTTATCCAATTTCTCTTGATAATATCCCTCTTTTATAATATAGATATCTCTTGATAACATCCCTCTTTTATAATATAGATATCTCTTATCCAATTTCTCTTGTCCAATATATCTTGTCCAATTTCTCTTGATAACATCCCTCTTTTATAATATAGATATCTCTTATCCAATTTCTCTTGCCCAATATCTCTTATCCAATTTCTCTTGATAACATCCCTCTTTTATAATATAGATATCTCTTGATAACATCCCTCTTTTATAATATAGATATCTCTTATCCAATATCTCTTGTCCAATATCTCTTGTCCAATTTCTCTTGATAACATCCCTCTTTTATAATATAGATATCTCTTATCCAATTTCTCTTGCCCAATATCTCTTGTCCAATTTCTCTTGATAACATCCCTCTTTTATAATATAGATATCTCTTATCCAATTTCTCTTGTCCGATATCTCTTATCCAATTTCTCTTGATAACATCCCTCTTTTATAATATAGATATCTCTTATCCAATTTCTCTTGTCCAATATCTCTTATCCAATTTCTATTAATAACATCCCTCTTTTATAATATAGATATCTCTTGATAACATCCCTCTTTTATAATATAGATATCTCTTATCCAATTTCTCTTGTCCAATATCTCTTGCCCAATTTCTCTTGATAACATCCCTCTTTTATAATATAGATATCTCTTATCCAATTTCTCTTGTCCAATATCTCTTATCCAATTTCTCTTGATAACATCCCTCTTTTATAATATAGATATATATATGATATTGCAGTTTTGCCTTATGTTTCGCACATTGTATAATTTCTTATCTTATCTGTGTGATATTTGTGATATTGTCTCCATGAATGATGTATACTATTCTGATGTGTTTTTGAGACAATATTGGACTTGATATTGGATTTTACATAATATATGTGATGTGATGTATTTTGAGACGATATGTTTTCTTCCTATATCTCAAATGTTGATATTGGACTTTCATTCCTCTATTCACATAAGAATATGATGTGGTTTTATGAGTTTTGGTTTTATATATCTTTATACTCCTTGATTGTTGATAGTTCTTAGTTAGTACGATTGTTGTTGTTATCTACTCCTACCTTTTGAATAATGCCATAGGAGGAGAGAAATAAACATACAGTTTCATAATGCATGTGCTAAGTATGTACTAATAACACTTGAATCTAAGATTGAAGTTGCTTTAGATTCAGGGGGAGTAAGATACAATGAATAGGGATTTTACATCCTAGATTTCATGAATTAAATTCACTAATATCTTACTCATTTGCTTCAATTGATATATAGATGCCCTAATATTTTGTGACTAACTTGATTGGCATCTATGTAGGGGGAGTAAGTTTTCATTAAGCACAACTATTTATCTTTTTGTTTTTGTTTGTTTGTCATCATCAAAAAGGGGGAGAATGTTGAGTATTGGACTTCTCCCTACTTGGTGTTAATGATGAGTAAACATAAATACTTGTGACTAATCTCCTATTTTGCAGTTAATCTATTGCCTAAGCTATTTATGAAGATCTACTTGCAATGGATGACACTCAAAGATCATTGAAAGCAAATGGAATGGATATGATGATCGTAGATATTGATTGAAGCTCCATGAAGACTTCAAGCTCATGTGTTGGATAGAAGAGAGTTTTCATCAACGTAAATTTCTTATATCTCTTCTAGTATGTAGCTTAGAAGTAGAACATTGTTGGAGCACACACATTGTCATTTCAGTCTTAGGACATCAGTTGTTCAATCGTCCTTAGACTCCAATTTATTTCTTTATTGATTGTGCTTGTATTGTTTATAATAGTCGACTGTTGAACAACTTACAGTCGCATGTCTCAAAAATAGTCGACTATGTTTTGTTCTACAGTCGCCTGTTATACACAAACTTTTACAATCTAGTTTTGGGCTTCTCTATCTTAATTCCCACAGGCGACTCATGAACGATTCACAGGCACTGTCCAAGTGAAATTCAACTGTGTTTTGTAAATCAGTCGCATGTCTGTCATTTTCCCAAAATCTTTTGATCTGTCTTTTATGGCCAGTCGACTTATGTTGAATTTACAGTCGACTGTCCAATGGACCAGTCAACTATCAATGCTGCAACACTCGTCTATCTATGAGCCAATTTGTTGACTCAGCTCTCTAGAAAATCTCAGGGTTTTTGACAGTCGTCTGTAGAAGGATATACAGTCGCATGTTCTGATTAACAGTCGACTGTTATCTTCTCGTCAATCATCTGTCCTGTTCTCCCAGATGTTTTTTCAGACTTCTTCGACTTACCCATCTTCGGCCAGACGCTTGTAGTAGGATTTATAGTTGCCTGTTGGTTTAACAGTCGACTGTATATGCTTCATCAGTCGATTGTCCACGTGGTAAGTTACGTTATGAATTCTCATATACCTTATCTGACTGTGCAGCAGTCGACTGTGGTTTCCTCAACAGTCGATTGTCGCGAGCGCAGATTCTATCCGTTGAGAGTTTTCTCATGATTCCTAAGGGGTTTTTGCTAATTCTGTTAGTATGGGTTGAGAAACCTATATAAGGAGCTACTACTATTCCATTGAGAGCCTCTTAACCAAGTTTAATCAAGTCTCTCTCTCTCTCTCTCTCTCTCTCTCTCTCTCACACATTCATTCAAGCTCAAAGCTCTCAACTCTAAAATCCATAAGAATTCCAATATTTGATCTCTTACTCTCCAACCTAGAACCAAAGAGACATCTTCTAGGTATTTGGTGCAGTCAAGAGAAAGGGCTTTCCTCTCTTCCAAGAGAGTTCTTCAACACACAACACACTTCTCCTTCAAGTTCTACTTCAAGGCATAAGTGATTGTAAGTGTTGCTTTCATATTTCATAACTTTCGTTATTTACATTTGCTCTCGGGTTATGAGAGTGGTTTGCTTGCACCCAAGTTGTGGGAGTCAAGGACAATCGGGTGTATTTCGATTTCACTTGAAGGGTTTTTACAAGTGGATTTTAAGGAAACCTCAAGTTAGGGTTCTAACTTGAGTATCCGGTTGTTAACCAGGTGGAAGGGACGTAGGATTACCGGGAACAAGTCGGGAAGTGACTTGGGTAATCTGAACCCTTGAAACATCCTTGCGTCTGCATTTGTTTCACTTTGGGTTTAATTTCAATTCCGCACTATTTTGTTGGTTAGCATTTAAATTGGTGTAACTATCTTTTTAAATTGCATAAACACTATTCAACCCCCCTTCTAGTGTTTTCCCCATAGCCAGGGTCCTTACAGTGTGCCTGTGTAATTTCGACGTCAAGAGCCTGCGTCTTTCGACGTTTGCTCTTGCCCTGGGAGGGGCCAGTGATGGTGGCCTTGTTTTTGCGCTCTCTAGGAGGCATCGTATGAAGGCATGAGGGATACAAAGTGTGTGCGATGGATGTGTGTGCAAACTCACGCAAAAATCAGCGATTTTCAGTAATAGAAATTCAAAATTTAAAGAGTTGAGCATCGAAGTTACCCAAGACGGAGCTCCTTGCTGAAGTTAATGCTCACAATGCTCGTAGATGAGTCCCCTCAAGTGATTCCAAGCCAAGCACATGGCTAGTAGCTGACCGTGTCATGTGGGTTCCCAAAAACATTAAACATCAGATGCCCTAGGGTTTCTCGAGGCGGACGCAGGGTGTAAAGGTTGATGGAGAGGGTTGCTGGTTGAGGGAGAAGCTTTGGAAGTTGATTGGAAGAGTTTGGGAGAGTTTGGGGGCTGATTGGAAGGAGATCGAGTCGGTGGAGATCGTGGAGATGTGAACTGTTTCGAGAAGGAATGAAATGGATCGGGCCATTTGGGATTTTGGGGCCTTAAATAGGCATTTTACGCAGACCGCGTGGTAAATTGAAACGGTCGCGTAAAAGTGTTGTGAAAGTAGGGGTTGACGCGGACGCGTCATCTGAACGACACAGCTGCGAAAATCGTAGCTCATTTTGAAAAAATTTGGGCTGGAGAAACATATAGATTGCAACCTGCGTCGTTTAGATTAACGTGGCCGCATAGTTTCATCCGAAAAGAGAAATCGACGCGATCGCATCATATAAAGTGAAGCGGTCGCGAAAATCCCTGAGAAATTGGGATTTGGCTCAAGTTTTTCAGTAACTTATGCAGCCCGTTTCGATTTGGATGATGCAGACGCGTCAGTTGTCTCTCCAAATAACATCCACGCGGCCGTTTGAATCTGTATGTCGCAGTCACATGGGTTCCTTTCCTCCATAATCCTTCTTCTTCACCATGCGATCAAAACACTTGGTTAATTTCTTGGGTTTGGGGATTTATTGAAGAACAAATATCTAGATTAACTCAGTCTAAAAATAAAGATGAAAATTTAAAATGAAAAATCTAAATCGAAATACTTGGGTTGCCTCCCAAGAAGCACTCGTTTTAAGTCGTGAGCTCCACTCACTATCTTGATGTCATCATGGGGGTTTTAGGGTGGAGAGGTCCCGAATGTGGCCATCTCTATGCTCCGTCTTATTGCTCAGCTCATTATGTTCCTCTTCTTGCCTCTTCTTTTCTCCGGGGTCTAGTGGATGCAGTCGTGGTGGTTTCTCCTTCAGATTTCTCTCGGAGGTTTTCTAGCGAGCCTCCTTCGTCGCTAGCTCCTTGAGCTTGTCTTCTTGCCCAATGGGAGGTTCATTGGTGTCACCCAGAAATAGCTCCTCCAAACGTGTCTGCTCGATTGCTTCTTTGAGGAGATCCACTTGGTCTCGACGCCTAACTTCCTCGAAGTTCCTCATTGACTTCTTAAGGTCGAATTCGACCTTTTCTCTACCAACATTGAGGGAGAGTCTCCCTCCCTTTACGTCAATGAGGACACCCACCGTAGCTAAGAAGGGTCGACCGAGGATGATTGGATGTGTGCTTCTTCCGGCTTCACTGGTACATCCTCAACTATTCCAAGGGGGTATTTGACTGAGCGGTCCGCTAGCTGGAGTGACATATTCATGGGTTAAAGCTCCCCAAGATTCAGCTTCTCGCAAATGACGATGGGCATTAGCTAACGCTCGTCCACAAGTCGCATAGGGCGCTCTTGACATCCAGATCTCCAATAGTTCAAGTGGTAGAGAAGCTCCCAAGGTCCTCTAGTTTTTCCACCATCTTTCTCTGAATAATGGCGCTTCACTTCGTAGAGAGCACCACCTTCTCCCTCCTACCACCTTTGGTAATTATCTCTTTGAGGAATTTTTTGTAGGTAGGGATATCAGAGATCGCATCGAGAAAGGGGATGGAGATGTTGAGTTGCTTCAAAATATCGAAGAACTTCCCATATTTTTCATTCAACTTGGCCTTAGCCAATCTCGACGGGAATGGAACACTTGGCATATATAGCCTGGGAGGCTCGTCAATGAGCTTCCCTAGCTCTTTCTCCACTTGCTTATCCTTGGTGGATTCAGATTGCGGAGGCTCCACCTCATGCTCAACTTCTTGATCATCCCCAGATTCGAGCTCAACACGAGCTTCTTCTTCTTTTTCAGCTTCCTTATCCACAACGAGCATGTTGGGACCTTCAAATGTCTTCCCACTTCTCAATGTGATCGCGTTTACATGCCCTCAAGGGTTCTCTTCTGTTTGCCCCAGCAACTTCCCTTATGCATTGGAGAACTGAGAGAGATGTTGCGCCATCTGTGCCATCGTGGTCTCCATGGACTTCTGGCCTGTCGCCAGCTACTATGAGGTAGATGCAAGTTGTTGAGTCGTCATCATTAGCTACTGGATAGAGTTCTGGAAGTAATCATTTCTTTGGCCTTAAGTCTGAATGTGACTCTCGATTAGCAATTCTAGGCTTGATTTTTGGATGTAGGTGCATTCACCGGAGGCATTTGATTGAAGTTCTGAAATTGGCCTAAAGGACGTGGAGTCTGAAAATCTTGAGGTTACTGAGGGTATGGTGGGGGAACTTGCAATCCCAGGGTCCGGCAGGAGAAATTGGGGTGATTATTTCACCCCTGATTATATGTGTCAGAATACGGGTTGCTCAGCGGCCTCGGATTGTTCCCATATAAAGCGTTCGCTTGTTCGATTGTCATATCCGGAGGCGTCACTATGGGTAATGAACATTCAGCACTCTGGTATCCCTGCACACCACAAACCTCGCAAACTGCCGCCGTAAGCGGTTTACCAGTACCAAGTCCAATAAGGAAAAGTTGTTTAGTTAAGGCATCAAACTTAGCTGAAAGTAATGATACCTCGTCGACATCGTACTTGCCTCCCCTCGTGGAGGTGCTCCTCTCATTGCTCCAGGAGTCGTTCTCAGCATTGCTTCTAGCAATCTTTTCGCTTCAGCCGGAGTCTTGCTCATTATGGTGCCATTAGCGGCGGCATCTATGGACATCCTCACCGGCGGCGTTAGCCCGTTGTAGAAGGCCTGAATAAGTAGCCAATCCGGCACGCCGTGGTGGGGGCAGACTCTTTGGAGGTCCTTAAACCTCTCCCAAGCTTCATATAAGGACTCTCACTCCGACTGCTTAAAGTTGGTGATTTCATTGCGCAACTTGGCAGTTTTACCTGGAGGGAAGTACTTTGTCAGAAAAGCAAGAGATAAACTGTCCCATGTAGTGAATGTGTTGGGACTGTGACTCTTGAGCCAATCCTTGGCTTTATCCCTAAGTGAGAAAGTGAAAAGTCTTAGCCTGATGGCGTCATTGGTGACGCCATTGATCTTTAGGGTATCCATCTTCTCCAAGAAAGTGTTAAGATGGTCATTCGGGTTCTCCATCGGGGCCTATGAAAATTGGTCCCTTTGCACAAAATCAACCAAAGATGGTTTGAGTTCGAAATTATTTGGCTCCACCGCCGACCTTTCAACGTTAAAGGTCGACCTCTTGTGGGGCATTGAATAATTGAGGAGCGACCTAGGTACGGGGGCAGCGGTGGTGGTAGACCATTCTCGGGGTTAAGTATCTCATTTATCGTCTCGAGGGCTTGTCTCCTCCTCCTCTCGGTATTAAGCCTTCTCGCGGTAGCTTCAATCTATGTGTCTAGTAGACGCAAGTCCGCTTTGCCTTGAGATCTCATGTGCATCCAAAAAGGTCTACATCAAAAGGAAATGTAAAAAGCACCAACAGGCGACGAGAAAGAAAATATGAACAAAATAAAACAAAGAAAAAGAAAAAACATATTCTCTCTACTAAGATTAAAACCAATAGCAATCGTGCCTCCCCGACAACAGTGCCAAAAGGCTAATCGGGACCCCGCGAAGGGGTCGTCGATGCTAATAAAAACCAGAGCGAAAGGGTCATGTCTTATGGGTCGAACACGCGGAGGTGGTCAATGAGTATCGATTTTATAGGTCTTCAAATGAATGCTACGTGATAGTCACGGTGATCGATTGGTGAATGGTAGAAAAAGTTTGATCAAGGGATAAAAGCTCTAGGGCATGGGGAATCCTCGCTATTTGACTAGGGTTAATGTTAAACTAATAATCAACCAGTTACCGGGTTCATTGGGGCTCGGAAGAGGTCGTGTGACCTAATAGCATTCGCCTATCCCCCACTGTCGTGATGCAAGATAGGTTATTCCCTTATGTCATGTCCTACCCCCCGCTATCAAATGCAATGATAGGCCAATCCAACCTACACCGATGTCAGTGGTCTTCGATGCATCGGTGTACATTGGGCACATTACGCTCGACGAATATCCCTAATCTTCCTCCCACCCATAGTGGCGTATGCTCGACGAATATCCCTAATCTTCCTCCCACCCATAGTGGCGTTTGGGGATTAGACCTACATTGGAAGAGCTCTTAATCGATGCCCATTGGCTTTCAGTCACACCGATAGTATGGATCATCGTAGGGATCGAAACCCCAGATTGGTCCCAAATTGCAGATGGTCGGGATATGAGAATACAACTTGCAGAAATGGGATCTATCGACATGGGCACAGTGGTGGTGGTGGTGTGGGTGGACTCAGCTAAAGTGCTTCTGACACAAACAGAAGTGTGGACAGAGTTGTCGGGAGGTGCAGATGAGGCTGGTGCAGGCTGAGGGATCACTGGGTCAAGGGGTGGAAGGAGGGGTTCCTGCTGAGCACCCTCAGGCTCTAGCACATATGCGGCGGGGATGAGGACATCCATCGCTGGAATCCACTCCCCCCCGCAGGTCCAATATGTGTCCGAGCAAGGCTCGGGAGAATCATGTAATCGGCATCGTGGGGACCGTGCAGCCACACCCAGTGGCACTGACCATGAGGACGAAGCATCCTCATCCGAGCCATAACATTTATGGAAAGTGAGGTGGGGCCCGGTGGTCTCAGCAAGCCAGCTGGGAGGTCAACTCCGCACAAAAAGGCCAAGAGGGTAATCAGACCGCTGCAACAGATAGGCGTCCGAGCACCGACAGAAATAATGATGCGGTCGACGTACCAACTGGCGATATCAATCTCTATGGCGGGGACCAAAATGTCTCCTCCATCAAAGACCCTAGAACGTGTCATCGCATAGAGCATGTAGAGCTCTGGCGTCGACAACGTCCCAGGCTCGTACCTCGCAAGAAAAGTGGTCGCCATAAGGCGCTGTGCAATACGGAGGCATGAGTGGAGGATGGCAGAGGCCTTGGCCCGACTAGGGTCAAAGGCAAGGGGAGATCCCGTGATCCGTGTCCAAAAAGCGTGGGTGTTGAATGACGATGGTGGGATGTGCGTGGGGCTGTAGGCACGGTCTGGGTCCGGGACAGGGAGCCACTGGAAGAATGCTCGGATCATGTCAAGAGTGACCTCGCACTCCTGATCCATCAGGCGAAAGGAGCATCCTCCAGGGGTCCGGTCAATAGAGCTAAGGACCTCTAGTGTCGGGTAGATGTAAGTGTCCGCCAACACCGACAAGAAATCACGCCATCCCACATTGTCATACAACTAGAGTAGCCCCTCTAGGACCCCTAAGCGCTCAAGGTCAGCAAGGTGCGCAAACTTAGTGGGTACGATCGAGCAATGGGAGATACGCTCAAATCTAGAGTGCTGGGCATCATCTCGAAACGTGATCCCCATCGCATCGAACGCGGGGGCGGGCTGTGCAGGTGGTGGAATGGGTGCGGTAGGCGACGGCTGTGTGGGTGGTGGTGGGCTAGGTGGAGGGGAGTCCACCCTAGCAGAAGAGGAGCCAGGATCACCTGACTTCTTCCGCTTGGAAGCGAGCTCCCGACTGCGTGGCCTAAGGCGTGGCGGCATGTGTGCCGAGAGTCATTCCCACCCAAATAAAATGCAAAGTGCTATAAAATAAATAGGGAACGAGTGTACCCGAGCACGACGTGAGAGAAAATAATGGAAGTGTGCGAAGAAATGCCTCCTCCACAAAGCTCCAAGCGTCCAGAATCTCCCCCAAGCTCCCCCAAGCTAGCCTGAAAATCAAACAATCGAATCAGTGATGAGTATCATTATATATGGGGAAGATGGGGTATAGTAGATATAAATAGGATTTAATTTGAATTTGGGATGCAATGTGCATACGAATTGGAGAAATGGGCGAGAAATGAGAATTCTAGGCGAAATGGGGGAGTGCGGTGGTGGGAGGGGCGGCGACCGGAGGCTACAGGCGGCAGCGACTCGGCGGTGACCAGAGGTGAGGCGACGGTCGGCCGACGTCGGGTGGTTCGGGCGAGGAGGAAGCGGTTCGGGCGATGGGAGTCAAAACGGCAGCGGGCGAGCGTGATTAAAGTTGGGAAACTTGGCGGTGTTGAAAGTCGTGCCGTGCCCGCTTGATATATAAGGTTGGGTCACTCGGCCGAGTGACACAGACAATCGTCCGAATGGCTCGACGATAATTTTTTTTTCAAATTCTCCCCATACTTACGACTTGACCGAGTAGCATTAACCATTCGGCCGAATGGAAAAGTTCCACTCGGCCGAGCAGCAAGGCAACTCGGCGATTTTTAGAGCGTGTATGGTATCAGATTCACTCGACCGAGTAACATAGTTATTCGGCCGAGTGGCAATTGTACTGTAAATCACAAGAAAATAACAGAGAGTGGGTCTGTAGGATCTTCCCTGATCGGTATTCTACTTGGCCGAGTAGAGTCTTCACTCGGCCGAATGAAAAGCTCATTCGGCCGAGTGGCTAGCTGTTTTCAGCCTCGGCTCTCTATTTTTGCGCCATTCTCTGTTTTTCTTGTCCTCGTCAGTTTCTTCCACTTCCTAAGGCCTGAGCATGTTCCTGGAGTGCTCTCCCTTACCATGGTCATCCTCCATATGAATTATTTCTCATTCTCCATCTCCTATCATGAAAAATAGAGCCCGTTGTCACGATTTTATTGACTCTAGACTCTAACACTAAGAAAAATCTAAAACAAAAAATAGAGTTCAACTAAATATAATGTAAAACCGTCGGGCTGCCTCCTGACAAGCGCTCATTTAAGGACTTGAGCTCGACCCCTTAAGATATTCGTTTAGTGCGTGATATTCGACGCATGCGAGATGCGCCCGTCAAACTTACCGGGAAGGCCTCTTGGATTTGGTTATTGATGCTCGTAGGCTTTCCTCGGCTTCCCCTCTTCATGGGTAGTGTTGGGGGATAAGTCCCCCAAGCTTGAGCTTGTGCAATTCTTTTTCTTCACCGGTGATGCCGATCTCTTATCCGGCGGAGCTTTCTTCAAATTGTTGGTCGTGGAAAGCTTGCATAGCTCCCTAATGCTCGTGACATCAGCGTCGTCTTCTTTGTCATCACCCATAGAGCCATCCGGAGGATCTTCCAACTTTTCTCCATTTCTAGAAGGTTGGCATTTTTCAAGGCCGTTATCGTGTAGGGCGCCAATAGAATGTGTATGGCTTCATCGATCACCTCATCAAGGAGGTCCACATAATCCACTTCATCATGATAGGGTATATGATTCATTGCTTTGGAAATATGGAACTCAACCTCGATGTTTCTGACATTCAAAGATAAAGTACCCTCTCTCACGTCGACTATCACATCGGCGGTGGCTAGGAAGGGACGTCCAAGTATAAGTGAAGTATCGCCCTCCTCTTTGATGTCCATAATGACGAAGTCGCATAGCAATCAAATTCCTCCCGGAACTTGGAGCGGTATGTCCTCCGCTATTCCCAGTAACCCGACCATCCGTAAGTTGTATTCTCATATCCGTTGGCTTAAAGTTGGCCCTCGTATTCATTTTCATAAATATGCTTAGGGGCATTAGGCTCACACTTGCTCCCAAGTCTACCAAAGACTTTTGTAGTGGGACTCCTCCAAGTGTGCATAGGATGCGAAAACTTTCGGGATCTTTAAATTTCGTCAGCTCCTTCTCCTTCCGAGCGAACCAAGTTCCTTGCTCGACAATCATTATCTTCTCCTTTCTTTTCTTTCCCGAAATTAAGTCCTTCAAGAACTTGGCATATGATGGGATCTCTACGATAGCATCCAAGAAAGGTATATTGAGGCTTACTCCTCGTAAGTACTCAAGGAATTTGGCAAGCCGCTTCTCAATCTTAGCTCTTGCCAACCTTTGCGGAAAGGGCACCGGTGGCATGTAGGTGCGCTCCTCATTTGGCTTCTTAATTTCAGAATTTCCGCCTCCTTGTGGCTCTTTTTGGCTCTCCTCCTCAATAGCCGGCTCTTCGTCATTCAAAACTTCTTCCATGGGCTCCTTGGTTTGGACCATGGCGGGAGTAGTATCATTTCCGCCCCTAGTAGTAACCGCCACTACCGCATTGATGTGGCCGGTATTCCCCCATGGATTTGGCTCCGGTTGAGCCGGCAATTGTTGAGTATTTTTATTGAGCAAGGTAAGTTGCTCCGCTAGTTGACCCACGACGGTATTGAGAGAGTCTTGTTGTGTAATCAATCTAGCATTTATCTTCTTTTGCTCTACCATAAATTCTTCCACCCTAGCCTCATGATCCGATCTCGGTTGTGCTTGTGGTGGGTTTGGAGCTCTCCACCCTTGATTGTAGCCCGGCGGCCTATATGGTCCCGCTTATTGCCTAGGCGGCTAGCTTTGTTGTGGTTGCCCTCTCGGTTGATATTGAGGTTGTAGAGGTGGAGGTCGAGCTTGAGGTTGTTGCGGTGGTGGTGGGTTCAAAGCTCCATCATTATTCGCATATGAGAATCCCGGATGATTCCTCGTGGCCGGGTTGGCCCAATAACTGATGTTCCCCGCAACATATTGCACATGTTCTATGGCTCCTTCTCCATGCTCTCCTCCAACGAATAGCTTGAGATTGGTCTTGTCAATCGCTCATATTTTCTCCCAGTGTGGATGTAGCGGGAGTTCCATGCGGCTCGGTGATCAACTTCTCCAATCTCTCCACGACCTTGTGGAGAGAGTCAAACTTTGTAGAAAGTTTCGCTACGGCCTTGGCCTCATATATGCTTGTTGGCTTCAAGGAGGATGTAGAATGTCCTCGCTCGTCGCCCCATTGTTGGTTATTAGAGGCCATCTCCTCTAATAGGGCTGTAGCTTTATCCGGTGTCTTCGATAGAATGGCTCCATTGGTGGTTGCATCTATGATTTGCTTGGTTCCCGGTTGGAGTCCATTGTAAAAGCTGTGAACTAGCTCCCATGCTTCAATGCTATGATGGGGGCATTGATGTTGGAGATCTTTATAGTGCTCCAATGCCTCGAATAGAGTCTCCTGTGGTCCTTACTTGAAGGACATGAGTGCGCTCCTTATTTTCACTGTTTTGGATGGTGGGTAGAATTTATCAACAAAGGCACTCGCCAACTCATCCCATGTAGTAAAGATCCCTTCCGCTTGCGTCCTCAAGCAATATAATGCTTTGTCTCTGAGAGTGAATGGGAAAAGTGTCACGCCCCGTTCCCCAGAATACCCGATACTTAATTTAAATTTTTTTTCCACGTATTCTGAAGAGTGAGGGTGATGAGAGAGGAAAAGAACGAGAAAGGAGAAACTGAACAAGCAAGCCATTGTGAACATGCTGGGATGGTACAAGTAAAGCTTCAAAATAACATCAAAATGTTCTCATGAATACATAGATCAACAACAACATAACATATGTATATAATAACTTCAATTTATATACATAACCCAGGTACACCACTACATATACACCATCATTCTCCACCTCCTAAGACATCCACATCTCACCACTAGACAGCTCACATCCAGTGCTACTCCTGAACCCAGCTCCAAATCACCTCCAACCAAGCTAACCCTGCTACCTGAGAAATGGGGAGGAGCACGTCAATGCGTGCCCCAGTAGGAACCAACTTGGGTTTGGAACTCCGTTTTAGGGTTATCAGATCACAAGGCAAGCAAGAGAAGTAGAGCATGAATCTAAGTGATATAGTGAAACTTAAATAGATAATCAAAGGAATCATACCTGCGGTCCATGTCAAGTTACTGCAAGAAAAGGGTTAGCACGAATAATAATAATAATAATAATAACAACACAAGTATTTAAGCAACCAATATCTAATAAAATAAGTACAAGTGCCATAGACATGCCACAGAGTCACTAGGAACTGGCAAGGGGAAGGGAAAGTGCTGCCAGCAGAAGGAGTGACATGCCAAATTCTTATCTTATTATTTTATAATTAAATTAAGGGTAAATGACATTAAAATACCCTAACGTTTGGGCCATTTTCACTTATATACCCTATCGTTCATTTTGGTAAACTTTGATACCCAAATCTAAATTTGATGTAGGATTGGAGGAGGAAATATTGCCTGAAGAGCATGCTGAAAACACTGTGCATCCCAGACATAGGAAGACTGATGGAATGCATGTATTTGGAGGCCTCTTCAGACAACATTTCCTCCTCCAATCCTACATCAAATTTAGATTTAGGTATCAAAGTTTACCAAAATGAACGATAGGGTATATAAGTGAAAATGGCCTAAACGTTAGGGTATTTTAATGTCATTTACCCTTAAATTAATTGGGAACTTGGGTAAACTGTGTGATACCAGGACCTGGACTTCACACCAAATGTGGGGTGAATATAGCACACGACGCAATGGACACGGGCACTGTACGCTGGGCCTCTCTGCTCTCCCGTCCCTGGCAGTAGTGAGGCTCTACAATCCCCTGACACCTCCACTCCCAGTAAAGGCGAGTGGTTACGAAAATCCCCTCCACTCCCGGTAAAGGCGAGTGGGTGTAAACTCCACACATCACATAATCATCTCCCAACTTCACAGTCCAGGCCTCATATCCACAATTTACTCAAATCCCACATAAAACCCGGGCTTTACTAATTCACCCTCATTAGAGAGGACTGAGATTTATTCAATTTTATTAGTTAACATCATAAGTGACACGTTAGGGGTCTTGATGGCATGTGTATGCACATATCTCCTCATCTGCCCATCATCAGACATAGGGTCATGCACTTACGTGTCATGCCCTCTATCACAACACATCATCCACCCACAATTTCAATGTATCCATGCCATTCAAACCAATAACTTCACCAATCATCACCGTGACTCAAGGCCAACACTAACATATGCATGTTACTCAAATTTTCAGATATTGCCTTCGTTGAGGCATTTCATCGAACACATTGCGGGCGTCATTCATATCAAAACAACACACTATAATTTACATGTGCCAAGGAAATGAATATTCATTCCATCACACAATCATAATAAGTAAGAATAATGATGGCAAATTATCCACAATTAATGAATAAGAACACTACTTATGAATTCAGCTTGCTGAAATTGCAGAGCAGTCAGATTAAGGGTGGTTTTTTAGGCAATTGTAGTTGGAATTTGGAAAAACGTAAAACTACAAATCTGTAGATATGGATGTCTTGGAAATACAGACAAAATTTCCGATAAAAGTATTACGTATGTGATTTATGGTGAATTATTTCGTGAAGTGTGTCAAATCTGTTTTTCAGACAGATTTCAGAGCATGTGGTGTGCCAATTTTCCGGTACCTAATTTTCGTGAAGTGTGCCAATTTTGAGCATGTTCTAGCCAGAAATTCGACATACAAGCACTATGATAAACTTTTAGAAAAACTTGTTAATTTTCCAACAAGACCAAGAACACAAAATTTCATTAAGTGTGCAGGTATTTAAGCTATTTCTACTGAACTGTGTCAAAGCTGGAAATCAAACAGACATGCTGTAGAATTTGAATTTTTATTCCCAACTTCAGAATAGAATATATATCAATATTTATATGATTTTGGCGTAGGACTTCAAGATATACAAGCTCATATTTTTTTCGAAGCTTAATTCGAATCACAGTGAGCAGAATATAAGCATGAACACAACAAAATTTTAGCTTTTCAAAGGAAGTGATGTTGATTAGAATTTCAAAGGAATATTCATGAAAATTAAAACATGGCATATGAATTTGATTATTACTAATCCATATTGATAAAACAATATGTAGAAACATAATAAAATAGAACTCTAATTAAATTTCAAATATCAAGTTGGAAACCTGCCTCACATCTTGATTTCTCTTCTCCTTCTCTTTCTCTTCCTCTTCTTCTTTTTCTTCTTCTTCTTCTTCTTTTTCTTTTTTTCTTGGTTAAAGAAATTGGCCATGGCATGGGAAGGTGGCCGGCCATAGGCTAGGGAAAGAGGGGGAAAAAGAATGGAGATTAGTGTAGAAAAGAAAAGAAAGAAGAGTTAAGAAGGAAGGAGAAAATTCTAAGGAATATTCTCCTTCATATTCCTTTCTTCTCTTCTAAGAATGGAATATTCCATATGGAAATGACCAAAATACCCTCCCATGTTCCAAGTATTTACAAGTTTGTCATTACTTTAGGTACCGACCACTTAAGTATGTACGCACGGTAAATTTAGTCAAAAAGACCGTTTTGCCCCTGACCTTTCTAAAAAATTACAGGTGTAGCCATTGACCCCTAACCCCTTTCACACTTGCATATCTCTTCCTACACACATTCACGCCCATCCATGCATGCATACATGCGTCACACACACGCGTCTAACACATTCTTGTTGTTTTGCACCGACGACGTCTTTCACACTTCTCTGCTTTCACACTTCGCATTCACTTCCCTTAGCAACATATTACGGCCCAATCCCCCTCTCACTACATCACATACATCGATATCTTCGTTTATCTAATGCCTACGTATGCACCGTAGATAGAAATACCTCGCGTATTCAGTAGAATACACGTATATTCCGTCCTCGGACTTCCTAGGGTGTGAACCTTACCTAGGTCAGCTAGGTATGATGGTCTTACTACCCATGAAGTACAAACAAGAATACATATCTACCCCACACGTATATACACTATATACTTCACTATCATCCATACACATTCGCATCGCGCACAAGTCACAGATACATCCTATTACTCATCTAGGAGCACATCCATATCACTATATGCATCATTACATATATATGTTTTTCACATAAACATCTAGGCACACATACTCACACCTTAACATATACATCACACACCACAAATAAGTCTCCATACATATTATTACATGTATTTAGATCACTTCCCATATCTATATGCATATGGCATCACACCATATCCACATCACGATACATAACGTATCCATACATGGCGTGCTTTTAGATACATCACCATACACTCTAGTATAAACGATTTATTTCTATATCTTTATATATTTGCATATACGTCTACATCCATGCACAGACATCCAGCAATACACATTAATCTACACACCATTGCTTAATAAACAGGGTCACCATCACGGTGTCACACTGTATGTACCCTGGATCCCTATACTCCCAATGCTTAGTCACATGGGCTTCCTCACATTCATAGGCACGTAAATACATATATACACATAATAGTTAGTCGCATCCATAGATACGTTCACGTGCACGTAATAGCACATGCACGATTAAGTCACATAAGGTTCACAATTATAACCATAAATAAGTATACACATAACATCACATCCATAGCAGTGCACCTACTGCCTCACACAGATAGGTACATATACCACACACAATACACCAGAGTGCACAACATAATACGTTTCCTTCATATGCTATATATGTGTATAACTATCCCTGCATCTGCTACACACATACTCTCTTAATAGACAAACAAGTATAAATATCCATCTACACTTCCAAGCACACGTATATACATAAATGTGCAACCAAGTACACACTGTCCAATACACATACATCAAGCAGTTTCATTCGCTTACATTTATCACACATATATACACCTATATTCCATATCTATCACATCCACATTTACATTGCACATTCACGTACACACTTGCTCTGGTACAGACCTATATATTCACGCATACAACAAGAATACATTTATCCAAAGCACACTGAGATACACCTAGAGAGAAAACCATATGGAATAGATCAGCAAGTAGACAAACAAGATACGTATAAGTATATATATACATATATGTATTCATTCATCCAATATACACAACATTACATATATTCCTACTGCACAATACCCCTACATGAACACATCCCTACACTTCACATTCATACAAGTATGATACATATTCACATATAGGTGACAAACAATACTTCACATAAATACTCCACATCTATTCATATACACACTCATTATATACCTTCAGATATATTCATATCAACCCCATATATATATACACACACTAGTCATAACCCGTGCCCGCGGGGGCACGGTTCATTTAAGATTTTCCTCCGCAAAATCTTTGTTTCCAAAAAATTATTTCTACAACCAAAATTGCGCGAAACAACAAATTAGCGTAAAAATATTTAACGACATGGATGCCTTCGGCACGGAATAACAAATTTGGTGTTGGCGCCTTTGGCGCGGAACATCAAATTAGCGTAAAAAATTTAGCAGGAATGCACGGGCGGCGCGGGCATGTGCCCTCAGGCACGGTTCATTTAAGATATCCCCTCAAAATATTTGTTCTCCCCAAAAATTATTTCCCCTCCAAACTTTAAACAGACACAAATTTAGTTTCGGCACGGACGGCTTCAGCGGGGCGCCTTTGACGCGGACTCATGTCATCGGCCACGGTTCATTTAAGATATCCTTTAAAAATTTTTGTTCTCCCCAAAAATTATTTCCCCATCCAAAATTTAAACGTACAAAAATTCAGCGGCCAGCCTTCGGCGTGGGCGCCTTCGACGCGGTTCATTTAAAATATTTATAACTCAAAATCTTGGATTTCATATAATTAATGCGCAATAATAGTTATTTAGTTCCACTAACAATTTTAGTTTCTCCAAAATTTTGTTTCCCTAAAGAATTTTGTTTCCCTACAAATTTTAATTCCCCTTAAAATTTAGTTCACTCCAGTTTTAACTCGTCCCAAAATTTAGTACCCCTGAAAATTAAGTTCCACGCGTTGTTACTTAATTCCAATAGCAGTTATTTAGTTCAACCCAAAAATTTTAGTTACCCACAAAATTTAGTTTCTGCAGAGAATTTAGTTCCGAAAAAAATTTAGTTCCCCTAAAATTTAGTTTCATCCAGATTTAGTTCTTTCCAAAAATTTTGGTAGAGAGGTTTCCAAAGAAAGAGGAATTTCCTGGCCTCTAGCAATGAGTTAATGTCAGCATAGGATGCATGAATGCAACAAATACTCATGTTGCTGGCAAAGCACAAATATTCCAGAAGATCTCACGCTGCTTTTATTGAGCTTATTTTGTGTCAACACATGTTGCCATCATGTTAATTAAGGCAGGAGAAGCAAAGTTATGTGAATTATTTTGCCTAAGAGCAGTTTTTATGACCAATGCTTTGTTACTTTAGATGGAGATTGAACAAACTGCTAGTTAAAGGAATGCTTTAATACGACAACTTGTTGTGTAGCGAATTGTTTGATAATAGCATTCTCTTTGCTACTAAAAATGAGGAACTCAGCATGCACGCAGTCCTGGATCATTGTACTTGTGATATTTACTTTATGCATCCAAAATCCATACCATAACCAGAGCCAAAGCATGAGATTAGTAGAAACATGGATAAATTCATAATTCATAATTACAAAAGCATCTGCATAAAGTCAAATACTCCAAAATAACGATCCATGGAAAATACCAATACAAAAACAAATCAACAATGCCAAGACACTAATCATATCCTAATACCAATTTTAAAAAAAGATACAACGAAAAATAAGTTTCCAAGTACTGCAAATGTCTAAAATCACATCTGTACTAATCAAATCCCTAACAATCTCCAACAAAGGGAACTGCTCCAAAAGGAAGCTCTCCATTTTGTCACATGGCTTCTCCTTAAGATACATCTGATGCATCTCTAATGATGTCGTACAATTCACCTCACTTTTGAATGACAACAATGCATCCTCCGAGTTGTTATCCTTTAGTTTCATTGACCCATGAACCTCTGCCTTGACATCCTCATTTCCTTCTTTAGGGACGACATTATTAGGTTCTCGCAAATGGCATTGAGCTTCGCAAATGGCATATTAGCTCAATACGGTAAATCTTTTTCTGCAACATTTTCCACTTCTTCATCTGGCCCAGACGCCTGAGTAAAAGAAAAAATGTTATGAAACTTCACATAAATTTATTAAAATTTTACAGAAATGGACAAACTTAATAATATAAATATCCTCATAATGAAACTGAATCAAATTGAACATTGGAGGCAACTTGTAGCTTCATCAAAATCACTATCAAATACATCTGCAGTTTATGGTTTTTCGTCATAGTCAGAATCATGTTCTTCCTACAATGATAAGGGAAAATATTCAGTTAATAATAGGATAGCAATTAACATGTCCAAATTATCAAATACATCTGCAGTTTATGGTTTTTTGTCATTGTCAGAATCATGTTCTTCCTACAATGATAAGGGGAATATATTCAGTTAATAATAGGATAACAATTAACATGTCCAAACTATCAAATACATCTGCATTTTTGGTTCTTCTGCATAGTTAGCAACATGTACTTCCTACAATGATAAGAGGCAAAATATTCATTTAATAATAGAATAACACATTAACATGCCCAATCTAGTTTTACATAACTAACATCATCAAACTTATATGACCACATATCTCACATTAACATGCCCATGGATTAGCTTCATCTCCATTCCACCCTTTTTCGCTCCATCAGTTATGCTCACTTTTCTTGAACTTAGTCAAAAATAGTTAGTATTAGACTTGAACATTTGTATGAGATAGTAAAAAATAAGGATAACAGATGGCTACCTCGCTCGCAATGCAGTTCATATGTGATCCCACAAGCTCAAGCTTTGGTGTCCAGTTACAAACTCAGAACCTGCATCAAAGCCAATGACATCAATAAGATGCCCGAAGCGATTAGAATGCATGACTCCATGCATTAAGTACTGGCCTTGTGAGTCCACCATCTTTGAACCATTGCTACCAAGCTCACTGCTCAGGCTATTCGCCTCTGGCTTGGCTCCCTTGGATGGTAACACAAAGTGGTATCTTTTGCTGCATATCATGTGATGCCCCTAGCCTACACATTGGCAAGCTTATTTTAGCTTGGATTGGGTTTAATTTTCTCTGGCAATTAGCATCGAAGAATACATATGAAGTGTGTTACAAACAAACTGGCAAAGATGACAGTATCGGCAAAGCGACTCTCCGACGGCCTCTTCAACAATGAATAGGGTGAGGCAGGTGGAAGGATATCGATGGTGCTCAAGCTGAAACGACCAACACAACATTTGAATGCAAAGAATTTATTAATCCTACATAGTTATTGAAATTGAGACAATTATGAAATCCTACACAGTTTGAGTACACAGTTTAAAAGTTTTATAAGCGCAGGATTTCATATGCATAAAGCTTGAATTACTTAGGATTAATGAAGAAGATACAAGGTATAAAATTCAGTTCGTGATGAAGCAATTTTTTCTCTTCTTTCTTTCTTTCTTTTTTAAATTAAAAAGTGGCACATGGACACTTGCTTCATTAATCATAATATAATGCAACAAAGAAAGAAGTAAAGACGCTTAGAAAATTTAAAGTGCTACTTACCAAATAGAGCTTGCTAGATTCAGCACAATGATTCGGGTTGAATATTGCATATTTAACCCCCCATTTAGCCCAATTTTGTGCTTATATGATGCTTAACTGGTCTCTAACGCAATCGTATTTTGTATATCATTATTTATTAGAGAAATCACCTTATTTGAGCACAAAACATGAATTTTATTGTGTATTTCTGCCTTTTTATATTTTTCATGGCAAGGTCTCGATCTCACGATTCCAACGACTATTTATTTGTATTTTTCTGAGATCTGTGATAATTACTATGAATTTTTGAATGCAGAATACCAATTAATTGGAGAAATACAGCAGAAATACTAGAAATACGGACGCAGACCAATCAGACGCTGCCACGTGGCGGCCATCCGCCGCTTCCCGCTCGATCCAACGGTCCGCAGCGACGTAGAGGCGGAAATACAAGCGGGCGACGTGGACATCTCCCATCCGTGCGATCGAGATCCGATGGTCGCGCGTCGCTGCAATCGAACGGAGAGCAGATCAATACAAGCGGGCGACGTGGCGGCCTGTACACCGTCGGATTCAAATCCAACGGTCCGCACGCACAGACGAAGAGCGGGCGACGCGACGATATCACGTCTGTCGCTTCATGATCCAACGGACGAGAACTCTCCGAGTTCGATCCGAACTCGAGGTCGTTAGCGGGGCGGGCGCGCACGACTTCTAAAGGCCATGTGGCGCTCCCTGGGGCGATCCCACCCAGATCGAACGGCGGAGAATCGATGCAGCTTGCAGGTGCGGGTTTAAGTCGATATTGAAGCAGGTTTCGACCCGTTAAGCCCCCAAACCCGCAATGCTAATATATAAGCGTATTTCTAGGGTTTTGGGGGTATTCTGGCGTATTTTGGAACTTTTGGAGCGGCTACTGTGCGTATTTCTCCAGGGAAAAATTCTGAAAAATTCCAGAGGCTATTCTTCCTATTCTAAGGGAGTTTTGGGTTCTAAAGTGGAGATTTGGTGATAAATTCTTGAACTTATACCCCGTATTTGGTGTATTTCATTGTATTTTGGCTATTAAAACGATGTATTTGGCTATGAAATCTGATTTTCTTTGCACCATGCGTGGCTAATCTCCTTGTGCTATGGTTGTGATGTAATTAGGAGTATGTAGTCGCTAAATCTCATGTCTTTAGCCCTATTATCATGTCAAAATTGCTCGTAACATTGATTTCTACAACGTATTTGTTGGGTATTTGCTTATTGTCGATATTGTTTACATCCCATATGGCTAGGCCCTGACAAGGCTAGCCAACTCATGTTCACTAATCTGAACTTATTGTTGCGTTTATCGTTTAATGAAATCAATGTTGCTAGTGATACATATACGGCTATTTGACTAGTTTTTATCGATTCATCTTCCGACGTCTTCACGCCTTGAGCGGGTGAAACGTTGAGTTATATAAAAGACATGATATTTCAGCGATTATTAACTCCTAATGAACTCACAACCGTAGCACATCCACTTCATATGTGTTGGTGTTGACGTAGTTAGGGTGTCGTATTCATTTATTTCTATATCTTTTCGCCCTATTTGCACGTGATTAATTCTTTGGCACGCTTTTATATACTTGAACGCCATACTTTCTGACGTTCTCGTGCCTTGACCGGACGAAACATTAAGTTATAGAAAAGGTATTGATAATCATTGATTGCACATACCCTAACGAAATCAAACCCAACACATACTCCCCATACTTGTATCCCTACCGAAGTCACCGTAAATATCATAAGATTTTCTTTTCTTATTCCAAACTCTTGATACTCTTGATTATACCTGATAGGTGGTTGGTTCTCATCATATTATTATTCTTTACAGATTGACGTTCGTAGTTTTGCAGGTCAGTTGTCCCGCGGATTCGATACCTGGACTCACCAGGATATTACTTGCACTATCTCCTGCGCTTGGGAGTAGTTCTCACATCATTTGAGACGAGGCAAGTTTTTGGCGCCGTTGCTGGGGACAACAGTACTTGCGATCTACGATTGCAGTTCGTTTGGAGGAACATTCGCTGAGATCCTTCCATCTTATAGTTTAGGATTTTTATTTAGGATTTTTCTTTGGTTTTCTCTTTATAAAAAAAGAGTCAAAAAATGGAGTACCTGGAACTCATGAAATTCTATCGCACGAATACTTGGCATGATGCAGAGAATAATAATGCACACAAACATAGGATGGAGAAGCTCAAGATCGTTGGTTTTAATCAGACTAATTGTGAAACTTTCTTTCAGGCCTGGAGGAGGTTCACAGACATAATATCGACCTATCCGCAGCATGGGTTTACAAAGAAAGAGCTTATGGAGTCCTTCCTAGGTGGACTACGACCACAGCTGCAGGAATTCTTGTGAATCATGACGCCGACAGAGGCATGGAATTACATGGAGTCTTTACAAGAGGATGAAGAGATCATGAAAAAGACTTCAGAGTGCCATTTAACAGAGCCTTCAAGCCTTGATCAAGGGGAGCAAAGCGTAGACGTACCTTTGCAACACTTGAAGGAGGAAATTCAATTGCTAATTTAGACACATGAGGCTACATCCCACCAATTCCAAGAGAATCTCCTCGCTCAGAGTCGACAGATTTAGAAATCTAGTGAAAATCTTCTTCTGATTGCCGCTTGCGTAGAAGAAAATAATTCTTTTGAAATTCAATTTCTAGAATCTAATTTGATTTCATCTTCTATTGCAGGTATACCGAGCGAGCCATGTCACGATGAAGTCACGAATAAAAACATTGACATGGCAGGAAGTGTGTACAAAGTAGAGGATGAACGAGCAATTTTGAATGAACAAGAGGAGGAGACGACTAGGGACATTGGTTTAAATAATATCGCTATGGAGCCCAAACCATTCCCTTCCCCAGTTTTTTTCCAAAATCATTTACCCCTCTCCACATTGACCGAGCATCATGCCGAGCGTAGTGCACATTTTTCAGGGAGTTGTCATCACCATGCTCTATTTTACTTCACCTATTTTGATGACTATATTTGGAATATGTTTATGGCGAAGAATTTTAAAATAATTTGGACTGACATAGCTCATCTCTTGCAGGAAATTGGTAAACAGCTTGTAGAGATGCTTGGAGTTGTGTTGCTGGGGTCCAATTTAGCCTTTGGAGGAAGATTAATCGCCGAGGAGCGCAAGGAACAAATTGAACAACTTCCTCCACCATTAAAGATTCAGGATCCGCCATTTGAACACGGTGTGTTCTTTCCAGTAGCGTAGAATTTTATATGCTTTCTAGGATGCTTGCTTGAATAAACTCGTACCCTCTTCGACATTGAGGACAATGTCCATCTTTAGTTGGGGGGTGTGTATGAGACCTTAGGATTTGTTTTAAAGCATGGCATAAGGAAAGAATGAACCACCAATCTCACCATTTTAAACTCCTTCGTATACCTCAAATGCGGGTGATTATGCGTTAATTGAGTTCTAAAAATTGCTTATGGCCTGAAATATTTTTTTTCCTTCATGGAATTGCTCGTTAATATGTTATTCATGAAAATTTTCAATCTCCATGATTAATATCTCGAAATAGTTTGAATTTATTTCATGCATGCTAAAGTGATGAAAAAGCTTAAGTAAACATGATTCATTAGAAAAGTCTTCAAGTTGAAGAGGAAACTTGGCCTTTGTTATTGATGTTTATGTTCGATGAATGGGTGTTGAGTTGCTTACAAAGAAAAAGAGAAAAAGATGAAGAAATGAAAAAAAATGAAAAAAAATGAATGAAGAAAATGAATAAGTATGTCACTAATAAATAACTTGGTTGGCCCGAGTAGTATAGTCCGAGTGGTCCTTTTTGGCCTAATGCCCTATGATCGTCTGATTTGGGAGCCATTGACCGGAAACTCACTCATTTGATGGAGCGATCCAAGTTATACTTTTTTCTGCAAATGTTGCTTGATGCGCGTTACGTAGAACCAATAAAAGAAAACAAATGGTGAATACACTGAGCAACTTCAATACCCATGATTTGAAGGATCTTTTTGAGATGCCAACTCCTTGGAAACAAGAAGACTAGCATATAACGACGTGTTATACTTTCGCTTGCGCAAAACGATGCTTGCATGTTATTTATTCAAATTAAATTAGAGAAAATATCATGTGATTGATCTTGTGCTTGGATTGTGTATATTGATAGTCTAAATCATGTTGGAAAGTGTATTATTGAGCCTTGTCATAAGCGATTGATAGAATTTATTGTTTTATTAATCATCCGTATTCATCGCTCTTTTTGCTAGGGACTAGCAAATCGCTAGTTGGGGGTGTGATTCGGGTTGAATATTGCAAATTTTACCCCCCCCCCATTTAGACCAATTTTGTGCTTATATGATGCTTAACTGGTCTCTAACGCAATCGTATTTTGTATATCATTATTTATTAGAGAAATCACCTTATTTGAGCACAAAACATGAATTTTATTGTGTATTTCTGCCTTTTTATATTTTTCATGGCAAGGTCTCGATCTCACGATTCCAACGACTATTTATTTGTATTTTTCTGAGATCTGTGCTAATTACTATGAATTTTTGAATGCAGAATACCAATTAATTGGAGAAATACAGCAGAAATACTAGAAATACGGACGCAGACCAATCAGACGCTGCCATGTGGCAGCCATCCGCCGTTTCCCGCTCGATCCAACGGTCCGCAGCGACGTAGAGGCGGAAATACAAGCGGGCGACGTGGACATCTCCCGTCCGTGCGATCGAGATCCGATGGTCGCGCGTCGCTGCAATCGAACGGAGAGCAGATCAATACAAGCGGGCAACGTGGCGGCCTGTACACCGTCGGATTCGAATCCAACGGTCCGCACGCACAGACGAAGAGCGGGCGACGCGGCGATATCACGTCCGTCGCTTCATGATCCAACGGACGAGAACTCTCCGAGTTCGATCCGGGCGCGCACGACTTCTAAAGGCCATGTGGCGCTCCCTGGGGCGATCCTGCCCAGATCAAACGGCGGAGAATCGATGCAGCTTGTGGGTGCGGGTTTAAGTCGATATTGAAGCGGGTTTCGACCCGTTAAGCCCCCAAACCCGCAATGCTAATATATAAGCGTATTTCTAGGGTTTTGGGGGGTATTCTGGCGTATTTTGGGACTTTTGGAGCGGCTACTGTGCGTATTTCTCCAGGGAAAAATTCTGAAAAATTCCAGAGGCTATTCTTCCTATTCTAAGGGAGTTTTGGGTTCTAAAGTGGAGATTTGGTGATAAATTCTTGAACTTATACCCCGTATTTGGTGTATTTCATTGTATTTTGGCTATTAAAACGATGTATTTGGCTATGAAATCTGATTTTCTTTGCACCATGCGTGGCTAATCTCCTTGTGCTATGGTTGTGATGTAATTAGGAGTATGTAGTCGCTAAATCTCATGTCTTTAGCCCTATTATCATGTCAAAATTGCTCGTAACATTGATTTCTACAACGTATTTGTTGGGTATTTGCTTATTGTCGATATTGTTTACATCCCATATGGCTAGGCCCTGACAAGGCTAGCCAACTCATATTCACTAATCTGAACTTATTGTTGCGTTTATCGTTTAATGAAATCAATGTTGCTAGTGATACATATACGGCTATTTGACTAGTTTTTATCGATTCATCTTCCGACGTCTTCACGCCTTGAGCGGGTGAAACGTTGAGTTATATAAAAGACATGATATTTCAGCGATTATAAACTCCTAATGAACTCACAACCGTAGCACATACACTTCATATGTGTTGGTGTTGACGTAGTTAGGGTGTCGTATTCATTTATTTCTATATCTTTTCGCCCTATTTGCACGTGATTAATTCTTTGGCACGCTTTTATATACTTGAACGCCATACTTTCCGACGTTCTCGTGCCCTGACCGGACGAAACGTTGAGTTTTAGAAAAGGTATTGATAATCATTGATTGCACACACCCTAACGAAATCAAACCCAACACATACTCCCCATACTTGTATCCCTACCAAAGTCACCGTAAATATCGTAAGATTTTCTTTTCTTATTCCAAACTCTTGATACTCTTGATTATACCTGATAGGTGGTTGGTTCTCATCGTATTATTATTCTTTACAGATTGACGTTCGTAGTTTTGCAGGTCAGTTGTCCCGCGGATTCGATACCTGGACTCACCAGGATATTACTTGCACGATCTCCTGGGAGTAGTTCTCACATCATTTGAGGCGAGGCACACAACACTGAATAAGAAGCTTGGCTTTCTCTATTGTGGTGTTTAGAGCTCATAACTCTTATATTCCAGTAGTGCAGTATAGTCAAGCTGATTCTGTTGCATGAAGAACATCAAAGATTTTTTTTCCAAACCTAAGTGAGCTCATGGCAAATTGAATTGTGTACCAGAAAATAAATCAACCCTTTGAGAAGAGAGCACATTAAGAGAAAAGCAACATCTAAAGTGATGCAAGATAGCATAATAGCATGACAAAAAGAGAATTGATACAACACATGCAAGTATCCTCCAAAAACACTTCAATCTACAGCCTGCCATTGTCTGTAAAATCTAGTTCCAGCCTTCTTTCTCTCTAGGCCTGGAAAGTAAATTTTCCTCTATTTTATCAAATGATGGACCTGCCCAAGGACCAAATACTAATTTTCAAGAGATAATCCTTTTATTTTTGAAAAAAAACAAAATTTTGCAAGATTGTGCTATCTATGTCGTAATAGAAACCCAACCTGAATGTAATACATTTACACCCTTCGATCTCCATTTAAACCTCTATGGGAATAAAAAATTGCTGATAAACCTAAAGAGCAAGAAATAGATTTGACATTATCGTATAAATGAAGTGCATGTACATCAACATAACACATTTGATTTATATTTCATATGTTATCTACTAAAATTAACTTGTTAGAGAGATACTTTGATCTGCATTATCCGAATGTTCACTTAAAACCTCAAAACTCAAGAAACCTGAAAATAAATCAAACCTTTGAGAAGAGATTACAATATGAGAAAAGCAACAGTTAAAGTGAAGCAAGATAGCATAATAGCATGACTCGAGTAGAAAAGAGAATTGATACAACCAAGGATCAAATTGAGGACATTCATATTACATACAGTGGTAGTTAACTTATAACCATATGTGGTTAACTTATAACCATATTATATACAACAGTGTATCAAGTTCCAGGCCTCAGATTGCCAAGTTCTTTCAAGCTCTAAAAGCGGTTCAATCCTTTAGATTTTAATATTCTCACTGGTTATTAGATCAAGCTACATAAAAATATCAAATTGAGAATGGAGAGCAAGAATTTAACGCGATTATAATAACGTTTCTAGCAAACAGGTGCTCCTATTCGAATCTAATTAAAATACTTAATATAACTGATAACTAAGCTCTTCAATAAAGAATATAGTTAATGTAAACAGATCAGTCATCAACGTACATTAGTCAAAAAGAAAATCTACCTCATATTGTGAGCTACCTCTTGCAGGCGCGTCCCAACCTCGGCTTGCCCCTGGACCAATCACAGGACTCAATCACACATTTACTGCCATAATGAGCAAGAATTTCTTGAGCTTTCACTCACTGTCTCATACCAAATCTGCCTGTAGATTAATTGCAAACGCTTGGCATGACATAAAACACTGTCCATTTTGCACTACAAATTAATTTCCCCTTAAGGCATATCCATCTACGCATATCCATTATGTAGATTAATTGCAAATTTCTTGTGGTTTCACTTCAATCTTCAGCATGCCTAATTAATACAACACAGGGAAGGCAAAGGTGCAGACCCATTTTGGAAGCTCAGCTTCATTGCTGCTCTCGGGCCTCAACTTGTGATCCACAACGATCCCCAGAAGGCCATCGATGTACCCCAAGCCGTTGCTCCTGGCGAGACCCACCCTCAGCCCGTCAGACTTCCATCCGGTTGTCAGCACACAGAGCATCATGTTATCGGGCCCATCGGAGACTCCCAATGGAGAAGAAGAACATGCAGAGGTATATAGCCTGTAAAGACAAAAAACAAACAAAATCAGAAAGAGTTAAAGAAACCATAAATGAGAGATATATATATGCATGTATTCCTTGTGTGCACGCCTAGCTGTTTGGTTCCCTGTTCAAACTCATTTTGGCTATAGTTAATAGGCTACATATACCAACAAATGCCATGACCATACTCGGACGATATGGCTTTCAATAAATTAAACATTTTTGGGGGCAAATTGACTTAAATCTTACACCCACATCAAATGTAATACAAAATTATACAGGGAAATACACTTTTGACAAACAAAGCATACTAGCCTCATGAACTTTAACCAACAACTGTAACAACAACACAGCTCAGCGCCTAAATGTGTTGCTCTCATGGGCCGCTGTCCCACCTTGTGATTAATAACATTTAATGTATCAAAAAAAATAAAAGAATCAAAATAACTGAATATCCAATAATCTTTAAAAAACTTTATCCAATCGCCAATCCGGATCAATTATTAATAAACGAAAACAAAGTGTGGATGAGATAAATGAATATAAGAATTTAAGAACATAAAAATGTTTGAAAAGAATAAAGAATAATCGAGCATGCTCATTTCCTCCAAAATCCGGCATTTGCTCTCTCACGAAGCTGAGCCTCCCATGTTTCTCTTGGGAAGTCGTCAGAATGCACAGTGAACGTTTCAGACTCAGCCATGTTCAACTTAAGATCATGCTCCCTTCTCAATACTGGATCAGAGAGGGTCTCATAGGCGCGATGGAGATCGACAAACATCCTCGTGGAAATCAAGCATCCAATGCCCTAAACTCAAAAATCTAATCTTTAACAGAGTTTTTACTTAATTAGTAAGATCAATCACAGGATATAAATTTTGGTGCCCATTATACTTTATAGACCAATCTTTCAAACTCTGCAAATTCCATTTCAATTTGAGAACAAATTAAAGAAAAATTACCTTTTAAACAAATTTAAGGGAAATCTAGCTCAGCTGAGATCGAGGCGACCAAGACCCGTCATTTGATGCTGGCATTTCCACTGGAACAATTCTCAAATCACGTGTAACAATAAGAAAAACATCACACAATTAAAATTAGCTCCTATTTCTAAAGATTTAATAGACCCAAAACGAAATCATATAGAAAATTACATGGGGTTAAAATGAAAAAAATAGCTGAGAATTATAATACACGATGTTGGTTTATTAAGATTGAGACTGACCTGGTTCTAATTTGGCGAGGGGATCAATCTAGAATTGAGATCGAAGAAAATAGGGTTCTGGCAGCTTTCAGCAGAGGAAAAGGTGACATGATTTTCTTCTTCCATCGCTGCTCCTCGTGCAGCTCTGTGTCCAACTGCATCTCTCTCAGCCTGGCTTCTCTCTCCTTTGCTGTCATCCTTGGAACGCCCTTACGACGGTTGTAGGCTGGCCCCTGTTGGTTTTGCTCGAGTCTCCCTGTTTGGTTTTGCTCGAGTCTCCCTCTTTGGTTTGTGTCATGCCCCGCTTCCCAAAACGACGGAGGCGAAGCATGACTAAGGCCCGCTTAGGCCGGAGCTACGAAGCTCGGACCCAATAAGCGTCTGTAGGGGTACCATTTAAAAAGTTTCAGGCTCTTGCATTTATAAAGTTCGAAACAACAGAAAGTACAAAAAGGAAGTTGCATTCATTAAATTAGAGATATAATATCCAACGAGTACAAAGTCTAAAAAGAAGCCTAAGCATGGCAACAAAATATATAAAAGCAAACTAAAAGCAGTAACCTCTGAAAGTGACGACTAAAAAGACCTCAAGGTCTGGTCCTCGACAGGCACGTACTCTGGGTCGACGTCCTCGGCTCCTCGTACTCCAGTGAGTCTGCCTCGTCCACGAACTCTGGCTGAGCACCTGACGTATAGCACCCAAGAGAAAGGAACTGTACGTCAGGTAAAGTCTACAAGAAGGGTTAGACTTTACTGCAAGTGCACCGAACTTTAAACAACGGTTTACTGGTTGAATAGCATGCTGAGGTTCTATTACACAACAGTTTACTGCTTGATTAGCATGCTGTGGTTATAACAGAGTAACACAACAGGAAGCAACACAGCAGGAAAGTAAAACGGGATAGTTAGTAGTCGTAGAGTGTGCTACCAACTACGGGACTAACCTACAGGTGTCAAGACAAGTCGGGACGTGACGAGACAAGACAGGACAAGACAAGACAAGTGAGACACGAAAGGGTTCACGCCTACGGTTCGAGGGGGATCAGACCCTCTTGCCGTGCGCATGCTCAACCCAACCCCAAACCCCAAGGAAGACAAGACAAGACAAACAGTACAAGGGATCACTCACTCTAGCTTGGTGAGTGCCCTATTGCCCGCAGGCTGTGTATCAGTACAAGGGATCACTCTCTCTAGATTGGAGAGTGCCCTATTGCCCGCAGGCTGTGCAAGACGGGACGTGACGTGACAAGACAGGAAGGGTTATTCTAGGGTGTCCACACATACGCACACACATGATTATCCTACGATGTCAAAAGTTGTTGTTGTCAGGCTCAGACTTCGTCGTCAAGTCTGAGCCGTCAGGGGTCGTCCCAGACGCTATCATTTCACGTCCGGTTCTATTTGATCACAGTTATCAGTTCTAACCAACTAAGGCCTAAGCACGGCCAAAAGTGTAAGTGGGATACACTTGCCTACGGTGGCGAGCGTGTCGTCCGTCTGGGTCGTCTCGTCCAGGCGTCTCGTCCACAGTAGTCCGTCTGAAACAATGGGGTCACGGCGACGGTGTCAGGTCGTGATTTTCCATAAACCTATTTAGGTTTTGTTTCTAGGTTGTCGGGACTGCCCTAATCGTTAAAGTCAAAATTTTGATGTTTAATCAGCCTAGATCGACCACTACCCAATATGCACAGAAAATTTGTCCGATGGTCGATTTCTACAGTGTGCAGCGTTTTACTGGTGCGGAAAAGTAAATTTAGTTACAGTTGTCCGATTTTAGTTAGGTTTTCAGTTTAGCTATGGTGTGGGTTGCTACGAGTTAGGGATCACCAACCTGGTCTGACGGTCACATGTAGCTTTGACGTCGGATCTGAAACAACGGATCGCGTCGCCTTCGCTCCGATTCCCTTACTGCGGGTAGCGTACTGGGAAGAGGTCGTCGAGGTGTTCCGGTGATCGAACGAGGCGTGTCTACCTGCGAGATTGGATATCAAGCTAAGAGATCCTAACCCAACTTAATTACTATAAATTAACTCACATAACCATGTAATTTGCAAATTACCTATGATAAACATATAATGAACTAATAGGTTATGCATGAAGTACTGCTCTATCATATACTAAATCATATGTAAAGTGAAGTTTGTACATTCATAAACTAACATTCACTTACTACACAGTTTTAATAACCTATCGACAATTTAACAAAGTTAATTATAAACTAACTTTATTACTAATAGAGCTAACATCACATTATCATCCATATAACAAAATTTTACTGTCTCAGACATACCTAACTAGTCATATGTATCACATATAACCAAGATTAATTAATAAATAAAATACCCACTTATAACTTGATGATTGTGCAATGCACTAACATGTAACAATAATTAAGCCACTGCCACAAGGACTACTAGAACTAACAGAAGTCCAACTCTAATAATGACTTCCTTATTTGTTTAAATTTGCATTCTTCTTAAGATCAAAGGATGTACATCCTGTTACAAGGATAATTACAATAGCCCTACAACAATACCCTCCCATGGCAACAATAGATGTATGAAGATAAAAAGAACAGCCCAGGACTTACGTGCAAGAGCGCCTTCGTGTGAACGCAGGTGGGGGCTCGGGATGGTCGCGGCTGCAAGAGAGGCGCTGAGGGCGGCGTTCTGGGGGTCGACGATGCCGGGCGCGGCGCTGAGTGGCCGGGCGACGGTTGAGAAGGCGCAGCCGCGGCGGACTGCTGTGGTTGGTCGGCGGTTGCGGGTGAACGGAGCAGCGAGCTGCGGCGGTTGGAGGGGCTGCGGTAGGCGGAGAAGGGCAGTCGCCGGCGGTCAGAGGCGGTCGCAGGAGTGCAGCAGATCACGGCGGCGGCCTCGAGCTCGGAGACGCCGGAGCGGCGTCGGGGGTCCGCTGCTCCTG